>NC_061159.1:50266912-50304412 GCF_022113875.1 Hydra vulgaris
GTAATTACGACGTCTTATGTAGGTCTTTGAGACATCAATAAGACGTTTGCGACATCAATAAGATGTTTGCGACATCAATAAGACGTTTGCGACATCAATAAGATGTTTGCGACATCAATAAGACGTCTAAATTTGGAAGTCCAAATATCGTCTTTATAATAACGCCACTAGGACGTCCTAACAAAGACGTCTTTACTGGACGTCTTTAGGACGTCCTAATTTGGTCTGAGACGTTGCGACCTAGTTAAGACGTCCGTATAACGTATGATTGACGTCTGTGCCCGCTGGGAACATATTTGTAATGTTGTTAAAGAAACTGCTGTTTAAAGATGAACATATTTGTAATGTTGTTAAGAAACTGCTGTTTAAAGATGAACATATTTGTAATGTTGTTAAAGAAACTGCTGTTTAAAGATGAACATATTTGTAATGTTGTTAGAGAAACTGCTGTTTAAAGATGAACATATTTGTAATGTTTTTAAAGAAACTGCTGTTTAAAGATGAACATATTTGTAATGTTGTTAAAGAAACAAGGGTTATCGAGCCAAACCCAGTGTTAATTGAGAAAAAAATTTTTGAAAACAGTATCCTTAAGTCCTCAGTCTAGTCTAGTCTAGACCTCAATCAGCTGGTACTATTAGCGAATTGCCCGTAAAAACTATAAAACACTTTACGTCAGAACCCGCTGCAGTAGTTGCAGGAGAAAGTATAAATAGTGTGTATATTGGACGAATAGTATATAATGCAAACTCCAGTAGTCTTATCCATAAACCTGAGTGTAACGACATTACACAAACCATTAGTGTACCAACGGCTTTCTGACAGTGAACAACCTAACCAAAAAATATCATTAGTAAATAGTAACATGATTCAAGCGTACAGATATAAAGCATTTTCCGTATAATATCATTTACTGGTAGGCATGCAACTTTTCTTTTATTTTCTTTCTTATTTATAATTTTTCTTTTTCTAATGTTTGGACTACATAAAAAAAAATTCCAACAATTTTTGAATCAAATGGATCAGATAAGTAATTTCTTAACAAACTCTTATGGAATATTTTACAAACAAAAGTATTTATGTCTAATATATCCATTACAAAAATAATTTCTCCAGATTGGAGCAGAAAACAGTTGTCTTTTTTATTTGTAGAAATTTTCGTCTTGATATCCTTTGAAAGTTTTATAGCATTATTTACTTCAAATTCATGAATACGTTTCACAACCTGAGATATAGGATTATTTGCTTGGCGAATAAACCTTTTCAAAGAATTTAAATAATTTTCAAAAAGAAAGCAAGAAACTTCATCTGAGCTACATCCAAAGTTTGAAACATCATCATGCAAGTGAATAAGACCGTGTATATTATATGAACAAAACGAATCGCTGTACAAATCTTTCTTACTTGCAACAAAATAAACCAATAATTTATGAGCATATTCTAAATGCTAATTTCTGTAATCTTGATCTTCTTCAAGCATAATTCATATTGCAACAGATAAAGATAAAAAACTCATGTAAATTGGTGAACTAACAGTTCCTTTAAGGGCTATAACTCCAGTGTATGTCAAAAATTGTCGGAACTCAGTGGCTTTCCACCTATATAGATCAGTTAGTGCACGACGTTGTCATGCAAATTCTGTAGGCATTTTTCCATAATAAGACACAATGCAATCAGAGACTACATTTAACTGATTAGTTGATATGCGGCAACAACGAGGGCCTTCTTTTAAATATAGAAGCAATCTTTTAACAACTCCTAAGCAAACTAAATGCATATAGTCCAAAGGAAAATCTTTGATACATTGAACACTGGAGTATTTTGAAGGACTTACTAATAGCTGATGCCCTTTATAAGTCATCTGCTTAAAATCGTGGTCTATCCTTGGTTCACAATCAAGGTCATGAAAAACTATTCGGTTTTCAATATGTACTCCATGAACTTTACATCTTTCGCATGCATCATAACCAGTATGGCCTTTAATTCCCTTTAGAAACTGACGTGCTGGAGTATCACAAACAAACCCTTTAATATTTACATTAAATTTTTTTGTCATTATAGTTAAACCCAAAAACCTCCAAATTACAATACTCATCTAAAAACTCTTTTAAAAATTCCTCACAATTGTCAGGTTTGGAGCTACCACAGTAAAGGGCTACAACAAATGGACTGACAAATTTAAATGATGCAAGAATAGGCCAAAGTCGTGTGTTTGATGATTTAAACAATGGTATCCCATCGATGTTAATCAAAAGATTAATTGTCTTTAAGAAATTAATTTCATAAGAAGAAAACTTGTCCAACTTGCTTTTCATTGAATTTTTTAAACCTATGTAAAAATAATCACCACCACATTTTTGTTGCAAAGTAATTTTTTTTGGTGTACTTAATAAGGTTCTTGAATCTGTAGGCAAATCTTTATGACCATGACTTCTTAATATTAGCAAGATATGATTTGTTGCTGCTCTGGTAAGGTGATATAAAATATTTGAAAAATTTCAAACAAGTTGAAGTGTGTTTTAGTATAAAGGATTCCTTAATTTTAAAAGATTTATTTTGAAAAACATTCTTACTGCATGTTTTTTAATCATTAGTTGTATAAAGACATTAAAAATGTAAAAAAGAAAAAAATATCATGTAACCATCATACTATATTTTATAGATACATATGTTATATAGAATTAATTATAATATATATATATATATATATATATATATATATATATATATATATATATATATATATATATATATATATATACGCATGCGCGTTTAATAGTGAGTTAAAGTAACTAATTTAAAAATTCGTGCTTTACAATAAAAAGTGCTATCTATCAACCTATACATTTAAAAAACATACATTTGTCCGTCGCACCACAGGGCTACTAGGGACTTGTTTGGGGTTGCTATTTAAAATATAAACTAGTATATTATAGTAATGCTATTTAAATTAAAATATATTTTAATATAGTATAATGATGTTATTTAGTTTAACTTATCATAATAATGCTATTTAGTTTAATATATTATAATAATGCTATTTAGTTGTACGGAAACTGAAGGAAGACTAAGTTAATTCTTTTCATTGAGAACCTTTAAAATACAAATTAAATTGAAAATTTAAAAAGTAAGTTTATAAAACACACATTAACCTTTTGAGATCTATTATTCAATAATATTTTACTCTGTATAGTTGCTAACAATAATTATTTCTTTTTTGTTATGTTTTTTTTTTTCTTTAATTTTTCTTTCTTTCTTTTTATAATTAAATTGCTTTTATTACATTTTATTACATTGTTCGTTTATATTTAATACATATCAATAAAATTGGTTTTAAGAATTATGATATGTAGTTTTTTCATTGAGTTCATTAGTTTTCAGTTGACAAAAAAAACTGGTAAACTTTTCTAGAATTAGGTTGATATTGTCGTACTCTTTATTATCTATGACACCTATAGCATGTAAACTATTTATTTTGCGGTTTTTAATCCCAATTTTTTTTTTTATGATATCCCAATTTTTTTTATATCACCATTTTGTGTTTTTTATTTTGTTTAAGTATTGTTTGAACAAAAGTTTTTCTTCCTTTTGACTACTACTACTACTACTACTACTACTACTACTACTACTACTACTACTACTACTACTACTACTACTACTACTACTACTACTACTACTACTACTACTACTACTACTACTACTACTACTACTACTACTACTACTACTACTACTACTACTACTACTACTACTACTACTACTACTACTACTACTACTACTACTACTACTACTACTACTACTACTACTATAATCTCTATGAACGGCTAGTAAGCCGTGAAAATTTAAAATGTTGTTTTTAGTGAGACAAAAGTTAAAGCCGATATGTTTTGAAACTTATTTAAATGAAATTATATTAAGTAAATGTGTATTTAACAAAAAAATTAAATTGTAATATGTGAGCTGTAGTAAGATAAATGTGCATGCGCAAGTAGCAAAAGGTAACATGAGGGCTTTTTGGGTTATTTTGGGATTTTCGTGTTTTAGGAAAAAAAGTTTAATATTTTCTGAAAAAGGAACAAATTCCCCCAATATATAATGATATTCCATCATTTTTTGATAATTGTAACTTTTACTACTACTGAAAAATCATTTTTTTGACAATCCGATAAATCCACGGTAATCTATTAAAAGTTATGGTTAACTTTTTTTTGCATTATAAAAATTTTGTATGTTAAATTACGACCTACAATGAAGTTATAAAAGTTGGCGGTAGTAAGCCATTCTATGAATACAACTTTTTTTGTTTCATTTTTTAGTTTACAAAAATATAAAACTTGACAAAAAATAAAAATAATTAATGTGCTTAAAATCATTTTTTGTCTTAAATTTTTGGTAACATGCGGGCTACACATTTTCAAATTTTTGAACGATTCAACTTTTTAAGGAAACTTTGAATATAAAACGTGGACGCTTTTTATTGTCAAGTATGAGTGTTCATAAGCAATCGTATTTAATCATTGACTATTTTTTTCACAAAACAAATAAAAAAACTAATATTTTTATGCAAAAAGAACGAGTAGACTCTTGCAAAAATAGTCTCTCTGCTTAGAAAACCCGAGACAACTACAAGGATCCCTGGGATATCACAACGAGGTTTTATTTCATAAAACTTTGAAATAGTAAGCACGTGAACTGTTACATAAAAGTACTTTTATGTTAGATCTATCTCGACTGGTATATAATGATTTATTTATTTCCCTACATTATTAAAATTAGAGATTAAAGAATAGATAGGGATCGACCGTCCCTAGTCACCCTTCATATGTAAAAAAAGGTATTCGCAATTATTTTCAGAAAATAAATTCTACATAAAAAAAAAGAAAGATAATGACTGACAATTGTATATTTTTTAGTCTTGGTGTGCGGGTTACTTTGTAAGGGTGCAGAAAAACGAGAAGATCAGTAACAGGTGAAAAGTTATTAAACCCGTAAGCTAATTGAAAAAAAATTTTTAAAGCTTAAAAAAATTTTAAAATGGGGACTTATAAAAATTTTACGGGATTTTTGGGGTTCTTCAACCTATTTGCTTCTGACTTAAATGGTCAAACCCATTAGTATCATTTTGTGCTCTTTTCTGACTACGTCAGAAATATAAGTTGTAAACGAAGTTACAACTTCGTCATAAGTATTTTAAATTGCTTAAAGTCCTATACACATGTCTTACATCTTTTATACTAGTTTGCAACTTTAATAATACCATATGGTCTTTGAGAATCTCTTATGGCAGATATGACTCCTTAACTATTTTTTGACTTTTTTTGCGCATTATGCAGTTTAGATGTTCGCGTTTGACATTAAAAAAGAGGTGCACTTTTCAAGCTATTTTTCGACTGAATAATAGAAAAATTTATCATAATTACAAAATATAAATTTTAAATTATTTTGACAATATATATTTTTGTTTGTTTTCTTCTTAAATTTTTTTTTTATTATTTCTATACGTTAGCAGATATATTTCTGCACCTATGTGTTTACTTTTGATCAAAGATATTTTAAAAAGAAACTCAACACTTATTTGCCTTACAAAAAACATTTCTATGAATTCGCCTGAGCATGCATCATAAATCTGAGTGTAAGATTTTTTTTAAGAATTTGTTTCCTTACTATAATTTTTTTTAAGGCATTATATGGTTGCTGTAAAAAACTTACAAAATTCCTTCAATTAAAAGCAACAGAATCTGTTTACACTCGAAATTCAAACCCCAACTATGGAATGTTGATTACTTATATAAATAATAAACGCATAGTTTAAAAACAATGTATATATTAATTAATGTCCAGAAACATAAATTTACGTTGTAAAACGTAAAATTTACAAACAAATTTTTAAATTGAAAATAACATTTTTTTATTTTATAAATAAAGAAGACAAATCGAAAAATCTGATAATATACATAAATCAAAAATAGTTAAAGTAAATTAATAAAATTCAATCTATTCGTTATGTCCTTTACAATTGGAAACTTCAATATACTATAAGATATCGATGCAAATTTATTGTAAAATTAGTATCTAAAATAGATTTAGAAAAACTTAACATAACATTTTTATTTAATTTAAAAATATGGATGTGTATGTTAATAAATATATAGATATTTCATTACATGTATTTATATATTCATTATATATATATATATATATATATATATTATATATATATATATATATATATATATATATATATATATATATAGGGTGTATGCCAACATTTTAAGTTAAACTTCCCTGCCCTTTCCCTAATCCTCTAACTGTTTTTCCTGATTTAATTTAAAGCTACCCAAACTAAACTTCACAAAAATAGATCTAGATTCGTTTAGGAAAATGCTATTCATATGCAAAATCTGCCAAATAAACTTTTATTTTACGTATACCATATACAACTTATTAAAGTCAGTGGCGGATAAAGAGGTTACTTCCCCCCCCCCCCCTAAGAAATGTCAAACTTCTATGCTACTCGATAAAACATTCTAAATTGTCAAATAAAAAAGTGGTTTATTTGAACAAAAAAAGTGGATTTTTTCAAATTACCCCCCCCCCCCCCCCTAGGACAATGACCTGGATCCGCCACTGATTTAAAGAATGTAAGTTTGATGAAAAGCTAGTTTCCTTGATTTCTTTCTGATTTTTGAATTCACTGATTTTTTCCTGATCTGGCTGACACCCTGTATATATATAAATATATATGTATATAAATGTATATGTATCTTTATATATATATACATATATATGTATATGTATATATATATATATATGTATATGTATATATATATATATATATATATATATATATATATATATATATATATATATATATATATATATATATATATTATATACATATATATATATATATATATATATATATATATATATATATATATATATATATATATATATATGTATATGTATATATATATGTATATTATATATATATATATATATATATATATATATATATATATATATATATATATATATATATATATATATATATATATATATATATATATATATATATATATATATATATATGTATATGTATTATATATATATATATATATATATATATATATATATATATATATATATATATATATATATATATATATATATACATATAAACTATTATTAAATTATTATTGCTCTGTTGTTTAAGAACATCAAACACTCTATTTGTAGAAAACAAACACAACAACCACTACATATACTACATATACGTAATTTATATATATATATATATATATATATATATATATATATATATATATATATATATATATATATATATATATATATGAGAAGTCCGTGTAAACACATTTTGAGAAAACACGTAAAAACGAAATTAATTTTAGTTGCACATCAACATAAATAAATATTTTATTTGTCCATTTTCAAAACCTAAAATATTTTTTTTGGTCTGATATTTAAATAGATGATAGATTTCAGTATGTAGAATTTAAAAATGAAATTAACTCAAAACTTTTATTTTTGTGACTTAGCGTGTTCTGCAGATGGGCTCCTCATATATATATATATATATATATATATATATATATATATATATATATATATATATATATATATATATATATATATATATATATATATATATATATATACATATATATATATATATACATATATATATATATATATATATATATATATATATATATATATATATAAATAAGTGTATATATATAAATATAAATAAATAAATATATATATATATATATATATATATATATATATATATATATATATATATATATATATATATATACATATATATATATATATATATATATATATATATATATATATATATATATATATATATATATATATATATATATATATATATATATATATATATATATATATATATATAATTATATGTAATTAAATATAATACATACATACATGTTTCTAATTATATGTTTATATTTAGATATAATACAAAAATAATTAACAGAAAAAATGATCTACTATGAAATTGACAATGATTTATTTAGTTTATTGAGATTCTGCTATTACTTTCTTTCTCTCAGTTCGGATTTTGACAATTAACGAACTAATTCCAAATTTCTCTAATAATACTTTACATTCTGGAACAGTTTGCAGATAATGTAAAACTTCTTTTTTTATCAACGGTTCATTTGATTTTATAAATTTTGCCAAGTGCAAAAATACTAAATTTAAGTCAGTTGGACTAAACTCTTTACGTTCTCTTAGTTTGTTTATCGCAGAAGAGTTTAAGCTTAAATCGCTTGGATTTTCGTCAGATTCGTCGTTTACATTATATTCTTTATCATTATCATAAAGTTTGTTTTTCTTTATAATGACATTATAAAGAAAAACAAACTTTATGATAATGATAAAAAATATAATGTAAACGACGATTCTGACGAAAATCCAAGCGATTTAAGCTTAAACTCTTTAAACTATTAAAAAAGTTTTGGATAGCGTTCGCTACATTATTAATGTAGCGAACGCTATCCAAAACTTTTTTAATACTTTTCGAACAAGATGCATCTCCCAGTGTTGGGTGTTCTTTAAACTTAACTTTGACATCTTCTAGAGTAATATTGCCTCTGGATATTTCATTCATAAATATGCTATTAAAAGAAGATTCTTGTTCCAACATTCTTTGTACATCATGAAGGTTTTTACTTGTTTCGCCAGCTTTTTTTCTGTTATCAAAAAGGGCATAAGCTTGTTCAGCCGTTTTCAAACTGTGGCATAGTAAATTAGCTGTGTTTTGTTTTAACTCACTATGGTTTTCGTGAACAGTAGTTGTAATAAATTTTCTAACAATAGTTGGGGTCATTTTTGTAATTTTTCCTGTGGCTTTTTTCCAAAAATTAGAAAACTGTGTAGTCAGCATTGAGGAAGAAATAGCACCCCCATGCCAACTTACAAACACATAAGAGTCTTGTGATGTAAATACCCCATCTAAGGTATTTCTTAAAAAAGTTATATACTTTTGTACATGCAGATATAAGGTCTTTGACAATGCAATATGTGCTGGCCCTTTATAAGAAGTTTTATGTTTTTTAACGCTAACAACAAAACCATCCGTGTTCTCAAAAGCAACTGAAAATTCATTTAACGTCATATTGCATATTGCACCTGGTCTCGAAGCATTATCGAAAACAATGCAAGTGATTAAGTAATCTCTGACAAGACAAAAAGATGTTTTGTTTACTTTAAAAAAACTTGTATTACTTGATTTTAGAACATTTGTTGCATCTTTAACAATATCAGAATTATCTAATATTACTATTTCTTCTGCTGTAGGAAAGTTATTAAAATCAATAATATCCTTGTCATACTGATTCTCCTTTATTGATTTTTGCAAAGATTTACCCCATTGCAAAATTAATGTAACAATTTTTGAATGTTCCTTGTGTCCTATGATATCAGTTCTATCTGTTGTTAGACAAAAATCTAAAAAATGTTTTATTGACCCTAAATATGTTTTTATTGTTCCTGGCTTTTTTCCTTTTTTATCTAGCTCTGTCATCCATGAGTTTAAAAAAGACTCTTTGGAGAGGTTAACATAATTTATATCCTTATTATCTTTATGTCTAACTATACCCATTATAATTCCTTTATGTTTTACTGCAGACCTTTTTGGTTTACGACAACCAGAAGAACTAACAAGCCATTCTACGAAGTTTTGCATTAAACTTTCTTCTATTGATGATGTCATATAAAATGTGTCATCTTCATCTTCATTGTCGGAGAACTCAGATAATGAATGTGATTTAGAAGAGGAGGAATTTTCAGAACCATCTATTATAAATATATAACTTTTTAATAAAGAGTAATTGACAGTTTAAATTAATCTTCTTAAAAAAATTTTAAAATAACATATTAAAAAAGCATAACTTGAAAAAAACATAACATTTACAGACCTTTTTTCAAAAATCTAGATTGAACATATTCTGAAGCTAACCAGTCTTCATCACTGCTTGAATTTACTTCTAAAAAGTAAATTCAAGCAGTGATGCTTGAATTTACTTTTTAGAAGTAAATTCAAGCATCATCTTGAGTGTCATTTTGATAAAGAAATTTTCACCTTGAACAAAAATTTCTTTATCAAAATGACACTCAAGACTTGGGTTATCGCTAAAGTCACTTGAGGAGTTTGATTTCTCATCAGATTCGCTTTCAAAATTTTCAAGAACACTTACACTTTTAGATAAATATTTTTTTGTCTCAAAATTAGACAATTTGTGGAACTGTCTCAGATGATTTCCGAGTCTAAGTAACTCTTTTGTGCAATGGAGCATAGGACAAATTTTTCTTTTATAAATTTTGCTCTTTGCTTTTCTTTTGGTAGTGGTTAAAACTTTCCTTTTTGCGTTAAGCCCAAAATTAAGGCGAGCAGATTTTGCCTTAACTTCATCCTATTTGTGTTTGGTTATTAAGTGTCGTTTTAAGTTGAATATAAATCTTTTAAAAAAAAAAAAAAAACCTAATGAATCTGTTAAAAATTATATAAATAAAAAAATTTACATTAAAAACTTTAATTTTGAAACTTACTTTCCACAAACAGGGCACTTTACTTTATTCCTCGACTTTACAACTTTTTTAAACAAAGGCACAACTGAAGAACAAGTCTGTAAATTTTTTTTATTTCTTTAAATCAATTTTATTTTAAACACAATATTAAAAAAGGGAAATTAAGGCTAACCTTGGTTGTATCAATAACAGTACCCTTGTCAATTCCAATTGCTGGTTGATTTGTTATACTACATAATAAGGGAGATAATTAAAATGATTAAGAAAGAGAATAAGGGCAGATGCATTATTTATGTATTGTTCCTATATTTGCATAAAAATCAAAAATACCTTTCTGTTTCAACATTAACACTATTGAGTGAACTCTCAACCAAATCATTAGAAACCTATACAGAAAATATTTTGCAAAAATTATCCAAAAAATGTAAACTATATATATATATATATATATATATATATATATATATATATATATATATATATATATATATATATATATATATATATATATGATATGAAGAAAAAACAACTTTTTCTACTGTACTTTAAGTTTAATGCCTAAATGGCAATCATTAGCCATTGATTAATTATTAAAAACATGGAATGGTATTCAATGATATATTTATATACTACCTTTTTTAAGTGTAATTACATAATTGAGAATAAAATGAATGCATACCTTTTCTTTTTCCAATGTAATATTTGTTTCTAAAGTAAAATAATAATATTTATACTATTATTAAAAAAGGATAATAATAGTTTACAATAATAATTTGTTATTACAAATATTATCAAGTCTTCTTTAACTGATTACCAAAACCTTTAATTAACTTTGAGAAAGCTTTATAAGGTTTTGTAAAAATATCTTCATAACTTGACAAACAATATAATTTATTACCCAAAATAAAATCATTATCTTCATCTGAGATTTTATTTAACAGTTCATTATTCCTGAAATAAGGACAACAATATTTATAGCAAAATAAATTAAAATAAATAAATAAATAAAGTAATCAAAATACACATAAAAAACTAAAAAATTTATTTTTATTCTAAATATCAACTATCTTTAGCCCTAAACCAATTTATG
Organism: Hydra vulgaris; assembly: GCF_022113875.1. Classification (NCBI taxonomy): domain Eukaryota; kingdom Metazoa; phylum Cnidaria; class Hydrozoa; order Anthoathecata; family Hydridae; genus Hydra; species Hydra vulgaris. The sequence goes on from NC_061159.1 coordinate 50,278,590, forward strand.
CACTTAGAAGGTTGAACAGCATTGCAGTACAAATTCTGCCTGTTTAAATTCACTTAATTTATGCAATACTAGCAAAAATAAAATAAAAATACAAAATTGTAAAATAAAACTCTAAGGTCAAAAATGCTAAAATGTTAAAATAAATATAAACTTAAATGTTTATACAAATAAAATGAAAAATTACAACAGCCGTGGCGCAGTGGTAGCGCACTTGTCTCAGAGACTTAAGATCCGCGGTTCAAACCCCACCTCTGGGCAAGTTTTGCAACATTGGTTGGGAAGGAGGCGTGAACTTCCTATTAAATGCTTTTCCGCAGTGCTCTGTGATAAGACCGTAAGGACTTCTTTGGGCATCTAAATCTTAAAAAAAAAAAATGCATACCTTTGCAAAGAATATGAACTTAACAATACTTCAGCCTATAACAAAATTGATTCATAAATGTATAATAAATTTTATATGTTTACATGTTATTGATTTAGTTTGCTTACTTAAATCAACTAAGTAGGGGTTGGGCAGGTTTTGCTTACGTAAATCAACTAATTAGTGGTTGGGCAGGAATTTGTAACAATGTTAGCAAAGTTTATATTAAAACGAGCAATAATTATTAAAAATTAGCAAGTTTATATTAAAACGAGCAATAATTTATATTAAACTGCAAACCAAAATATTATTATTAAAAATCATATACGAACACATTAACAAACAACTGTTAACAAAAAATTGCAAATGAGAATATATAAAATAAATATTTTACAATTTATTTAAAAACATACTTTGATTCTTGAAATTCTTTGCACCTTTGCAAAAAGATACAGTATTGCTTCAGGAAGCAATACTTTAAAAGTATAATCATTAGACTAAATAAAAAATGTAACCTTTTTTATATATAATTATATAACACTGATTTTTTTAATCTATGTGTATGAATGTGTCAAATATATATGTGTATGAACGTGTCAAATATATATATATGTATATATATATATATATATATATATATATATATATATATGTATATATATATATATATATATATATATATATATATATATATATATATATATATATATATATATATATATATATATATATATATAGTCATTTGTTAGAAAAATTTCAAGATTAAAAATGTTGATAAGGGGAGGGGGTATAAAAACAAAAACTAAAGAGACTAAATTCAAAAATATAATTTGAAAAAAAAATTTAAGTTAAAAAAAAATTTCAGGAGAGAATTGTTTTTGCCATCTCTTGATCCTACCAGTACATATATGAAAACATAGGTGCTGTCAAAAACGATCTATTCTAGATCGTTTTTGACAGCACTGACCTTATTTGGGTGGCGCAGAAATTCAAAATTGAGAACTTTTTTATGGCAAATTGGCTTTTTTGCCAAAAAAAAAAACACCTACATTCAGCAATATTTTCACTAAATTTTGCCAGGACAGAGTGTTACACTGCATAAATTTTTTTCCTAGAATAGTCTCTAGTATATTTAAATTATTTATATATTTATTTACTTAATAATAACTTAATATTTCATACCGTATGATTATTAAATGATTTTGAAAGAGCACAAAAAAAATAATTTTTTTTATCTTCCGGTAAAAGATACATTAGGTCTTCGTCTTTAAGGTTTCCTATAAAATACAAATCAAAAATAGTCTTATGACTCTTTTATAATCTATTAATTTTTATCTTAATATAAAGTGTTATTGTAATAAATTTTAAATAATATATATAAATTTTAATCAATGTTTACTTTTTTCTTTTCCACTAGCTTTATATATATTGTGTCTGTAACTATAGAGCTGCAAAACAAAAATAATAAATAATAAATTTATTACCACACTCTCCAAAACACAACACAAAAATACTTGATTAGTAAAATCTAAATTTGCAAATTTATTTACACAATAATATTTATAAAGTACACATACTTGACCAGAATAAATAGACATCAACAATGATAAAGATATAACTTCTTCTATTGATTTTTGTGTAAAATTTTGGAAAGCTTAATGAAATAAATAAAAATCAGGAATTTATTGAGCTTATTTTATTTATTTTAAAGAGCTGCATACAGGTTATAATTTAGTATATTATGTTAAAAATGTATATTATGTTATATAGCATGTTATATTAAAAATTTTAATATAAGTTATAAAATAAATTAAGACCTCACAACTCACAAGCAATGTGTCAGTTGAGTAAAAACAAACCTTTTTCAATTAATATAACGCCCTCATTGTAGGAAATACCACACGATGAATCTATACATAATGAATAAGTTTTTAAGTATTTTAGTAACTTTTTTTAGTAATAAATAAACATAAAAAACTTGAATAAATTAAAACAATGAAAAAAAACCTGCGCAAGCCTTGCAAATTTTGTAAGCATCGTTTTCCCACAGTTGACTTTTACAACAATTATCTATTGGTCTTTTACATAGCACACACAGTATCAAAACATTTTCTTCCATTGTTTTAATATTTAAAACTCTTAGAAAATTAATACTTATTAGAAAGAATCATATTTACTTTACAATGCATAAAATTTATGCAAAACTCGCATGTTTATGATATACAAACAAATTTGCTATCTTTATAATATCCAATAAGAATAAGTAGCAAATTAATGCTTAAAATAGATCACATTAACTCTCAATGGATAGTAAGACACTTATAATAATGTAAAAAACTATAATAACAGTTATTATTATTAAATAACTGATTTAATAACATTATATGTAATAAATTTTAAAAATATGATCACTAACATTAAACTAAAGATTAAATTGATGAAAAAGATGACTTAACATCTAAAATTTAAATTGTGTAACTTCATGCTGAAACGAAAGTGAAAACAATTAAATGAAAAAATCATGACTCTTATTTTATATCTTAATTTATATTGTTAAAAATATATTTCATATTACAAGTAAAATGTGAAATAAAATATTAGCAATATATTTCATATTACTAGTACAACATATTAGTAATATATAATAATATTACACATTTCTTTAAGAATTTAATGTGCTTTATCGCACTCACAACAAAACTATCATTATTTTCTAAAGCTATTGCAAACTCATTTAAAGTCATGTTACATACTGCTTCTGGTTGTGAAGCAATCCAACTTTTTTCAACTTTGGATTGTCATTTTGATGGTGATAAGACTTTTTGTTATTCATTAGACCAATATTAATGTGTGCTGATTTAGCTTCTGTTTCTTCATTTTACTTTATTCATCAACTCTAAAACTTTTTTTAAACATGGTTCAACTGAAGAACAAGTCTGTAAAAAATAAATTTAAAAAAACCTTTTTGCTTCAATACTGACAATATTAACAGTAGATCCTTCTTTCGAATGATTAAAAACTTATACAAAAAACTTTTAAACAATTAAACATAATTACAATTATTTCTATAAAAACATACACGATAAAGCAATATCGATCACCGCACTACAAGCGAAACTCTACCATATTTAAATTTGCTCGTTTACACATTTGTTTGAGGTTTGAGGTAAGTGCCCTTATGCTACCTTTTAATGTAGTACCAGGGCTATTTTTGCCCTTACGCTACCGATTTGCGGTAACATAAGGGCTAAAAAGTAACATAAGGGCTTCAGCGTAACATAAGGGCACTTTGAGTAACATAAGGGCTCAAAAGTAACGCCAAGGGCACGCGTTTTGTAACATAAGGGCTGTAGTAGATTATTCCCACCGCCTGAATTATTCCATCCCCCTATGAAAAACTCAAAACGAGATTGCGCTTTCGGGTTATAACTATTAGAAGTGTACCTAAAACGTCCGTACTACCTTTGTAAATAAACAAAGAGAAAAAAACGTTTAGATGACAAGAATTTTAGAAATAAAGTTTACATAAAAGTAATATAAGAAAGACGACATAAGGAAGTGTCGTAATGATAGAAAATAAACAACTATATACTAATTAGTTATTTATTTGCATGAAACTATTTTACAAATACTTTTATTATATAACAGTATATGTAAAAGTAAAATTCAGACAGATATAAATTATATCTCTCTGAATTAATACCTCTCCTTTATAAATCGCTCAATGTAAGACGGTCTGATCTTTATTACAGTATAATGATTAAAATTCTACAACTATAAAATATTTAATAATTAGTAAAATTGATTTACAAATATCTGTCTGAATTTTACCCTTCCCCTGAGTAAATTACTAAACTTGCCTCTGAATTATTTCCTTTTTCCTAGCTAATCATTTAATAAAAGATGGTGTGGTAATGGATGCAATAAATAGTGAACAACTATAAATTTTTAGTTATATATTTAATTAAAAATACTTTAAAAAAATAGATCTTTAAGTTTCAAAATTATTACCTCCCCTTAGTAAATCGTTTAAAGTAAGACGGTGTGATAATGGCATGAAGTGATAGTAATCGGAATTATGCAACTATATATCAATAAGTTATAAAATTATGTAAAAATGATTTACAAGTATAATGTCTGAATTATCACATCCCCCTAAGTAAATCATGCAATACAAAATGTTTGAATCTGGTATTGAATGATATAATTTATTTTTATATTTTACTGTAATTGGAAATTTTTAAAGCTTTTGATATTTACTATGTAGGACTTTTGTTTTCCTATAGGAACATAGAATAAAAGTGTTATGCTTACTTTAATTAGTAAAGTTATTAGTCCAACATATCAATACTATTTTAGCCTCATTTAAAGATATTGTGATGTTATATTGGTATTTGATTTTTTTCCAAACCAACACATATTAATTTTCTGCTATGTATATCAGGCTTGGTCGGGAAGCGGGAGCGATCGCTCTCGAATACTGACCACGGAAATTATATTTAGTTGCGTAAAACTGGCCAGGTTTTTTAGTCGTTTTGAGAACATTTAAGTTTATGTACAAAACAAAGAATTTTCGTTTTACGGACATACATGGAAACATGACAAACTTGAATATTCTCAAAACATCTTTGTGCGAAAGAATAAAAAGAATATTTGCGAACACTAAAAACCCGCCAAATTAACAAACAAACTAATACTATTGGTTCAAAAAATACGCTGATTAAGCGAAATAAAGTTCTAGAGTATTCTGTTAAAATGTTTTAGAAATTGTAGTGTTCACGATTTGTTACATTTTGAGATTTGTAGAATTGTTTTAAGAATATATATTATTTGTTTACAAAAATAAATGTTTTAAATATATATTAATTAAATTGTTAAAATTTTAAAAGTTTATTATAAATCATAGATTTTATTAGTATATTCTTATTTTTTATTTTAAAAGAGATTGTATTCTTTATGTAAATGTAATTTTGTGTATTTGTTTTTTATCGTAATGTATCTTTTAAAGCAATTTTTATTATTTAAACAAAGACTTACAAAAATAATTGCGTTTTTAATGAAGTTATAATCGTTAAAGTTAAAAAAACTAATTATGTAACAAACATATAAGAAGTTTCTGGTTACTAAACACAAACAACGCATACAAAGTAACTCGCGGATAAACAAGCATTGCGCCTGAGGTCATGACAGAACACAAATATTTAATAGCAAATATTTAGATATAAAGAAAAGTTTCTAGATATTGGTTTACTAACTATAATTATTATCGCTTAAGTTGCCATTCTTAAAACTCGTTATACTTTTTTCTGCTTTAAATACTAATTAAAATTAAAAAGCCCACTTACTAAACATCATCAGCAATATTGTGAAGCAGTTTCGCTTTCTGGTCATTAAGTGTTTTTAACCTTTTTAGTTGATTTCTATCTTGATAATTTAATTCTTATAATAATTCAATGATTTAATTATTTCATTTGTTTATCTTACTAAGAAGAATCGCTTCAAATATGTTAAAGTTTTCAAACTACGCGAAACATAATAGGTATTAAAAAAATTAACTTTTTTATTTATAAAATAAATTAAGCTTAAGTAAAACTAAAACTTTCAAATTTAGTTAAATAAAGAATATTTGTTTCTCTTTTAAACAATTGTAAGTTGTTACTTTATATAAAAAACATTGCTTAATTTTATAAAAAAAGTTATAAAAAACCGATGTTTAGAAAATATTTGTTCTAAGTGTAATTTATTTAGCTTAAGGTTTTTTCGCGTTTAAATATATTTTATTTGCCTACATTTTTTTTTTGTAATTGTCTCTCATCGCTCCAATTTATTTTGGTCGCTTTTTTTTTTTTGCTTTTTAAAATGTTCTCAAAACGACTAAAAAATCTGGCCAGCTTTTCGCAACTAAATATTATTTACGTGGTCAGCAATCGAGGGCGATCGCTCCCATTTCCCGACCAAGCCTGGTATATATGTTTTTAAGTTCTATGTTTGCTATTTCATATGTTCTACAAAAACTAGTATTGATTTTTTTATATTTTCATTTAAAAATTATTTGTTTTATGCAAATTGAAAAGTATTTCTTTATTTAATAAATTTTTTTTGTCTATTTGTTTTAGTTCAACGACAAAGTTCTGCTCTACTCCATTTTTTATGTTTAATTTGACTACTGTTGAAATATGGTTTTAATTTAGTAAATTTTCATGAATTGAAATTTACTTTATTAATCATTAGCCATTAGTTTAGGTAATAAAATTGAATTCATCGCCATTATGGTAAGAATAACTTTGTTCTTTGCTCACACCATTAAAAAGTTTTTTTATTATATTCTTGAATTGGTATTTTTCACTAAAACAGTTTTTTATATTTATTATTATGTCATTGCTATTTTGTGTAACTAAACATAAAAACCATTCAGCTAACATAACCTTGAAAGTTTAATAGTTTTTTTTTTATTACATTTTTGTTTCAGATAACTTTGTTGAAAATTTAAAGAGAAGCTTGAATAAAAAATAATTATTCGTAGAAATCATAAAATTGAAGATTTTATACTTGCTTATATAATAAAAAGATGAAATAAAGATTTTTTTCTGAGGGTTGTAGCAACCTTTTTGAAATTCATACTTGTTAAGCAAGTCAAAAATTATTTAAAAAATGTTGAATCAAATTAAATAAGTTAGTCACTTTTTCTTGAATTAAAAAAATAAACTTTAATCTGAAAAAAGATTTTTTTTTTTATTGAAAGTGGTTGGCGTCTACTGCAAAAAGTAATTTAAAAAAATTATTTTTATAGGAATTACAAGATTTAGCATAAGATAAAAACCATACTCTGCTATAGAATTATCTAAAGTCAGTGCTTGATTTACTTTAACTTGTTGCATAATTTTGATTTAATAATTAATTAAAATCTCCAAAAGTGAGAATGTTTATCATGGGCTTGGGGTAATGGTAACAGTCTAAGACCAAAGTATTGGATTGCCATTGCACTTTTGCTGTTTTTTTCTTCTTTTACGCAGCAATATTTTGTTTTAAAGTGTTTTGTTAAATAAATAGTGTTTTGTTAAATAAAAGTATGTCCTTATATGGAATACTGTTGCCATATCTGGGGAAAGGAGGAGTGGATCTTAAAATGATACTCTTTCCTTTCAGACAAGGCACAAAAAAACAATGTAAACATAGTTGGACCTGCAAACCTCTAACCATTATCACATGTAATGTTGCTTCTTTTTCTCAATTCTACAAATACTCATGCTACTCCTCATTCGATTAAGTCTTATCCTTTTTCTGTGACTGTTCCTAAGTGCTCCAAAAACTCTTATTCATCTAGTTTTTTTCTTTGAACATCAGTTCTTTGGAATTCACCTGCTTCAGTTTCTATTTTGATTTATATAATTTCCAATCTTTAAAGTCATATGTCAATCGTTATCTTGCTTTATAAACTTCATCTTATTTCAGTAACTTCCAGTAACTCTATTATTGGTTGATTGCAGCCTTGTTGGAAGCAAAGATATTGAAAAAAAAGTGACCTTTCTATTTAACTGAACTGTTTTTGGCAACAGATGTTATTAAACAGATAACCAGCAACTACCTAATTTAAAACCTGTTTAAAAATAAGTACATCACATAAAATGAGCTTTTTTTGTGTGTGCTTTTTACCTTTCCAAGGCTTTAAAGGCTGCTACAGTTAAGGAGGCAACTTTTAGTTGTGGTTAAAACCCTCTCTTAATAACTCCTAAACACAAACCTTGATAAACCAGCCCTCTGCGCCAAGAAACGAATTGAATGTAGTACTACTTTGGACTTATGTAGCTTTACCACTACACCACTATGGAAACTTAATAAACTAATAATAGGTTTATTTATAAATGTTAGTATTAGTATAGTACCCCTTTTACTTTAAGTATAATGTAAACTTATGTTGCCATGAAAAATATAAAATATTTACACAAAATAGCAATGACATGATAATAGTAAAATACAAAAAACTTTTTAATGGTGTAAGCAAAGAACAAAGTTATTCTTACCATAATGGCGATGAATTCAATTTTATTACCTAAACTGTTGGCTAATGATTAATAAAGTAAATTTCAATTCATGAAAATTTACTAAATTAAAACCATATTTTAACAGTAGTCAAATTAAACATAAAAAATGGAGTAGAGCAGAACCTTGTCGTCGAACTAAAACAAATAGACAAAAAAAATTTATTAAATAAAGAAATACTTTTCAATTTGCATAAAACAAATAATTTTTAAATGAAAATATAAAAAAATCAATACTAGTTTTTGTAGAACATATGAAATAGCAAACATAGAACTTAAAAACATATATACATAGCAGAAAATTAATATGTGTTAGTTTGGAAAAAAATCAAATACCAATATAACATCACAATATCTTTAAATGAGGCTAAAATAGTATTGATATGTTGGACTAATAACTTTACTAATTAAAGTAAGCATAACACTTTTATTCTATGTTCCTATAGGAAAACAAAAGTCCTACATAGTAAATATCAAAAGCTTTAAAAATTTCCAATTACAGTAAAATATAAAAATAAATTATATCATTCAATACCAGATTCAAACATTTTGAATTGCATGATTTACTTAGGGGGATGTGATAATTCAGACATTATACTTGTAAATCATTTTTACATAATTTTATAACTTATTGATATATAGTTGCATAATTCCGATTACTATCACTTCATGCCATTATCACACCGTCTTACTTTAAACGATTTACTAAGGGGAGGTAATAATTTTGAAACTTAAAGATGTATTTTTTTAAAGTATTTTTAATTAAATATATAACTAAAAATTTATAGTTGTTCACTATTTATTGCATCCATTACCACACTATCTTTTATTAAATGATTAGCTAGGAAAAAGGAAATAATTCAGAGGCAAGTTTAGTAATTTACTCGAGGGAAGGGTAAAATTCAGACAGATATTTGTAAATCAATTTTACAAATTTTATAACTAATTAATTCAGTTTAATCAAAAATTATACAACTATCAACTAATTATTAATTATTTTATAGTTGTAGAATTTTAATCATTATACTGTAATAAAGATCAGACTGTCTTACATTGAGCGATTTATAAAGGAGAGGTATTAATTCAGAGAAAGATAATTTATATCTGTCTGAATTTTACTTTTACATATACTGTTATATAATAAAAGTATTTGTAAAATAGTTTCATGCAAATAAATAACTAATTAGTATATAGTTGTTTATTTTCTATTATTACAACACTTTCTTATGTCGTCTTTCTTATATTACTTTTATGTAAACTTTATTTCTAAAATTCTTGTCATCTAAACGTTTTTTTCTCTTTGTTTATATTTACAAAGGTAGTACGGACGTTTTAGGTACATTTCTAACAGTTATAACCCGAAAGCGCAATCTCGTTTTGAGTTTTTCATAGGGGGATGGAATAATTCAGGCGGTGGGAATAATCTACTACAGGGCTCGTAGAGATTACTACTACTACTACTACTACTACTACTACTACTACTACTACTACTACTACTACTACTACTACTACTACTACTACTACTACAACAACAACTACTATAAACGTAAAATTTTCAACGTAATAGCCCTAATGTTTTGTTGTAATGTTAATGTTTCCACGGCATAATGTTACTACTGTTTTGCAACATTAGGGTTTTTGCCGTTTCCCTTTCCAAAATCAAAAGAAACAAAAAAGGGAATAATTGTAGCTAAATTCAACTCTAAATCCCTCTTATTATTTGCAAGTTCCTCTGTTTTCCCTCATTTTTTACCTAGAATAGTCTATTACTACTATTAAACTTATTTTTTCATTTTTTTTAACGGCAGAGTAATAAAACTGAGGTGAAAATTTTGCTGTGTTTGTTTGTAATTATGCTTTTTATAAGTTTCACAAATATTTAGTAGTAAAAGTTTATTTTTTTGTAATCTTGTTCCTTTCTATGAAAGTTCAAGAAATAATTATAAAAACTTTAATTGGAGCATAAAATATCTAAATTTATTTGAAATTTATAGTTTTTTTTGTTGCATCATTAGGGCAATATTTTTTTTATATTTCTTTAATAACATAACTTTTGAAATGAAATGTTTTATCTCCACAGAAATATAAAATAGTAACTAAAAATATATTTTAAAAAAGTTTCACATTAATTTATTAAAAAACTTTGCCCGGGCCATTTTTATACTTACATTGCATTGAGGATACTAGGGTTAGTGGCCATAGATTTAAATGGAATCCTTGCCTTTCTCTATAGTCTCCTACCTAGAAATGACTGAAAAAAATGTTTTAAATCGACTTACTTAATCAACTTAATTATTGTTAATTAGCTTAAGTGTCACTTAATTAATTCATAATTTACTATGTTTTTAAATATTTCAAGAATGCGCATAAAAATTATTGTATAACTTTTTTTATTGTAGGATTATTTTGCTGCTATATTGATCATGTAGACTAATAAAACTGTTTTGATTTTACTGCTTTTATTAGTCCACATGATTATAACAATCAATTTACAAAAGATTTAAGTAGTAAAAAGCAAGAGCCAATTAGCTAAGAGCAGTCTTTATTCCTTTGTTGCATTTCACTTCTTGAATTTTTTTTTTATAAGCTTATCATAGGCTTGTTTTTATGAATATACTCTCATAAAAATATCTGGGAAAATATGTATAAGTAACAAAGGTAAGGAAGGCGGCACGACGCTCTGTGATAAGAAAGGCTTCTAGGAGTACTCTAACGACTAAACAAATGTATTTAAAAATAAAATAGGGAAGGCTGTTTTAAACCAAGCTTTACGGCTTCTTGTTAATTTTTAAAAATATTGACTTACTAAAACATTTATAACTTTTGAAATATTAAAGATAATTTTGTTTTGTAAAAAGAATAAAAACACTAATTAAATTTTTTATCTTCCGACATAAAATGCATGAGTAAAATAACTTCTTATAGTTTAGAATAGACGCGACAAATAATGAACTTTTCTGAGTTTAAGTAATTTGATGTTAATTTTTAAAAGAAAAAAAATTAGAAAATTATATTTCTGATATTTATTATCAAATGAACTGATTGTTTGACTATTATAAAAATAAAAAAACCTCACCTAATTGTTTTTATGGAATTAAGTGAACAATAAAAGTTTCTATCCGATTCCCAAAAACGGTTTATACTTAGAAAGGTCAAATAGTAAAAAAATATAAATTTCAATATTAAAGTTATTTAATAGTTTTCTGTTTAAATTGTATAATATGTATTATGACATTAAAAAAAATATATATTTTTTTATTTTCATAAATGGAAGCCGCTAATTTTTAAAAACTACTCTGATCACCCTTTTATATTATTGCTTAGTTAAAATGTCCTAGAGGTACTTGAAACAAAAAAAAAATGTGACTAAGGTTTTTAATTCAATAGTTATCCTATAAGTGTAGGGTTACCTTAAAAAGTTAATTTAAAATAAAAATCAGAACCATAAATTTCAATGCAGGCTCTGACCAGACAAACAACATTTAGAACACCTTAGTAACTTAAAAAAAAAAGTAAAATTATTTAAACAAGAATCCGATACATAAACAATAGTGATAAAAACTTTGATAATTTATTGAATTGAATACTTATGAATATTCGCCTTTCAAATTGTGTGTTTGACAGTGATTTCCTAATCGTATAACGTTATACGCAAACGCCACACAAACAACAAACAGTTTATACTTTGTCTTGCTAAACTTTTAGTTTGAGATAAACTCTACTTTTTTTCATATTAAACTTCAACAGCACTCGATCTGCATTTTGAGAACTCCGCTCACGTTTCATAGACATAAGCCGCCGCTTTCTATTTTTTACCATCCTAACAAATCAAAAAACCAAACATGAAAATTCTGAAAACAAAATTTATCTAATAAAAATCTTGCAATTAAAATCAGGACAGACATTTGTATTTTTTTAGAAAACTTTTTATTAAATTGATAAATTTTTTAGTAAGAGTTTAATTACTAATAGTACTTTTAATAGTACTATTAAAATAAATTCAAGTACTGTTAAAAAAAAGAAAAAAAATTCAATATGAAAATTGAATAATATAAGATAAATAAAATGTGCGCATGTATATTTAAATTGATATAAATTATTAATTTTATTAATATGCAATGCATATGATGGGTTTGATCAAAAATTATTATTGCTTCTAACAACATTAGATCTCTAATAATGGTGATGATTTGACATATGCAAGAAGCTTGACTCAATAATTGAACGGTTCAGTTTAGAAACGCAATTAGTCATTTTTAGACAAAAATGAGTCAAGCACAATATTGTGTTATTTGTAGGTAGATATATGTTTCTTTGAGATATCACATGAGTCAAACCCTCAGTCAACGCCTTAAAAATGTTAACTGAAAGGTCTGACATGTATGTAACATGTATCTACCTTCATGTAACATATTCCCCAGGGTGTCTGCGAAAATCTTAAGGTAGATTTCCCTAATTTTCCCCTGATTTTTCCCTGATTGTGGATCTCTTTTCCCTGATCGTCGACCTCTTTTTCCTGATTTTTAATTCAGTTATTATGAGCTTTTCCAGACTTAAAAAGGATTGGAGATTAATCATGGAAAAACCATAAACAGTTAAAAATAAAGCATCATTATTACATTTATCAAAGTATTGTTAGTATGTTTCCATTGTTATTATTGTTATTAAAGTACATTTAAAATTTAATAAAAAAAAAAAAAGTAAAAATGCTATATTTTTATTGACCCTAAAAACTGTTTTGTTAAATAGCATTCAGAACAAAATAAATTGAATTACACAAGTAAGTAATAGTAAAACATAAAGCTACATTTAAAAGATACCACATAAATATCAAAAATCTTTTCAAAAATAAATAATAACATATATAATATACTTTTAAATTTCTTTTAAATATCTATATAAATTTAGATTTTACTGTATATAAATAATAAACTAATATTTAAAATTTCAAATTTCTTTACTTTTTTTAAATAATAAATCAATTGTTGCATATAATTTTTTAATCTCTTCTTTCTTCTTTTTCCTCTCTTCAAGAATAACTTTGGCTTCAATAGCATAAGTATGAGGTTTTTCAGCACCATTTGCAGCTTTCACAAGAACTGCTTTTGAATCACTTTTCAGTGTTTTTGAGTTTAAGTAATTTGATGTTAACTTTTAAAAGAAAAACAATTAGAAAATTATATTTCTGATATTTATTATCAAGTGAACTGATTGTTTGACTATTTTAAAAATAAAAAAACCTCACTTAATTGTTTTTATGGAATTAAGTGAACAATAAAAGTTTCTATCCGATTCCCAAAAACGGTTTAAGCTTAGAAAGGTCAAAAAGTAAAAAGATATAAATTTCAATATTAAGGTTATTTTACTGTTATGACTGATAACTTTCAGTCATAACAGTAAAGTTTTCCCATCTAACAGCAGAATCATGGAGAAGTTTAAAAAAAGCTTTTAAAACCTTTTTAATACCCCAGTCTGTTTTGTTTTCCCCAGTTTTGAATGATAGATGAATCGAATAAAGACCACAAGATCCAGTTGGAATTAGTTTGTTAATGTCACTTTCGGCATGATAGATTTATAACTCAGAGTAGTTGGCCCAATATGCATTTGGACCATCCATAGATACTCGAATAAGTTTGGTTTTATGCAAAGATTTCAAACCCAACAAATTATGCAGAAGATCTCTACTTCGACTATATCCAATAAAGGTTAAGTCTAGGTAATGAGTACAAACACGGTTTAAAACTCTATTGCAATAATTAACAAGGCTCCATTTGCCCCATTTGCACAACTGAGTTAAAACTTTCATTGAAAGAAACAGCATAAAAGTCGGACTTATCTATATCTCTAACAAGAACTAATTGAAAATGAGGAGCTTTTCTAAAATTTATATAATATGAACACTTGTCTTTTTGAAGAAAAAACTTTTTTAGCTATAGTACTGTCAGGAAACATTGATTTAAACAAAATCAATGTTTCCAATGTTTCCATCACTAGATTAAAAAGAAAATGATGACAAAATATTTTTAAGTGTACATCCGATCTCTGCATGAATAACTGAATCTGACACAACATTCGACTGAAGAGTGGAAACTTGAACTGTGTTTTCTGACAATGTGGTTGTTGCAACATATATACTTTTTGATACATTAATATATGGTATACATGTAATTTTTAAGTGAAGAGACAAACGTTCACAATGCTTCCTTCTTGTTGAATGACTTTTTAATGCTCTCTGTATATTTGAAAGTTCAATTAAATTTCTTGGATGTGGACAAAATCTACATTTTGTTAAGATATTTCTATCCCCACACATTAAACAAGCTTCATATTTTGGTATTTGTAACCACTAATCGTCAAAAAATGTTGAGTTCATTACTTAATTTACTTAAACTTGTTCTAGTCTAAAAAAAATAAAAACAACTGACTAATAACATCAAACAGTTAGCTACTAGTAAGTTAGTACTAGTTAGTTACTAAAAGCTAGCTCCTAATCAAGCTCAAAAAGAATAACTGCTTTTCTTAGAGTTAAACTGAGTGTTATAAAAGAAAGACTCATAATTAAAGAGCTTCTAAATTAAATAAGTAATAAAAACCCTGATTCTCTGATTTTTCCCTAATTTTTCTAAAATTTGACCTAATTTCCTTGATTTTCACCTGACTTTTTTGATTTTAATTTTGTTCCAATTTTTATTGCTTTAATGTCTTGACTTCAATAAGAACAAAAATTTTAAAGGACAATAAAAATATTTCATTAAGTTATTTTATCATTTAGTTTGATTAACATAAGTTAATTGAATAAACAATAGTTAGTTAAGTTGACATTAGTAATTTGAATTAAACTATAATAAACTAATTAAAAAATTTTCCTTTCAATATAACTTGTATGAATGTTAGATATGTGTTTCTTTAAAATGATCTTTTTTGAGTTTGCTATTTTTTAATTGCTTTTTTGTAAACAGAGCTATTTAAGTAAACAGATTTGGAAGTGAACAGGTTAAAATCAATACACCACTTGTATATATTACGAGAGAGTACAATGTAAAATAATTTTTATAAGGCTTAGAAACTTATTTTTATCTAAAAATAAGTTTTTTTATTTTTTTAAGTTGTTTAGTATTATTAAAGTTTTGCTAGTTCAATATAGTAGCTCAATATTAAGGCTGAATTCTTGATATTTTCCTTTACATTGACCTGCAATTATTTGCTAATAAAATGATTGCTATTGACTAATTAATTTTCCTCAAAGTAATAGCGTTACACCTACTACAATTCTAAACTTAAGGTGATTTAAATTGCAACAAAATCATTAACACAATTACTCATATATTATAATATTTTACATCTTGTTCACACAAAAAGCTACAGTAGCAGATTTCAATTGTTTACCATAATCTATATGTCCAATCGTTCGCTTACAACAAAATTAACTTTGTTTAAAGGCACTGTAAACAGCTTTTTCTTTCAGTTCACCATATGATCCTTAAGAACAAGAATTTGCACAAATGGGAGAATGGCAAACCACTATATACACTTTCCATGTAACATTCAGCTCTGCATTTAAATGTATTTTTGCATACTTCTGTAGGTCAGAAAATGATACTTTGAATTCTTCAATAACTAAAGGAACATTGCTACCTAATTCTTGCCCAAATGTACACTCTTTACCCTTTGAAAATTTTCTGAGGCAAAGTAAAGTAGGTACTAGATTAGTTGAGTTGCTGACAGATCTTTTTTTAAAATATCTACTTTTTCTAGAAGTTTAATGGCATTGTTGCCATAAGAGCCTATCTTATGACAACTTCCAAGTTAGATATAATGATCTTTGAGCCGATTGGTAAACAGAGATCAATGATCTAATAGCAGTCTACCATATTGTATCATGATCCCAAATTTTATCTTTAGGATTTTTATCAAAATAAACAAGCCAGAACTAATCACATTTTTAAAGTCTTTAATCTGCAATTGCAGATCTGCATTTCATCCCATTTTCAACAAACAACTTATAGTAATGATCAAGAGAACCTTATGTTTTTGAAACTTTTTAGGGTACATTTACCTTCACACCACAAGCAGGCATATTCACTAGAATGAGATGATAAATCCTAGATGCTGTTAGTACATTTTAAATCAAATGCAAGGTTACATAAAACCACACTTAGATTTAATCTGCTCAAAACTCCACTGTCAGTTTATGTCTCATTTTTATTGGTCTTATCTAGGACATTTACATTTACTTTCAGAAATCTTTGACCTCCATCAATGAATAAACGTACCATACTAGAGTGAGGATTTAAGCCAATTTACATTATAATACTAAGAATAAGTACAGAAGTGTTACAAATAAATACTACATCTATTGTTACAGTTTTATTATTTCAAAAAAAGTTATCCTTATTTATTTTATATTCAGATTCATGTTTTAATTTCTTATTGTAATGATGTCATCATGCTAACTACATTATTTTCAACAACAGACGATCCCAGATTTTTATGCAGACTTGATATTAATTTTTTTGCTGGATTTTTTGTTAACTCCAGGATAGTTAATTCCAGCACTATTTTGAGTGATATCTGATTGAAAGATTTGTTCGAAGATTTATTATCTTAAGTTTCAACAGTTAAAGTTAACAGTTTTTCACCTTTAAAATAAAGTATATTTATACTACATACATTTTTTACTTACCCTAACTTAAATTTACAATTCAAATGTTAGCAGTAAAAAAAAAGTTGTCAACAATCAATACGAATAGCCTATTTATATGCCTTTAGAACCAATATGAACATATATAATGACAATAAAAATATAATTATATACCTGTAGATATTTTTAAAGGGATGGCCTCTTTTAATGCCTTCTCATTCTATCTTGATTTTTATTATGTATGAAGCAAGCTTGCATGATGGAATCCTTAAATTAATATTTTTTTTTTTTTTTTTTTTTTTAGTATTGTATTTGCCGATTGAAAATAATTTACACTCGTAATTTATAAAAACAAATATTTACATGACTGGGGCTTGAAGAAGACAAAATTCATCTTATCATTAAGCCCCCCCAAAAAAGTGCATATTCATCAAATAAAATATTTTAACAAAATGTAAAAAATAAAATATATAACGTTTAAATTATTTAGTAATTCAAAGAGTATTTATATTTAAGAACTGATTAGTAAAATAAGATGATATATAAGTATTAATATTACAAAAAGAATTTACAATAACTTTTTTTAATAAAAATTGAAATTATAAAATTTTACAATATTTTTAGTAATAAGTATTTCAAATAATAAAACTTAAAAAATCGTTTGTAAATTCAAAACTTATAAGATAAGAAATACATTTACAATAGCAGACTATTGTTTAGAATATTAAATATAATATTAAAGAGTAATTAGTAGGTTAATTTTTGTATTTGTTTGCTAGTTTAAAAAGCTTTTTAGAAGAACTTTAATTCATTTTCATGTATCATCAGTAATTGCTTAAGTTTTGTTTTAAACTGGTTTAAAGAATAATTAGATTTCAGCTAATTATTTAATATTGTATTCCACAGCTTAGGACCTCGATTTGCAATTGAGAATTTGGTTGCTGAATAATTTGTTTTGGATTGAATGTAATTGTTTTTTGAAAATCTGGTAGGGTATATGTGGTTTATTTTTTCAAAAAGTGAATTAAATAACATTGGTGATATTTTTTTATCAAGTTTAAACATGAAGATAAGAATATGGTAAAGGTTTAGTTTATATACATTTAGAATATTAAGTTTATTAAATAATGTTTTAGTGTGAGAGAAACGGTCTACGTTTGTAATTATCCTTATAGCCTGTTTTTGTTTACTAAACAGTTTTTTTTACTTTTGTTGCGTTTGTGCTGCACCAAGCAACGTTTGCATAATTTAAGTAGCAATGAATTAAAGAAAAATATAAGTTTTTTAAACAAGATAGATTTAAAAACTGCTTGGCTTTATACAAAACACCTATATTTTTTGATATTTTATTTTCAATTAGACCTATGTGGTCCCTCCAGGTTAAATTTTCATCCAGAACCACACCTAAAAACTTTATTGATTGCTCTCTTTTTAATAATGCGTTATCAATAAAAAGATCAGGAAGTTTTAATGGAATATCTTGTTTTTTATGAAGACGAGGGAACAAAGTGTATTTGGATTTATTGATGTTCAAAGATAGTTTGTTTGATTTGAACCATTGGGTTAATTTTTCAAGTTCTTTGTTTACTGTTTGAAATAATTTACTGATATCTTTACTAGAATAAAACAAGTTTGTATCATCTGCAAACAAAATTAAGTTTAAAATGTTAGAAAATTTATATAAGTCATTAATATAAACGAGAAATAAAAGTGGTCCTAAAATTGATCCTTGAGGAACACCACAGGTGATTGACTTATATTCCGTTTTTCCGCTATCATATGAAATAAACTGCTTTCTATTAGTCAAGTAACTATCAAACCAGGACAAATTAGTATTTATTATACCATAACTTTTCAGTTTGGATAGAAGGATTTGATGATTGACAGTGTCAAAAGCTTTACTTAAATCGATAAATACACCTAGGGTATACTTGTCTTCATCAAACCCTTTAAATATATCATGAACAAGGTGAGTGATTGCATGATCAGTTGAATGACCAGATTTAAATCCAAACTGTTTATGATAAAGAATATTATTAACATTTAAAAAGGAATATAGTCTATTATACATAACCCGCTCTAATATTTTAGAAAAACAAGAAAGAATTGAGATTGGTCTATAATTCGTAACATCGGAAGGATCACCTGATTTTAACACTGGAATTACTTTTGCAATTTTTAGGTTATCTGGAAAAACGCCTTGTTTTAGAGATAAATTAAAAATATGTAGTAATGGAATTGTAATTTGTTTTATTGATTTGATAATGACATTACTACTTATATCATCAAATCCTAAACTTTTATTGGGTTTTAATAAAGAGACTGCGTCTAGTAATTCTTTTTCTGTAAGTTTATAATTAGACATAACATTAAGGTTGGTTGAGGTTAAGTACGAACTAAAGTGTGATTGAGTAGTTGCTATATTAGATGATAAAGTAGGACCTATATTTACAAAAAACTGGTTAAGTGTTTCAGCGACTAAGGATTTATTTACAATTTGTTTGTTATTAAATTTAAGATTTAGAGGAAGTAAATTTCTGTATAAGCTTTTTTTTCCAATTACCTCCTTAATAATATGCCAAGTTTTTTTAGAATCATTTTTGTGCTTTATTAATTGTTCAGAATAGTAACGTTTCTTTGAGCGTTTTAAGATTGACTCAAATAGCCGTTTATAGTTTTTATAGGTAGTTTCATTTTTAAGAGTTCTTTTTTTAAGAAACTTGTTATATAATCGTTGTTTTTTTTTTGAAGATTTAAGAATGCCCTTCGTGATCCAAGGGTTTAAAAGTGTTTTTGTTTTGATTACTTTAGTAACTTCTGGGAATGCCTTGTTATAAAGATTAAGAAACTCTGTTAGGAAAATATCATACGCTTTATTGGCGTTTAGATTTAGTTTTAGGGTGTCCCAGTTAACACAGGATAGAAGCTTATAAAAATGACTAATAGAATTGTCGGTTATTAAACGTGTTTTAATTATTTTTTCCCGTTCATTTTGGGCATTATATATGCATTTTTGCGAAAGGATAAAAATCGGAAAGTGATCAGACACGTCAGTTTTAAATATTCCTGTTCTTATATTTTTATTTATAAATTCATTTGTTATAATTTGATCTAGGGATGTTGAACTTTCCTTAGTTATTCGCGTTGGTTTATTGATTAGTGGAATATAGCTATTTTGAAAAATGGTGTTAAAAAAGTTTTTAATATATATATTTTTTTCATAATCTAATATATTGAGATTGATATCACCAATAAAATATACAGCTTTATTCATAGACGATTTATTTTTAATTATTTTTTTAATGTGGTTTTCAAATACCTTAATGCTTCCTGAAGACGGTCTGTATAAACCATGAATGACGATATTTTTTGAGGTTTTGTTAATAATTTCAATACATAACGATTCATTATCGTTAGTAGTTGAACTTAAATTTGGTTTAACTTTGAATAATATTGAGTTTTTTATGTATATACACAAACCCCCACCTTCCTTATTAGATGCTCTAACTTGATGAATTACTTTATAATTAGGTAATTGAAAATTAGAACTGTTTTCAATGTTTTTATCTTTACACCATGTCTCACTTAGACAAACTATTTGAAATTTAATGCCAATTTTATATAAAAGTTGTTTTAATGACTCAAAATTTTTTTGAATACTTCTAATACTAATATGAAGCATTGAAAAATAGTTATCCTCCATTCCATTAGCAATTTTTTTAGAATTTGGGTCATAATATAAAGGGTTAATATTTTTAATTATTTCATCATTATTATAAAAATTAATATCAGGATCCAAATAGTTGTTTAATAGTATTGACTTTTTTGATACAAATGAATTAAAATTTATGTTTGTTAAAACAGTTTCATCAGCCATTTTAAATCAGAAATAACTTAAAGCAATATTAAAATTCAAAAAAGTAATATAAAAACGTAAGAAAATCATTTATCATTATTTTTTTATATATACTATATAATATACTTAATTAATATACTTTAAAAATTTTATTGAAATTTATAAATATTTATTTGACAACTTTTAATTTACCTATAAAATAATTTAATACTTAACCATAAACCTCTTGCAATGAGAGTGATGTAATTGCGTAATCTGGTTCACGGTTATGTAAAATAAAGAAACGTGCAAGCGGTTTTCCATGAGGTCAGGATATTATATAGAGAGACATAAAGCAGGAACTTCACTTGTAGTGTGGTGTTATAAATAAATTACATTTTGAGTTATTACAAAGAGTTGTTATTATATTCATTGGTGATATTATTGCTATTAGGTTATAACAATTGGCGGCGAAGATAAAAATGATGCATATATCGAATATTTTGTTTGGATTTAGAAAACGACGATTTTGTAGAATATATTGAAAGATTTGACAATTTTTTACTGGCCAACGACATAGAAGATGCTGAAAAACAAAAAGCTGTATTTTTATCAACCAGAGAAGGACCTGCTTATAAACTTATCCAAGTTTATGTGAAAATGACACCAAGAATAAAAGTTTTACTCAAATAGTTAAACTAATGAAGGACCATTTGAAACGAATACCAAACTCCATTGCACAACGTTTTCAATTTTATAAAAGAGATAGAAAGGATGAAGAATCTGTAAGCGAGTATATTACTGAATTACGTAGACTATCTGAACACTGTGAGTTTGGTGAGAACTTAAATGATTATTTAAGGGACAGGTTTGTTTGTGGATTAAATAATGAAAATGTTTTTTACCTGCACATTTTCATTATTTAATCCACAAACAAACCTGTCCCTTAAATAATCATTCAAGTTCTCACCAGATCAGAAAAGAAAGAGTTAGATCATAGAAAGGAAAAGAAATTACTTGTGAAGAAAGTTGGGATTCAAGATGAATTAGAAAAAGGATGTACTGCTGAAACAGAGGAAAATAAAGATGATTTTCTAGCTCTATATTCAATAAGTGAAGAGGGCAGCTGTCTCTGTAATTGGGATCTCAGCTTACAAAAGAGTAAAGAGGAATGAAGGAAAATTACGAAATTATGGTGTTGTTTTGAAAACCTTTACTGGCTAGCTGATTAGACCAGAGGAAATAGGGTTGGTTGAAGAAGTGTATAACGGACAATGTTGTAAGTTACCTATAACTGTAGTAAAAGGAAATGTGCCCATACTAATGGGTAGAGACTGGATGCAACGTTTAAATCTGCAATGGTTAGAACTGTTTAAAAGAATAAGAGGAGTTAATTTATGTGGTAAGGTTGATTTAAGAGTGAAGACATTAATAGAAAAATACCCCGATGTATTCAGTAATCGTTTAGTGTGCTTGAGGAACTTCCAATGTCACATACCACTACGTGAGGGTGCAGAACCTAAAAAAGTTTTATAAAGCAAGACCAGTACCCTACAAATTTACATTGTATACAGATCATAAACCCCTATTGAGACTATTTTCAGAAAGCAAAGAACTTCCTACAAGAGCTGCTAGAGTGTTACGCTGGGCTTTGGGATTGTCAACTTATGCTTACCAATTACTATACTGTCCTGGCGAAAAGAACGCAATTGCAGATGGTCTGAGCCGTTTACCTTTAGATGTATCAAAAGAAAAGTCAAGGTTAAAAACCATAGAGGTGACTATGATGGAACTAGTGAAAACCCCAATTACAAAAAAACAGTTGAGAGGAGCTACCCAAAACGATCTAATATTAGGAGTGGTACTGAATAGAGTGTTAGACGGAGGGTTGACAATAGTACCGAGTAAGGTGGAGATGAAACCATTTGCATTAAGGTTTTCTGAGTTATCAACGGAAGGAGGTTGTTTACTGTGGGGAAGAAGAGTGATAGTGCCAAGTGTGTTACGAGAAACGGTACTTAAGGAATTACATAAAATACATCCCGGAGTAAGTAAAATGAAGGCTTTAGCAAGAAGTTATGTTTGGTGGCCTGGAATCGACGCAGAAATAGAGGACAAAGTAAAGAATTGAGAAACATATCAAAAAAGACAGAAGAATCTATCAACCTGGTCTCATCCTTGGGAATATCCAAGTAGACCATGAGAGCAACTACATATCAATCATGCAGGCCCAATGAATGGCAAAGTATATTTGGTAGTAGTTGACAGTTTTTCAAAATGGATTGAGGTGGAAGTGGTGCGCAGTACTGAAGCCAAAGCAACAATAAAGGTACTCAGAAGATTATTTTCAACCCATGGTATACCGCGAGTTACCGTTGGTGGCAATGGATCTGGATTTTCGAGTGAAGAATATTAAGAGTTTTTATATTCAAGTAGAATTAAACCAGTGTAATCTGCACCATATCATCCTGCTTCAAATGGTCAAGCAGAACGAATGGTTCAAACATTTAAAAATTCAATTAAAAACATTCAAGGAAATGGTGTCGATCACACAGTTGTGCCGATTCCTTTTTAGATATCGTGTTACACCTCATTCTACAACTGGAGTGTCTCCAGCTGGACTTTTATTGGGTAGAAGATTACAAAATCCGTTGTCAATGCTACGTCATGAAGTTAGCTCTCGAATCAATGAAAAGAAGCTATCAGACAGTTTTATGGATAAAGTTTGTTTTTTTCAACCAGAAGACGCGGTTTACGTCAGAAATAATAGTAGAGGTGAAAACAGGATTGCAGCTATAATTATATCAGCAGTTGGGAATGTAAGTTACAAAGTGTTAACGTTAGATGGTCGTATCCAGATAAGACATGTGGACCAAATTGTAAATCGTTGTGGGGGAAAAGTTGAAGAAAGCTCTACTAAAACACTAGAAAGTATAATTACTCCAATTCTGAGCAATGTTGATAAACCAAATGAAGTGACTGAAACTCCATGTTCAAGCGAAATCGTGAGTGAAAATTGTGATGAGATAAGCATGAATGTTGAGCCCGAGAAACTGTGTGAACAGCCTGGTGCTTTTTCTCAACCAACCTCTTCAATTAACCGAAGATCAGGTCGAGTACGTCGTAAACCGTCTTATTTAGAGCAGTTCGAATGATTTATGGGTGAAGGATTGATGTAATTGTGTAATCCGGTTCACGGTTATGTAGAATAAAGAAACGTGCAAGCGGTTTTCCATGAGGTCGGGATATTATATATATATATAATATAGAGAGACACGAAGCAGGAACTTCACTTGTAGTGTGGTGTTATAAATAAATTACATATTGAGTTATTACAAAGAGTTGTTATTACATTCAGTGGTGATATTACTTCTATTAGGTTATAACAGAGAGAAAAACAGCATATGCACATTTTGTCCTTTAGAGATTCTACAGCTAGTATTTTAACATAAAATAATTGAACAATATAACTTTATATCACTAAGCTCTGTAGTATGTTTAATTCTTGGCCTGTCAATCTAATTCAAGTATATTTACTTTATAAAACAATTTATTTATTTTATTTATGTTTATATTTTTATTTTTATTTATATTTTTTATTTACTTATTTAACTTGAATAGTTAAATAAGTAATACATGTTTATTCATCAGTTTGAAAAATAAATGCTTGATCCCTATTCCAGCAAAAAGATGTTACTTCTACAATTTTAACTAATTACATCTAGACAGACAATAAACTCTTTATTGTACTCAGGCCAAATATACTCCTTGATTTTATTTCTTCTGAACAAACTGACTGCTTTAATTCAGTCATATTTGCTTTTTTGATAATTCATTGTGAGATTCTCTCTGAACAATTTGTAAATTTTTACAATTAAACTCCATTTTTTGTTAACTAATATTATTGTAGCTTTGTTCAGCCAGAAAGTGACACAAATGATTAGCTGCACTTTGAGTCATTTCTTTATGATATTCGTGGATAAGTGTAGCGGAATATTTTCTCACTATTATAGTATTAAATTGACCAGTTACCAAAGTTGAATCCATCTTCGACCCTGACTAACTAATAAAAATGGAGTTGAAAGCAAATTTTTATCAAAATTATCAGCATTGTTAGCTGGTCCCTTGTAGGAGTTTTTATGCTTTTTTACACGAATAGCACATATCTATTATTTTGCTTATCAGCAGATTAAAACTTCTCTAATGTCATTTTTGTTTTTGATCCAGATGTAGATTATATAAGACATGATGAATGACTACTACATTGCAAAAACCTCTTGTTATGGATAGGATTATTATCTTGACATACATATTCTTTTAAAATTAAGACTGAAAAGTGATCTCATTTCAAAATTGGTTACCCTACCATGATATGGAAATTTTTTAATTTCATCTAAATTTTTGTTATGTTTACACTCTTCAATACCTTTCCATAAGTCTCTTTTCCTAGCTTTTAAAATTGGCTTAAACTTTTTAATTTTTTCAAAATCAAATCTATTTTGCTTTGGCATTTTGGATAAAATTTCAATCATTAGAGCAATCTGAGCTCATCCTTTATGAAAAATCCTTTATAAAAGGAAAATGTTTATATAATTTTATTAATTTACAATACCAGAATCAAAATTTCCAAAAATTTGTAAACCTGTAAGTCTGTAATAAAAAATGATTATAATCATTAAACTTTTAAAGTACTTACTTAAAGTTTTTAAAGGTTATTACAATTAATTAAAATTAAAAAAATAGGTTAACTGTAAAACTGATACAAATATCTGTTACAGAAAAGTCATCTAAATAAAAGTAAGAAAACTTTAAACCACTTTAACCAATATTTTCTTGCCAACTGAAATGCAGGGCAACAAAGCAATCTCAGAATTAGCTTTAAAAAAAAGGCTTTTGTAATAGTTTATAGTAAAATTTATACTGTATAAGGTTTAAAAATAGTTACAA
>NC_061159.1:50306912-50391912 GCF_022113875.1 Hydra vulgaris
TACACAATATATATACATTATATATATATATATATATATATAATATATATATATATATATATATATATATATATATATATATATTATATATATATATATATATATATATATATATATATATATGTATATATATATATATATATATATATATATATATATATATATATATATATATATATATATATATATATATATATATATATATATATATATATATATATATAAAATACACAAAAAAAAGGTTTTAGTAAAGTTTATTCTGAAAAATAGTCTCCTTCAGCAAGAATGACTTTCTCCCATTGTGAAACAAGCTTGTATATTCCATTTTTATAAAAGTCTTGAGTTTGGGATCTAAAAAATTGATTTAACTCATTTCCGAGATCTTCTTTATTTTGAAACTGTCAATTCCTTATATGATTATCCAGGGCCAAAAACAGGTGATGGTCGCTTGGGGCAAGGTCTGGTGAATACGGAGGGTGAGGTAGAATCTCCCATTGTAAATTTGCTAGAGTTTCCTGCGTGATGTCTGGCATTGTCCTAGTGGAATACAACACCTTTTCTGTTCGCCAAAGCTGCTTGTTTTTGGTGAAGAGCAACCGAAACTCTGTCCAATTGGGCTGAGTATATCACAGCACAAATAGTTTGTCCACTTGGTAGCAACTCATAGTGAACGATACCTGCTGTAGTTTACCATACACACGGAAAAACCTTTTGTTGGTGAATACGTGGTTTAGGAGTATTTGGTACTGGATTGCTTCTGGCTAACTAATCATATGTGCTTTTTTTGCTGCAGTACGTAATCCATTTTTTGTCGCAAGTCAACATCTGGTCAAAAATGGCACTAAATTGTGGCGGGAAAGCAATGAAGAACAGATGGTTAAGCACTGTAGCTTGTTTGTTTCACTCAACTTATAAGGTACCCATTTGCTCAACTTCCAAAGTTTTCAAAGTTGGTGCAAATGTAAACAAATAGTTTCAACACTTACAATAAATCTTAAGGCAAGGTCCTGACATGTTTGGCTGGAGTTCTGCTCGATTGCCAGCTTGATATCCTCGTTGTTAAAGGTGGTTGAAGATGGTCTTCCAGATCTTGGTTCATTCTCAAGGTTTTCATTTCCAGAAGAAAATTTTTTGAACATTTTTGACCCGTCCGTTCTGCTTTGGTACCTTCCCCAAAAGCATCACATATCTTACGACAAGCTTCTGCAGCTTTGGACCCAAGCTTAAACTCATAAAGTAAACAGGCGCGAGTTATCGCATTTGACACAGCCATACTCAGTTAAGAATTTTAAATTTAAATCGCACTAATGAAACTTATGAAACACACTGATTGATTCTTCTTGAAACAAGTTTCAATTTATAAACAAAATTATCTCCCTACCACAACCATTATCTTATAATACTTTTGTTAGTAAATAGGAATTAGGAAAAACTGCACGAACTTTATTGGTTACCTGATATATATATATATATATATATATATATATATATATATATATATATATATATATATATATATATATATATATATATATATATATATATTGCAGCATTGACATGCTAGTCGTCACTAGCATGTCAATGCTGAATCTAGGAAAGTTTTTGAGAATAGTAAATCATTTCTTTCTAACCACTTTATTAGTCATCCTTAAAAGCCAACACTCTTTTTTATTTCCAGTAAGTTCTGTGGTACCTCAAGCTTCTATCCTTGGTTCTGTTTTATTTCTTATCTACATTAATGATCTTCCCAAAAACCTTACAGCTAAAGAAGCTTTTTTTGCTGATGAACTTTATACTCCTGTCTTGACAAAAAATCTTCTCTTTTCAATCGCTTAGATTGAAATTGCTTAGAACAGGCAGCCGATCTTGAATCTGATCTCACTTCTGTACCAGATTGGGGCTCACAGTGGCTTGTAAATTTTAACGACAACAGTTATTTATTAAAAAACTGAGTTTTGTTGAAAGTTGACTGAGGGTTGCCATTTAATAACATAGTTCTTATATTTTGGCAACCATCTCACTGAGTTCCTCCTTTTCCTCTGAGTCTTCTTGGATCATTGATTTCTACTGACATTTCATGGAAACTATATATACAATCAATTTCTAAACTAGAATTTGCTAAGGTTGCTTCTCTTTTTTGTGCTCACCATTTTCTCTCTCCTGATTCAATTCTTTACCTCTACACAACTCTTATTTGTTCCTGTATGGAATACTGTTGTCATACTTGACCTGGTTTTTCTAATGATGCTCTTTCTCTTATAGACAAGGTTCAAAAACGCATTTAAAACATAATTGGACCTGCTCTATTTGCAAAGCTTGAGCCTCTTTTTCATCGTCAAAGAGTTGCATTTCTTTCTCTTATCTACAAATATTATCATGGCTGCTGCTCAAAGGAGCTATCATCTCTAGTTCCATCAATTAAAACTCATTCTCGCTTGACTCGTCATTCAGCAAAGTCTCATTCTTTTAATGTATCTTTCCTTGCATGCTCAAAAAACCTTTTTATTTGTCTAGTTTCTTTTCCTGCACCTCAACCCTTTGAAACTTTCTTCCATCTTCATATTTTCCTGAATCATACAAACTTCAACTTTTTAAGTCTTCTGTCAATTGTTTCCTTTCTCTATAACTTTATTCTTTTTTTCTAGTAACTCTCAACTTAATAGTGGTTGCTTGCAGCCTTGTTGGGAGTAAATCAGAAATTAAAAAAAAAAAAAAAATCAAACTTTTAAACAATTTGGTCTAAAATTAAAAATTTAAGAATTTTTTTTTTTCTATAAGATATTTGGATGGTCAAAATTTGGAGCAAATCTGAGGTGGTACTCTAGGGCACTTTAAAAAAATTGAATGATTAAATATGGAATAAACTAAATGTATTCTGAGACTACATGTTATTTTTAAAAATAAACTTTAATATTACATATTATATCTCTGTACATTAACTAGCCTGGTAAAAAAATTTACCTTCAAGAAGGTAAACCCTGATATAACTCTAAATGTTTAAAACAAATTTATCAACTAAACTTATATTTTAGAGTGCGTACCTTAGTAAACTTTATAACAAAAAAATAATAAAGAAATTTAATATATGTAAATTTTATTATCCATAACTTAAAAGTCGATATATGGTAACTAAAATTATAACCTATAATTATAGCCATAATAAGATGGGCTTGACACTAAAATATTTTGAAAATGTGTTGACATTTTCTTATATTTAAAGGCATTATCAAATATCTTTTGTAGAAATTTAAATGAGTATTGTTTTTGTTTTATATACTGTGTTGAATAAGTAAAAAGAAAATAAAAATGGCAATAAAAACTTTACTCATTTACCAATAATTTACTGTACTTTGCATAATAAAGCTTATAATGAATTTTAAAATGGATTTATTTTTTTCAAATATTTAGAGTTTGTTGGTTACCAGCATTAGAACAAATTTTTTCAATTTTGTCAACTGTAAGATAAATTTGTTAAGTAAAATATATAGACTCAGTTTTATCTTGATTAAAAAATAGCGAAATTACAAAATTTTTATATTACATAGAATGAAAATAGAGTAAGATGTATAATACATAAAAATAACAATATGAATATATGTATGTATGTATATATACATGTATCTATGTATGTATGAATGTATGTATGTATGTATGTATGTATGTATGTATGTATGTATGTATGTATGTATGTATGTATGTATGTATGTATGTATGTATGTATGTATGTATGTATGTATGTATGTATGTATATATGAATGTATGTATGTATGTATGTATGTATGTATGTATGTATGTATGTATGTATGTATGTATGTATGTATGTATGCATGCATGCATGCATGCATGTATGTATGTATGTATGTATGTATGTATGTATGTATGTATGTATGTATGTATGTATGTATGTATGTATGTATGTATGTATGTATGTATGTATGTATGTATGTATGTATGTATGTATGTATGTATGTATGTATGTATGTATGTATGTATGTATGTATGAATGTATGTATGTATGTATGTATGTATGTATGAGTGTATGTATGTATGTTTATAAAATTAACCTTTATATTGGAAGAAAATATTAGAGCAACATTTGACATAACCTTATATATATTTAATGTTTGACCTTATTTGACATAAGAAAAGAATGAAACTGAATAATATATTATTCCAAGGTGTCAACAACTAGATTCTAAACTAATGTAAAACTTTTTAATAAAAAGTAAGTTTTAAGATTCCCTGATTAACTTCAACATGGTTTGTAAAGTTTATTTCCAGTAAAAACAATACTCGAGTAAATAGAATAACTTCAGTGTTTTATTTACATTTCTGCTATTCGTCATGAAAATATTGTTTCATCAATTATTTTCATAACTAATAGCATATCCTTACTAACTTAAATATATATTTTTTATATTAAAGTCCATCTTATCAAAATAACATTTTCGATATTTAATGCTGAAACGAAAGTGAAAAACTTTAAATTTAATTGCGGTGAAATATGTTACGTGAAAATAAAATTTAAGATTACGGCAATTATATTTGCAACATTAGGGCTTGAAAATATGCAACAATAGGGCATTTTTGTAACATTACTACTACTACAACTACAACAAAAACAACAACAACTACTACTACTACTACTACTACTACTACTACTGCTAAATCTATTAAGTTCAGCATTATTATAAAGAGATTAATAATTTGATATTATTATGCCAATGGTATAAGGCCAATGATAAACAACTCTGCTTATTAGTTCAAAGTTGAATTTTATAAACAAAATTACTATAAGTTTATTAAAAATGCATTAATAGCAATGCTTGCAAAGAATATAATTAAATAAAAACTATTAAACAATGAAAATTAAACTTTCTTAACGCAAGATAAATGTTACCTCTAATTATACTTCTTGTTAATTCAAATTAAAACTGATCTTAATAAGAATGTTACAGTCTTTGTAATGTTATATTTTAAGATTAAGTTTTTAAACACACATATATAACTTCTTTTTAAATTAATAATACACTAATGTTTGAATTTCTATTCTATTTATACATATTTTAAATATCGTTAAAAATAACTTGAAATTTGTTATGGTCAAATAATTGTTTTTAAATAATTGCCCACCATCTGGTCTACTCATGATTGATCCCACACGAGTGGGATCGGAATTTCCTTGGTTGCATGAAATTACCACAAGTTTTTACTCAATGAATAAAGATATGAAATTATATTCGAAGAAATGTTTTGAATTCAATAAAAAGATGGAAGGCAAAAACTAAAAGTTTCAAGGCAACATGTTGAAAGGCAAATAGTATATCGATAATCTTGTCTTGATATATGACCAAGACCTAGGACAATGCAGAGATCAAGGACTAAAAACTTTGGTTAAGATGACAACAACTTTGTAAAAAAAATAGTTTGAGTTACTTTCACAACAAATTTGCATCTTGCAATGCATTTTTTATTGAATCATTAGCTTATATGCATACGCTTATTTTAAAAATAGTTGAAAATAGGCACCATTTTTTATACAAATCCAAATAAATGTTCCGGAACATTTATTTGTTCTGGGTTGGCGGGACGGTACAAAAGTTCCTCAAATGTTTCTTGAATTTTTGTTCCATTTGCGTTCACACGAGAGGATATTTGTTCATGTTCCATGTTCCACGAAATGTTCCATCAAATGTACCCTCGTGTGAACAGCCTATAAGGCAGATAAGTTTAAAATCGTGTTTGAGGTTATGCAATAA
This sequence comes from Hydra vulgaris, assembly GCF_022113875.1. Lineage (NCBI taxonomy): Eukaryota > Metazoa > Cnidaria > Hydrozoa > Anthoathecata > Hydridae > Hydra > Hydra vulgaris. Next base: position 50,312,672 of record NC_061159.1, read on the forward strand.
AATTTTAAAGTTTTCAAAGTTTTTACTTATACTCCAATTGTTCAAAGTTAAAATTGAGAAAGCATTATTGTTCTGAGAAAGAAAATGAGTAGATTCAGAAATTGAAAAATACTCAGTTTCAAAGCTTTTTTCACAAAAAAAAAATTTCATTATCATTATTACTAAGCTTTACTTATACTAGCGATTCCACGGCTTAACAAAAAACATTTGATGTTTGACGAAAAACACGTAGTTTTCATAAACTTTGCTCTCTTATATCTTTTTGTATGGTTAAGTTATCGCCTTGAGGTTTTTTGCTTCTAGTCTTTAGTCTTACTCAATCTCTTTCCAACCATATATAGAAAGTACTATGTTTTGTATGGCTTCATTTATATATTGTCCATATCTTAAGACCACTTTTCATAAAAAAACTTGCCGAAGGAACGTTTTTTTTAAAAGAAGCTTTTAAAAGTATGGATTCCTAAGTACTTAAACACATCTATTTTTTATGAAACTTTCCATATTTATTAAGAAAAGGACGAGGATATATATTTTAGGTGTTGGCATTAACAATAGTCCTGAATATATGGTTGCTGCATCTATAACTCAAGGAAGTAAGTCAAAATTTTAAATTAGGAATACTGTCGCACAAATTTTTTTGATTTTAGTAATTCTATTTATTGATACCAAAGTGTAATGATTAACCCCTTGTTTTTCTTTGTTGTCACTTAAGTTAAGTTTACTTTTAATTTTAGCATCCAACACTGTCTTGGATTATCTAAATATTAATGGAGGCATTGTATCCCTCAAAAATTCAGATTTGGTTTTAACCAAATTTAAACCAGTCATTTCTTACAAATTTGTAAAGAAAAAGAAAAATTTAACTTGACATGGCCGCAGCTTACATTATTTTTTACATCCTTGTTTCAGTTTCCTATATCTAGAATTATGCTTATCAAGTGCCTAAAAAGTCAAAAGATTTCATTGCAAAATTAAATCGTGCCAAAAATTTTGATTTAATAAAGTATTTTTTAAGCTCTGTTTTCTCTTTGAATGTTACATTTAATGATGTTGTTGGTTTGTTACCTTTTGATAATAGGTCTACCCCTGCTTCTATCCACTTTAATGAAATTGTTCCAAATCAAGTTACTGATTTTCTATTGTCTGATGTAAACATGCAAATTGCTAATGATAATTATTTGTGCTCTGATACTCCAAACTCTATTGTACAATTTAGGTAATGGTTTTGATGATTTTCTCCTTGAAACACAAGTCAATGAAGAGAATCTTCGAGTTTCCAATTCGGATAAAAAACTCCCTATATTATCTGGTGATTTGACCTATCAAATAAAAAAATATAAACGGAGAATCAAACATCTTACATTACAAAACGATGTTATGATTATAAAAGAAAATATCAAGCAATTTTGTCAAAATATAATGTTCGAAATGTCAACAAAAGAGACGTTAGAAAAGACTGTAAGATTAGCCAATTGTTGCAAATAAATTTAAGATTAGAAAAAAAAATTGATTTGGCTAGAAAGCATTCCCAATCAGATCGACAAAAGGCCTTGTATTTAAAGAAAAAAATTGAAAACACTATTTTGAAAACATCTAATAAAACAAATGATTCATTCTTAAAGGAGAGTTTGAATTACGTTGAAAATCTTGCAGAAGAACTGAAGGAAAGAGTTGACATTTTTGAAAAAAAATGTAAATGACGTTTATGAAGGAGGTAGATAAAATGATGAAATTCGCTCGGTATATTACGACCTTTTAAGTAAAAATGTTTCTGTTAATAATGTTGAATCTGTTATCAGAACTGTACTACAAAAAATGGCTGGAATTTCATGTAGCACATTTCCAAAAAAATCTTTGGCTTCTGAAGTATGAACCTTTTAGCAAAAGCTCAAGTGAGAGAGGCTATGTTGACTAGTACAAACAATGTTCTTCATACAGATGGCACAAAATATAATTTTAGAGAGGTTGGTAGTTTTCAAGTCACAACATCATCTGGTAGCTACACGTTTGGGATAGAAGATATGTTTTTGGGAGAGGCACAATTTTATTTTGGAGAGCTAAAAAACTTACTCACTGATATGTCTAAGATATTTTCTCCTGACAAGGAAAACTACGAGAATGATCTTAGGAAACTTATTTTTTCTTTCAAATCTTTGATGACAGATCACACTATTGTTAATTCAAGTTTTTTTCACTAATTTAAACATTGGAGAGAAGCAATTTTGCCTTTTGTTGTTGAAAACTATGATCAGCTTCCTTTAAATGAAAAATTAAAAATGCATGTTTGTGTTTATGTAAACATTGTTAGTCATTATGTGTGTGTTTGTGTTCTGTTGGACCTCTGAAGTGGTGTTGACGCACATGTAAGTCACTATATGTATGTTTATGTTTATGTACCTATTACTCATTATGTGTATGTTTGTGTTCTGTTTGACCTCTGGAGCGGTGTTGACGCACCCGTAAGTCACTATATGTATGTTTGTGTTTATATACCTGTTACTCATGTGTATGTTTGTGTTCTGTTGGACCTTTATGTATGTTTGTGTTTTGTACCTATCAGTCATTATGTTTATGTTTGTGTTCTGTCGCACCTCTGGAGTGGTGCTGACCCACCCGTAAGTCATTGTATGTATGCTTGTATTTATGTAGCCATTAGTCATTATGTGTATCTTTGTGTTTATCTACCTGTAAGTCATTATATGTATTTTACTCTTCTGTTGGAACTGTGTAATGGCTATAATTTCATTTGATAATGCAGGTTAGTCATTTTGATCAAGTTTTTGTTTTTTTTATTTATGTTTGTGTTCTGTTGGTCTTGTGGCACAGCTTCTAATCATTCAAGAGATAAATTTTAGACTAACAATATTTTTTGTTTTAATATTGTTTTCATTTTTTCATCTTAAGTGTTGTCGATAGTTCACAAATCTCAAAAAAAAAGTTTCTTATTTTATATTTATTTAGTTTTAATTGTTAATTTATAACTTTTTTTAATTTTTAATTTTTAAAATAAATTAACAAATATTTTTTTTAAATTATTGTGTATCTAATGATTTTTGATGTATTATTGTATGTATTTAGATGTATTGTTTTTAATAATAATTTTATTACAATTTTATTACTGTTGTAAGTATACAAAATTTCAAGAAGCTCTGTTGCTGTTAGTTATTTTCATTCAAATTTAAATTTTAGTTTTATTAAAGAATCTTCTGTCTGTTAAATAGGTAATTCTGAAAGAATTATTTCAATGCCCTTACGCAATGATTTACTAATCGGTTTGTAAATTAAGCAATAGGTTTAAACAGATGAATTAATTGGATTCCACGATCCTTTATGCACAAAAAATATAGCAACACTTCAAACATTAAATGTAAACGAACGTGTTATTCAGTTTCAATCAATATCCAGAGCTCTTACAAAATCGGGTATTCGTTTTTGTCAACCATTAACCATAATACACTTTTTCAAATCACTGGCTATACAGAATTTATCATACGGGCTAGAAATTTGTTATTATATTAATATTATAATCTACCATCCTCATTCGAAACGAATTAAATCTGTTTATCAGACTACTGAACATTCCAACTTGTTTTTCCCTGATTTTGGCTCAGATATCTGATGTTACTAAAAATAACCTATTTATCAACAAAGTAATAAAAATTTGCAATCAACTTGAGCTAAACTTCGTGCAGTGTTTGATAGAGGGGAAAAAAATAACGGTAAAACGTTGCTACGATGACGTAGGAGAAAATATAGCGGCAATTTTGAACCATTCTTTTGAATTCTAGAATATCAGAGAACAAAGACTGGTATTTACTAAGTTGATGGAGGAAAACATCCCAAGAAAAATTTAAATTTTTTACACTAAAAGTATAAACTATTAGTTTTATACAATTTGTTTTTTTACCTGTAATTTGGGTGTTAAAAAGAATAAATAAATAAAATAAATAAATATAGCATGGAGTTTTTATAGTATATCCTGAATTTTTTCAGTCTGTAAAATAAACAATTCTGGATAATCCCGACAGATTCAATAAAAACTGGATCACTATTTAAAATTTCAAGTCAAATCTAAAAACGGTTCAAAAATATCAAAAATTTTAAAAAAATTACAAATTGTTTAAAGTTTTTATGTTTAATTTGTTTGAACAGCCTATATTCAGCAATTTACCGACCGAAAAGTAATTTATATGATTATTTCACTGACCGGTCTGTAAATTACGCAATAAATTTCAAATGTTTTATTTTTTGGATTCCATGATTCTTTAATGCATATTCACATAGTATAATTATAATATCACCCCAAATTTTGTTCCCCAAAACTAAAAAAATAATATAAAACCCTTCAGCTATAAAATAGATGATTCTGGATAATCGCGACAAATTTTTTAAAATAAAATTTTGGTTTTTATTTTCTTATAGTTTTTCGATCACTATGAAAAATTTCAAGTCAAAAGTAATAACCATTCAAAAGTTATTCAAAAGTCAGTATGACCCCAAAAATATAGAAATTAGTAAAAACTCTCAGTCTGTATAATAGGTGATCCTAGTAGATCCTGACAGATTTAAAAAAAAAAAAATGGAATTTTATTTTTTTATAGTTAATTGGTCACTATGGAAAACTTTAAGTCAAATGTATCATCGGTTCAAAAGTTATTCAAATGTCAATAATACTCTCATTTTCGGTGCCATTTCGCAGTAAATTTTCCATACTTAAGCCCTATACCTTTTGTCAAAAAATCACCCGTTTTTTCACTACAAAAAGGTCAATAACTTTTGATCCGCTTAACTTCAAAGGCTAAATGACCCCTCATTTTTTAAGTCAAACCTTTACAATGACATCAATTATATAATATTTTAATTATGAAACAATTGTCTGGAATGGCTACTTATACGAAAAACTAACTATTTTATTGTATAAAAATCCTTAAGTATTATTAAACAAAAAAAAAGAACTAATATCTAAATGTCGCCATGAGAACAAGTTTTAGCTAGACAACCACAAACCAAAAGTATAGATTTTTTAACTCATTTTCTTTTGTACAGATTTATTATTTTTATGAGAAAAAAAACATATTTACCCCTGATGATTGCATTTAGCATGAAACTAATAGTTGTGAAAAATATGCAGTTTTATTTATAAATAGTATATGTAAATACAGCTCTGTTTTAATTTAAATCATTTTAATTTACTTAAATTCATCGAGCACTCTCGCGAAGATATATGCAAGCACAAATACGTATACAAATTAGGCGCTTCATGAAAGAGGTGATTGGTAAAAAAAAACATAAGCACTAATGGTTTTCCCAAAAAACTCATTATAAATAGTTGTGAAACTACTAATGACTTTTTAATCGCTAATTCTTTCAATTATGCGTTTGTTAATACGGGACCAAGTTTGGCCTCTAATATAAAAATTAGTAAAATTATCTTTGAATCATACTTAACTTCTAATAATAATCATATGAAAAATAATAAGTTATCTAAAAAAAAACGACTTGATGCTGTAAATTTATTAAAACCAAATAAAGGTAATAGAGTTGATGATATAAGTAGCAATATAATAATTAAATCAATATTTTAATTAAAAACTCCGCTTCTGCACATTTTCAGTCTTTCATTAGAACAAGGAATCTTTCCTGATAAACTAAAGGTTGCAAGGGTGATGCCGGTTCTAAAATCTGGAGATGCAACATGTATTGCAAATTATAGACCCATTTCAATACTACCATGCTTTTCAAAAATATTAGAACATACTATGTATAAAAGACTCTACTATTTCTTAGATAATAGTAACATTCTTTATAATAAATAATTTGGATTCAAAAAGGATCACTCTACTGATCAGGCATATGTTCATCTTGTTCATGATATTCTTAAATCTTTTGATGAAAATAAATATACTTTAGGCGTATTTATTGATCTCAGCTTTTGATACTGTAAATCATCATTTTTTATTCACCAAATTAAAAAAATTTGGTATTAAACACTCGAACCTTAAATGGTTTAAAGGCTATCTGTCAAATAGACAGAAATATATTTCTTTTAATTACGGAAAAACTAACAACATAAATATATTTTGTGGAGTACCACAAGGATCTATACTAAAACCGCTCATATTTCTAGTATATGTTAATGATCTAAGCAAATCTTGTAATGTATTAGACGCAATCTTGTTTGCAGATGATACTAATCTATTTTATGCTTACAATGATATAAAAATGTTATTTAAAACTGTAAACACAGAACTACTATACCCTGCTGAATGGTTTAAAGCTAAACAATTATCTCTAAATTTAACTAAAACAAAATATACTTTTTTCCATCGCTATCATGAATGAGACAAAATTCCATTAAAACTTCCAAGTCTTTGTATTAACAATTGCGAAATAAAAAGAGAGGTATCATTAAAATTTCTAGGAGTATTCCTCGACGAAAAAATGTAACATGGAGAATTCATATAAAGTATATTGAAGGTAAAATATCAAGTGGCATTGGCCTACTCTATAGGGTAAAACCTTTTTTGAATTCAAGTTGTTTAAAGCTCTTATATTTTTCTTTTATTCATTTCTAATTTAAGTACGCTAATATTGCATGGTGTAGTACTAACAAAAACAAATCAAAAAAACTCTTTAATATGCAAAGACATGCAATCAAAATTATATCTAATAAAAACCGCAGTACACCCTCCCAATTATTATTTAACAAGTTAAATATACTTAATATCTACCACATAATTATTTATCATTTTCTAATTTTTATGTTCAAAATTAATAAAAGTATTATTCAAAAAACTTTTGATCCCTTATTCAAAACTAATCAGAATAAATACTTAACTAGACATTCAAGTAACACCTACATACAACCCATAAGTTATAATGCGGCAACTGAGTTTTCAATTTCAATTAGAGGACCAAAGGCATGGAATAAAATACTAACTTTACTTAAAATAAAATTTAACTTAACTTAAAATTTTTCATAGTTAAAAGAATTTAAGAATTTATAATATTAGAAACGCTTGAGTTAAATGCATTTTTGACTTTTCAAACTTATTTATGTTTTTGTAGTTTTAACATGCAATGTTGTTCTTTTTACTTTTTATTTTTTGCTCCTTAATAATATGTTTTATTTCTCACTTTACCAATTTTACGTTTGTTTATTTTATATTGTCAACGAAATGCTTATTTTTAAATTAAACTTATTTACGGAATTTATTAAGGGGCTTGGCGATAAGACATATTAGTCTTCTTCTCGATCCTGCTACATATATATCTTGTTATTAAGATACAGTTTGTATATAATAACACGGCAAAAAAAAATATACTTATATATATGTATATATATATATATATATATATATATATATATATATATATATATATATATATATATATATATATATATATATATATATATATATATATATATAAATAAAAGAAATTCCTTTAGAAATTATACGTTTATTATAAACAACCTTAGCACACTTACGTTTTTTGTCTTACAGCATAAGGTATCGTGGTTTATCCTCAAATGTCACATTACCTAGGCCCGCAAAGACAAGTTCATATTCCCTAGAATCGCCACAACCCGTTCTACGGACCAAGAACAAGATGAGAGTGCAAAGAACGAAGATATTTTAGAGTAAAAATTGGAAGTAGCCGTGTTAGAAAGATGGCTTAAAGAAAACATACAGATATTGCACACGATGTTAGAAGGTGCAAACATCATAAGCAATTTGATGAATTAACATTGCTTATCAGATATGTGTTTTTGTCTTATAGCATATATGCCTATAAGCATACTTACAGTGTATTTCCCGTCTTACTTTTACTGTCTATGTCCCGACAAGAAACTTTCATGTTGGCTATATATGGGACTTGCATGTTAACCATATATTTACCACTCTCCTTAATTAAATCTAAAATATTCGTTTTGTATTAGTTCTGTAGACAAAACTAATCTTATGAATCATGCAATGATGACGCAATATTTTTCTCAAGTTCTTTATCTAGCGCTCTTACAATGTTTTTGAACAGTAGCTAAAGATGGTTTAATACGAAATCAAAACAAAATCAATAGAAAAAAAAATCAATAGTAACAAAAGCTTGCTCACACTGCCCGCTGTTTTAAAATCTAACGTTGTTTTCTGGTAGCAAACCAACGTTGTCGATATTTTTTTTCTAATGAGCCAATACAGGTTTTGCGTTTTTTGTAAAAACAAAATCTGAGTTATTTAAATTTATTTAAACCATTTATACTCGTTTTCCTATAATAGTTTTCGATAGATAAATAATTTATTATGTTTATTATATTAAATAATTATTTTTAATGTATAATAGAAAAATTTGCTATGACCTATCACTATTAAAAAACAAATTCAATATTTAAGCACTTATAATATTCTCGTTAGGATTTTATAAAAAACTCGAAAGATTTACTGACTAGAATTTAGTTTTAATCACACAACGTATTAAAATATTCATATTTTAATACGTCGTGTGATTAAAACTAATACGTCGTGTGATTAAACTAGCATATTTACCAATCATCAAATGGAATATAGTTTTACACTTTTATTCCACTTGTAAGCACTACGGCCACAAGTGGGTCATATATATCTTTTCTGTCGGGTTGTTTGGATTTTTGTGTCCAGGCTTTGCTTCGCAAAAGGTCAACTAAAACTTTATCATATTTATTGCTTATTTAATCTACACTTTTAATTTACACATTTCCAGAGCCTTATTTTTATTTTTTATTGAATTTAATTTCTCCAAATTTTTTATTTTGTTGTTAAAAGTTTTGTAAATTGTACTGTTACGCATTTCGAAAATATCTTTTCTATTCACCAGCTATTGTAAAATTTTCCGCCTTTTTAAATTTCCTAACAGTTAAAACGCGTTTGTTCACAGTGAATATTGAGAATGAATTTTCTCTTTAAAATGTCTCATAAAACAGATTTCACCCTTTCATCAATATCATTATAATTTTATGTTGGTATTCTTGATCATCAAGTTTAGCGCCGTGGAAAGATATTGCCCAAACTGCTTTCTTTATAGCATACAAACTATGAATATTGTTTTTAATTGCTAAACTATTATAGTTTTGGAGAGAGTTTATTACTGATTCTGTAAGTTTACCTTTTTTATGCAGACAAGTCTGTGTCTTTTTATTTAAATAAACAAGATTTCTGAGGCGAGTACAAAGACGTTTTTACGCATGACTGATTCCTTTTAACTTTATAGGAATAATACTATATGGGTCACTTTGCACAATATCATTGAATGATAAAATGTCACCTTCTCCAAGATACTCTTTATATGTATAATTATACTTTGCTACGGAGCGTTCAACCATCTAGATAACTCCATCGAACCATGGTTAGATGTAATTACCAGGTACCATAAGAGTCTCCTACAGGAGACTCTTTATAGTATGTGTTGCATATATGGTTAACACGCCATTTATCATACTGAGGGCTATTATTTTTATTTTCACAATATTAACAAGCATTCAAATGTTTTAAAAGAACTTCATGGTCCATACACTTTTTACCAATCAATGATGCCGTGACTCTATTAAGAGACGAGTACCCGCTCATTTGCCACGTGCCAGTAGTTGTGATGCAATGGTAATAGAGACAATTCATATCATTTTTTATGCGTTCAAGGGCTACCCTATTTATAATTTTAGTTGTAGCATTTATATAAACAGCTTATACTAGACTGTTTTTTCGCATAAATTATTTATAGCATTTTCAGAAATATTACATGAGTGTATACTCTTTGCAAATGTTTTGATAGCCTGAAAGCCTAATCAAATTTCACGAAACGCAATAACTGAACGTACATTCACTTCATATAACATTTTCTTCAAAATATTCATATCAATTAAAAAGAAGTTATTCTGGTGGATGGCTTTCAAAACCTTTAAACTTCTTTTTGTCGAAAAAATATTTTTTTTTTGAAAAAAGATGTTTTTGGAGAGTACTCTGTTTTTGTGGTTGTTGATGATGTAATGAGTGAAAGTTTGTTTGATAATCATTTTTACAACAATTATGAAGGTGAATATTAGTTTATTGTTTTCAAAAAACAAAATTTTGTTCTTTACCTTTAGACAATATACTTTTAAAATAGTAGAAACAGTAAATATTATGACTTTCATTATTCTAAAATGTGATAATGCTTGATTATATATTAAGAATGCAAATGATCATTCAAGTTATGACCAAATAATAAGCAAGATAGACTTTAATACTTAAAATGTTTTTTTAGCATTTACAATATATAGAAATTTGCAGTTAAATATTAGATAATGGATATTACAAAGTACTTTTTTAATATAAACGCAAATTATTATAACTCAATGTTAAAATTTTGCATTAAACTTTTTGTATTCTGTAATCAACAGAATAATGAACAAAATCTCAATTTTTTTTTTAAATGACTTTTATTCCTTTACTTTAAACATATTTTAAAAGATTGTTTGTAGTTCACACTTACAAAATTAGTGCTTTAAGCAATCTAATTGTTTGTCTTGCAGAACATATATTTTATTCATAGCTTTTTCAGAAAAGGAAACTTACCATAGATTTCATTTCTGTAACTTATTTTTTACTAAAATGATTGTAAACTGAATAAATTATAGGGTTATAACGCAAGAGAATGATGTGGGATTTTAAACATGCAGGCCGGCGCGATAGGGGGTGTGACCCCCCCCCAGCAATGATTTTTAGTCGGCAAACTGGACCCTTAGTCGGCAAATTAGACCTTGTTAGTCGGCAAATTTCGACCCTTTCGATATAGGTTAGACAGTCGGCAAATGTCGTCATGACAGTCGGCAAATTTTTGAAAACGCGGACTTTTTTTTTTTTTTTTTTTTTTTTTTTTTTTTCATAGTCGGCAAAAGTTGTAATGGCACCCCCCCCCCCCCACGTAACACTTACTCGCGCCGGTCCTGGCAACAATTCTTTTTTTGCTTGAACATGTTTAGTTTTATAGAAAAAACAGATTTCGGGCAATAGTTGTTTACACCATTATTTCCCCCCTCTTTTAAATCTCGTCGTTATTTTGGTAACTTTAAGTTAATCTGAGAAAATTTGCTGTCTGATTAACTTAAAGTTACCAAAATAAGTGCGCCTGATTTATTTTTAGTTTACCATGATTTCTCACACAATTTGCCAAGTAAGTTTAAAATTGCTTTTTTTTTTCCAATCAGTAGAGTAAAAGCGGGTCAAATAAGTTTTTATTTATCACGGTAAAAAGATTTCAATTTTTTTTTTTTTTAAGTTGTAAAGACTTTTGAATTGTATTTAAATATAAAAATCAAATACATCTTTAAAAAAGTTTTTTAAGAAACTTCATTTATTTAAAAAAAAAAAATTTTTTAATAATTTTTTTTTATTTAGGTGCCAATTAAATCTTTCGGTCTTATCACAGAAAAGCATTTAAAAGCACGCTTCTTTTCTTATCGATGCTATAAAACTTACCCAGAGGTGGCGTTGAATAATGGATCTCTATTTCTGTGGCAAGCGTACTAACCACTGCACTTCGACTCCTCCTTTTTCATTCTATTCTACGGCTGCATATTTGCATACACCAAGATTTCCATCTTGCTGAGCGAAAACAAACCAGTCTTTTGAAACCCAGAGTGACTATTAAACTTGAACACAATATTTTTTTTGCATTTCTCTAAAACATCCTTTTGACAAACTGCTGAACTTTGTCTTTGCACAAAACTCTTAAAGTAATATAATATTATATCAAATTTTGAATCGCCCCCACCCCTCCTTTAAAAAGAAACTACGCTACAAACTTAGCCAAATTTTTCGTTATTAAAGCAATGAAACTAAAAAAAAACAAAAATTGTTGACGTCAACTTTAATTGACATCCCCCTCCCCCGTGTCAACAATTGTCAATAAAAAACCCTTCAAACAGCACAGATTACCAAACTTTTATGGGTTTAATATAAAATATACTTTTCACGACTAAATACAATTGAAAGCTGGTGCCACATCATTTTATCACTCTGTGTTGTGATATTAAAAAACTGTATTGTGATATTATAATTCTGTGTTGTGATATTATAACTCTTTGTTGTGATATTATATAGCGTTGATTTGTTTTTTATAGCATTATTTGTTTGTTTTGTATCTAACAAAAACAAGAATGTCTTTTATGGTTGAAGATTATCCAAATTTAATAGTTACTTATTTTTGGACCATAATTTTTTGTATAAATATTTATTTATAAAATTTATATTTAATTCATGACCATTCTTATACGACAAAAAATTGTCTAAAATAATCACTACCAAATTTAAATTAGGAGAACTCTCTGTAAAGAAATTTAAAAAAATTTAATTTTAGAGGAAAGACTTAAATAGATTTTTTAATACTACTTACATTTAATACAAAAATTTGCTGCAATAGCGGGTCCGACTATGTTTACAATGCGTTTGTGCACCTTACCTAAAAGAAAAAGGGCATTTAGATTTATTGAGATAAAGAATAGATTCCTAAATAAGAAGTAGCGAGCACGATAAAGGGATGCAACCCTATCAGATGCTTATGTTGCCATGGATTTGATTTTGTAGTTACCAAGAATATCGGAAATAATTTTTGTATCTTAAAGACAGAAACGTTTCGATGGGCCCGCAACCGTAGGAGGGCCCAGACTTATTAGGGGCCTAGGCCAAATTTTTCAAATACATTTAATAACATTTTTACTTTTATTGTATATCTAAGAATTACAAATTCTTAGCTATACAATATGTAACATACTTGTTTCAATTAACTTAAATCAAAATTGTATTTAAAAATAACGCCTTTTGTCTTCATGTATAATTTCTTTTTGTTCTGAGGGGGAGGAGAGAGAGAGAAATAATTTAGGATTAAAATTTAATGGGAAGGCCTATTTTTTGTCGCCAAGCCACTGCTTAAAGGCCAAACGAAGATGTACATTGCCGTTCATAATTTTAGGAAGATCTTGATTGTTGTGATAACTGTTAGTTTTATTTGAGTTGAAAATTATCAGCCAAGGAGAGGCAGATGGAACTTCTTTATAAAATTAATTATAGATTGGTGCAGGTTAAACATTGTTTATAAAACGCACTAGAAGAAATAGGACGTGACTATTTATACAAATAAAGAATTTTAAAAGCTTATGTCTTATTTAAGTAATGAAAAATGACAGTACCCCTGCAGTAAAATTGAGGCGGTTTTGCTCTTTTCTTATACTGCCGATATTGCTGACTTTAATATTTGAATTAGTTTTAGCAATATAAGTAATTCTAAAACCAGCGGAACTATCAGTAAAAAAAGTTAGAATATCCGCATCAATTTTAGTGCAAAAGTACCGACATTTTTATATACTTAAATTATTACTTAAAGTTATTATCAAATATATCAATTTTAAAATTATTATTATGTTTATTATCTTTGGACGAAATTGTCAACTATCCTAAACTTATTTAATGCTCTGGCATTTTAACATTTGCAAAAAACCGATGTGTTCTGCCAACATGACTTTTAATATATATAAATAAATATAAGAAACTTTTAGAAATAAATATAAGAAATTTTTATTTTTTAAGTAAAATTTTTTTTTTTTTAAATAATCAATATATAAAAAAGTTTAATCGAAATAAAACTTAATATCTGATTTACTATTAAGCAAAATTTAGGGGAGACCGGGGCTAGTTGGCCGCAGGGGTAAGTTGACGAATTGCGTTTATCTTTAAAGCCTTTCATCAGAAAGTGATAAAAATTACACAGAATCTTCCTAATTGACTGTTTCATCATTCAATGTAGTATTGTCAGGATTCGCGCATGCGCATGGGAGATATTAAGATTTAAGTGTTTTTTGGACAAAAACGTAACTTTTGAAACATCGCTTCCTTTTTACAAAGAAAATAGTTAGTCAAATGGAAAAAAAATTATTGTAAAAGTTCTAGCCACAATTGGTTTACTATATTCAGTTTGACTTTTTTTAAAAGTTGCCGTTTTTCAGGATCTATAGACTGTTTATTGAAAAAAAAGCCTTCGGGGTAAGTTGACAAAATTTTTACGGGGTAAGTTGGCTCATAGCATTTACTATGGAGAAAAATATTTATTTTTATAAAAATAATTTTTTTAATTTTTTTAATTTTTAACAATATTGAAAAAACTTATTCTTACAAAAAAATTATAAAAATTTTTTTTTTAGGTTTTTTGTAACAGGTAAAAAGAGGGCTGCTGTTTTGGCTGTTATACGTACTAATATTTAGCACAAGCTAAAAATAATATCAAATTATTAGCTTAAATTGTTGCCAAAATTAATAGGTAAAAAATTTCTATTAATTTTGCACTTAATAGTACATTAATAATCACGTTTATAGTTTGCGTCAACTTACCCCGTGGTGGGGTAAGTTGGCGCAATTTTTTTTTTTTTTTTGAGGGCCCCGTAAGGCCCCAAGAATTTTTTTTTGTAAATCCATGAAACTTTTATAAGTTACCCAAGTTCATACGCTTTGAGACTACACTTTAATATTTTCAAAAAAGTGTGCTATTAGGGCTACAGAGCTCATAGAGTAAAAACCGAGCCAACTAGCCCCGGTCTCCCCTATATGAATTTAACTTTCGAACAAAAAAACTCCAAAAAAAATTCTGCAAAGTTTCGAATTTTTTAGTTTCGTTGTCAACGAAAATCTTAAAAAAAATGGCGAATACTTTAAACTTCAAAAATAATTGATATTAGCATAAATGTGATTGTGTGCAGAATATAATTTTATTTTTTTAAATATAAAATTAAATTTCATCAACTTTCAATAAACCTGAAAACTCATGAGTTTATCGTTAACATCATGTATAATAACGAAGGTTGAATATAATAAAGAAATATTGCAGTAAAAAAAGAAAAAATATTGTCAAAAAATATTTATTATTAATTTAATACGAAAAAAGGTAATTACCGTAAAAGTATATTTAATCTGATTTTAGTATTTTATATAACTAACACTTTTTGATATTAATTATATTTTAATATTTATAGTAACAAAAGAAAAAATATATAAATATTATAATCAAAATGATCAAAATTCATGATATAATTACAAAAATATAAAAAAAAAGTTTATAAAAAAAAATTATATATTTAAACAAAGATTAATATCAATTATTATTATTTATAGTTTAATGTTATTATTATTATTATTAAAAATGTTAAAAAAATAATAATTGAAAAACTATGTACCACAAATATAATTATATATTTAATAGTTTATGTAATTACTATTTTAATTAATATATTTTAAAAAGAACTAAATATAAATATAAATAATACAATAATATAATATTGAACTTTTTTATTTACATCTAATATATTTAAATTATTTCGTATATTTAAAGCAAATAAATTTATAAAAAAATAAATTAAATAATTTAATTTTTTATTTTTTTTTTACTATTTAAAAATACATTAAATATTTCATTTATTATTTTATAATTATTGTTTTTATTTTATATATTTAAAATATTAAACATTTTTCCGCGTTATAAAGTTAATTCATCGAGGTTACGAAATTATTTTCCACGGTACTTGATCTCAAACTTCTTGATGTTCGAACAACGAATCCATTCACAAATGTCTTTAAAGAAATCAATGTCGTCGTGAAGTTGATCTAATTCTTCACAAAGATTAATCCAAGGATCTAATTCTTCACAAAGATTAATCCAAGGAAGAAAATTTTCTTTAAAATCATTTTTTGTTATTAAATAATGTGAGATCCATATCGTCAACTCTTCAATCTTATCTTTCGGTTTCCATCCTTCGAAATTAATTGGACGATAAAAGCTGACATTGCGAACATTAGTTGAACATCGAATTAAAAGATTTTTTTCTTCATCACTTAAAATATTTTTATTAACATGTAAACACTTTAACTTTCTTCCAGATTTTATGTAATAATTTACGAATTAATTATCGCAAGAAGTTGCGTAAGAAGTTTTTCCATCGTCAATCGAAATCCTCCAACCAAACCATTGTTTATTTTGTTCATCAACAATTGATTTTATTTCATCAGTGAATGACGATTGACTTTCGTAAAAACATTCGTAGAAAAAATTGAAACCATCAAAACCATTAATACTTTTAGATAGACAATCTAAAGAAAAATTAAATGTGAAATATAACAATAAACAAATAAATAATAAACAAAAAATAAAATAATAATCAAAATTGTGATATTATAATATTATTATTTTTCTATATACAAATATAATTAATACACTATAATTAAATAAAAAATTGAATACATTTTCATATTATTAATAAATATATTACATTTATATTATAGTATAATAAACATATATACATTAATAATAAATGAAATTATATATAAAACTTAATAAAACTTTTAAACAAAATAACTTCTTAATAAAAATTATAAAAAATATACTAATTTTATTATTTTGAACATAATTTTTTTATTAAGAAATTTTATTATAAATGTTGTGTTTATAATTTTTAATAACCAATAACATGCATATATAAAATATATTTTTTACTTAAAATAACATAAAACAGATTAAAAATATGTTTAACTTAGAAAAAATGGTTTATTTATTCATATTGTCATTCGAAATAAATATCATCATTTTTTTATTTAAGAAGATAAAAAGGAACTCAATGTATTTATAAACCGAATTTCTACAGAACTTGTTCAAATTTAAAATTTACATCGAAAATCTCCTTCGACAATCTTTTTTAAAATAAGTTAATTAAATAAATATGAAAAAACGTCAAAGAATGAAGGTTCAAATATTTGGTGATTCGATTTCGACGTCGATTTGAAACTTTGAAGAAAATCAATAAAAACTTGCAACTTTTATACAACTTATAAATTAAATTTTGATGCAATTAGCGCTTCTTGAATAAGGCTACAAAATATATATTATTAAAACATAAAAAAAAGCAACTAACACAGCTAAGAAGAACCAATAATCTATTCAATCAAATTTAAATTTTTATATAAATTATATCGAATGCATGTTTTTTGGATAGACAAATAAAATTTTGTTTTAAAATTTTGTAATTCATGTAACAGTCATTTTAAAGAAAAGTTTTACTTTCACTATCATTTTATAAAATTAAAATTTCTCTTTACGAGTGACCAAATGAACACAAGTTCTAATGAGAAAATTTAACTTACGGTGAGAACATAAAAAAAGCAACTAATGGCAATAGTGTCACAGGAGTATTAAAACTTGGACGAACTGTCGATTTACAAATTATTGAACTATATTGTGGGAATATTTTACATGTTTATTAAATCGAATGAAACGAATAAAATTAAATTCGCTTGAAATTACAGTCTTAGAATAGAATCAGCTTATATCTTGAAATCAAATTATTATCAAAAATATTAAATTTAAATATTATCTTTTCTTGCAATTTTTTTTGTTTAAAAAAATTCACTGAATATATCAACAAAATAAACAAAAATGAAAAAAAAAAAAATTGTTTTCATAATTATATTCAAGAGATCATTGTCGTCGTATCGCCTTAAAACAATTCGACTTTAGTTCCAAAACATAAACTTTTTAAATGAAAAGAAATTATAATGAAAATTGATTATAAAACTGAAGTATATTTACAAAATTTAAAAAGTTTTGTTACCAGTGTGAATTTAAATAAACAATGATAACAAAATGATACCGTAGCATTTTAAGAAAATAAATTGAAAAATGAGTTTTAAAAATTTAAAACTCGATCATCGAACTTCAAAAAATATTTTAATAAATTCGAAAAAAACAGTAAATATTGATAACAAACTTTTCGCTTATAATATGATTTTGTAACCATCGCAACCGATTTCCAAATGCACGATAGCGGTAGCAGGTTCTTAAAACGAAAAGATTAAAACCGAAAAAGCCTTATTATAATTTTACATACAACCTACTTTTTAAAATTGTTATATAATTTTTGTTCCCTACAGCCCCGGATCATTGTAACTAAAATGGAAAACACTAAGCCATCAAAAAAAAAAAAAAAAAAAATTATATTCAACTGTATTTTTTTATCAACTGCTTTTTAAAAGATATGGTCGTTCCACTAAAAAAAAAAAAAAATTAAAAGAGCGCCGATTTAAATGTAAATGTTTTTGATAAGATTGAACTCTTAACAAAAACTTGTTAAATAATTTTATATTTGCCAATATAATTAAAAGTGTACTTTTAATTATATTGGCAAATATAAAATTATTTAACTGTTAAAAAAATTATTACACTAAATTGCTGAATAATAATTTTTATTTTATGTAATTAATTATATTTTATATATCAATTACTTTGATATATTATTCACTTTTATTGTAGAATTTTTATTTGTTGTAATAATTCTTACAATGCCTGCATTCTATTACAAAAAGATAATATATAACTGTTTTCATATGCAGTAAACAACGTTCGTCTAAAGAATTTTTTCATACTGCAATAAACGACACTTGTTAAAGTGTATGTTCTTGTAAACATGCAAACGTTTGTTAAAAAAAAAAAAAACAGAAAGAAAAACGAACGTCACTTTTCTTTAATTTTGCTTTTGCAAACGTTGGCGTTTGTTTAAAATTAATAAAAACGAACGTATTACTTTAGCGTTTTTTTTTCCAAATATATATGCGATTGATAGTTTTTTATTTAATATAAAAACACATATTTATAATAAATATAATATTTTTAAAATTACATTTTACAGTGCAGACTTCAAATTTGAATGAATTTGATGCTGTTTTGACTACTATTGAACTGTAATTTGATAAAGACAGACCTAAATTTTAATTCAAATATTATACTAATTTAATTTATCCTAAACAAAGTGAAGAAAGAATATTTATGCAATTGTTTTACAAGAAACTATGTACACCACAAGGTGACTCGTAACCTCAACGCCCAACACAAGGACATCTTGACCTTGATAAACAATTGATATAACTGATAAACAATTTAGTAAAGAATAAAAGAAATCAAAGATTATTAAAATGTAAACTGCGATATTTTTCTAAGGGAAATTTTAATTAAAAATTCATATATTTATATGCCCTATATAAAAATATAAAAAATATTAATGTTAGTCTTGCTCTAAACTAAGCAGTTTTTAGCCATTTTAAGGTCCGTTTTTTTGTTTCAAATATGTCATTTGAAGGTAAGGAATGAGTGATTCAATGGCGTTCAACTTTTTTACGAGTTAGTTTAATCATATTTGCTTCAAATATAGATGGTTTGGTTTTCAAATACCAAAACTTTTTAATGTCTAAGAGATGGTTTTCAATAACAGTAACTATGTCAAACAAGAGTTGAGCACATAAGTCACAAAAAACAATTTTTTCAAAAAATAAAAAAACTTAATATCAAAAAAACTTCTTATTAAAAAGATTTTTGAAAACTACTTTGAAAGTAAAAGTTACTGTTTCATAAAATTGGTAAAGTTTAATAAAGTTTATTATTTTATTTTTAAACCACTCTTTAGAAATATTTTTGAACAAAAATATTTTAAACCATTCTTTCGAGTAAACTGACATGGTTTAAAAACCATTATAAATGAATTTAACATCAAAACTTTTTTTAAGTTTTCCATCAAATTATTATTTTTCAACCAGAAGTTTACTTGTAACTTATTTTGAGAGTATTTTAATATTAATTTTAATGAAGCATAAAAAAAAAGTGCAAAAATATGTTGCATTCTCCCCCATACATGACAGAAACCTATTTAGGATGCAAAAAAATAAATATTATCTCCACTGACACACACTTAACATGAAACTATACTCTTACGTAACTAATACATTAGAGGGAAGGTTTTTAAAACTTTGAAAAACAGTCCCACTCACCCCCTATAAAATCTCGTACCCTACTTTTTATTAATGTTTACTTTCTTTTAGAAAAAACAACTATATCCTTACGTGAAAAAAAAAGTTTCCAAATTATTCTTTACAAATGTAATTATAGTAATTCCTAATTTGTAATAACTTTATATTCTTATAATACTTTTTTTATTTAGTACGAATGAAGAAAATTTGACTTTCTTGTTGAAGACGTTTTAAAGTAATTTCAAGCAAAGAAAGAAAATAGACTTTTTATTAAAAACCATATGAAAGTGATTTCAAGATTTTAATAAAATACTTATATGAATTATTTCAAAAACAAAACATTGAAAAAGACTCTGCAGTCTTTTTTATAATATTTTATTTATTAAAAAAAAAAATACTTCGTTTAAGAAAATCTTATTTGTGTTTTACTTTATTTTTTATATATAACTTTGATTTTTTCAAATTAAAAAAAAAATTATTTCTCTTGCTACATTTAACCAAAGATTTGAGAAATTATATGTCTAGATCATGCTTGAAAACAGTCTGTTCAAAAATATCAAATAATAGCCACGAATTCGCTCTTACATAATCAACCACTAAAGGTATTTCCAAATTTTGAAAGCTGACGCTGCATCTAATTTAAACATTTTCCGATGGAAAACCTGCCAGAAAAAAGAGCTGGTCCTGTAAAGTTAATACTTCATTAATTTTTAACATTATCTTATCAAATAATAATGCTAATAATGAGTTTATTTATAACATTATGAAATCAAAGGCTAAAAAAACTAATCTTGATTGCAGCTGTATCTGAATTCCCAGCTGTGAGAAATTTAGGAGAATAGAAAATTGAAATATATGTTGCCATCTTTTCCCATTCTTTATCTTCCTTTTGTCTCAAGTTCAGGATTTACTTTGTCAAATTATAAGGAAGCATGACATTGCGAACTCTTCAGATCAGTAAATACTTACTGCCATAAACCGTGTATGGTTTACTGCCCCAGGCTTGTGAATGTTGAGATGCTTGAATGTTGGTTCCTAAAAAATGAGAGCTAGCTCAGCAAGTTCCTAGTAGTCTCTAGTTACTGGTAATATTGGATATTGTTTTTATTAATAAATATTTCACATTTATTACATAAACTTGAACATTTTAATGGCTAGAAAAACTAACCTAAAAATATTTGAAAACACCTTCATTAACAAGTGTTATAAAAAGATTTCTTGCCTCATCTGCTTGTTCTTTAAACTAAGAATGACAAATCTGTTGCGAATTGAAGTGATCAATAAACTGTGTCATTATCAACATCAACAAAAGTACATCGCCAGGTCTGCTGACCTATGGTAACTGACTCATAATGTTCCAAGAATATATCTAAAACTCAATCTAATAAATTTGAAGCCATTAATGAATAGTTTGTTGTATTAGCTCTCAGAGTTCTTTTTTTGAATTATTAAAAAAAATTGTTTACCTGCATATAGCACAACAAGTTATTCCAGTATTGGTAGCAGTAGTGTCAAAGAAAACCATTCTTACATAATCAGCAATACCAAACTCGGTCAAAATCTCCTTAATAGCCTAAACCAATTTAATCCTGTTTGGGAAGGAACCCATGGAGCACTATGTAGATGAGTAGTTCCTTCAGCTCTCACAAGAATGCAAACCCTAGCAACTGTTACATCAACATTCATTTATAACATGTTCTGGAATTTGGAATCAAATAAATATGTAATAAAAACATTTTCATTGTAATTATTTAACATACTAGTTATAAATAAATATATGCAAACCTTGATTAACTTTCAATCAAAGTGTAACTGAATTTTTATCTTATTTTGTTTGATCTTATTTTAAATAAGAACCTTAATATAATCAGCATCTTTGTTGATGTTATTTTTCAATCAAAAAACATAAGTATAAGAAAGAGATTTCCAGCTGTGGTGACAGCTGGAGATCTCTTAGGGAAAGCTTAATTACGGTTACTAATATTTTATGAGCTGTTGTATCCGTGTCTATAGCTATTCTTTTAATAATCTTTATGTTGACAGCAATACTTTATTTCGGCTTGTCAAAATTTCTTAGTGAACGTGCCTGAAATTTGTTTCTATTAGAACTACGTACATTCATTTATAACATGTCTAGTATTTGGTTCTAAAAATATTTCAGATAGATGTGCAACTGTAGTAACACAAATCATTTTCTGAGTTGGACTTCGTACATGGTTTCGAAGAAAATATTCCTGATGAAACTTTCACAAAAACTTGTCGATGCTGTAAATTAAGTCTAAACCCATTTATTTCTTCTTTGTTTAATAAACGATAGTCTCGAGAAGGCTTATCGTGGTTAAAACCTTCTTTCAACGCTTTAACTCCTAAACACAAACCTTTATAAACAAAGCCTCTGTGCAGAAAAAAAAGTTTGTTCATTTGAATTTTAAGTTTAACGTTCAATTGAAACTTCAGTCACTACCTTCTTTTCTCTAGCCTACTTTTTCCCATTTCTCATTTACATTTTAAATTAAATAGAATAATACTTATAAATTTAAAATAAATCAATACATAAAGATTTCACATGAACTATTTTTTCCTCTTACAGTTTGAAATTTTTTTTTAAAATAATTTGAAAAATTCTTGTTATAAATTATTGAATAACAATATATAAAATATATTTTAAATTAAGTTAAAGTAGAAAACAAACTTTTTTTCAATACCGTTAAACAAAAAACTTTGAAGAGATGAAATAAAATAATAATCCAAAAAAAACTTAAATTTACCCAAAAAACCCACTGGACCAGTGTTTTTTTAAAACACCACAGGTTTTTGCCAACCCTGCTTTAAGTCTTTATAAATATAGTACAAGATTGTGCACATCCTGCTCTACTGTTGAGCTGGTTCTTCTTGAGTTTTAAATATCTTTAATATATTTTGCTATATTTCTTTGCAGTGTGACAGGCCCAATAATTATATTGATCTTAGCAACAAAGTTCACCTAATAGTACCAAAGTGACTGATCCAAGATTTTTTGGTGTTTGAGATAGTTAACTTCCAGACATGGAGCAATCCCTAAATTTTTGTATGGTTATACTTATGTCAAATAATAATGCTTTGCAAAAAAATTGTGATGGTAACAGACTAAGAACAAGGCCTTTTAACTTCAACACCCACTTCCCCACCCCACACCAAATGCAAGAGGCAACAAGTTGATAAATTTTTCTTTTTTACTTTTCTCAACTAGACTTATATTTAATGATAGATTTTAAGTTCATAGTAGAAACAATAAAATTATTACTATTAAAAACTATTACTTGTATGAAAATTATTACTATTAAAAATTTTTAAAATAATAAAGACTTTTTAAGTACTTAAAAATTTTTAAGTTCATTGTAGTAACAGTATGACACTTCAGTAATAATTTTGTATGTTAAAAAGTTACATAAAAATTTTTTGAAGATATTTGTAGCAAAAAATATACTTATCAGAAAATTTATTTCTGATAAGTATATTTTTCAACAAATATAATTTTTTATGAAACTTTATATTAAACTAAACTTGTTTCTCAATGTAGTTAAAAATGTTAAATAAAAATGGTTCTTTGTAGGTATAGGATCAGTTTGAACTAACTGAATTAAAAACTATAAATTGAAAATGAAGTTGTTGCTAAGCGGACAAGATATAAGATGCTTATTTTGAGCACTGGGAGCCATACTTTTTATTCAAGAAAATGCTTGCTCGCTACTAGGAAGACATCTTAACTGGTTTACCAATCAAAAAATGTTTCTTGGTACTTACCCTTCTTTTCTTAACAAAATTCTTATACATTTTAGAAATTTTAGACTATAAAAAAACCTGTCACAAATCTTCATTTAAAAAAAATTGCATTAAATACATTAAAAAAACTAATTAAACACTGTTATTAATTATTAATTATATTAACTAAATATAAACAATTTTACAAATGATTTTCATATAAAAATCAAGGATGAAAATAGTTTTAAACTATAACAGATGAAAACTTAAAATATCGATTTTGATGTATAAAAAAAAATGAAATTAATAAATATGTTGTTAGTAAGTGTAAGAAACCATGTAATACCTTCTTTATGTGTGCCATATACAACATTTATTAGTTTTTGATTGTCTTGCGTATAAAAATGTGAGTTTTAAACCCCCCTCAATTTGAGTGGGCTACAAACATTATATGGTCATAATTTTTGAACGCTGAAAGATAATACTATGAAAGTTAATGACGAATATAAGTCTAATTGAGAATAGTACAAAAAAATTTTTAAACTTGTTGCCCCTCACACTTGGGGTGGGGTAGGGTGGCAAATATCCTTAGTAAATATCTGATTTTCTGCATGTTTCTCAAATTGTTGAAATAACAACAAAATATTGTGATTTTATTGTTTGAAAACTAAATTTATAAAAAGATTAAATTAAACATTTAACTAATTTGTATAAAAGCTGATAGTCTAAAGAATGAAATAAGCTGAAAAGTTTTGAGTCTGGCCAAAAGAAGAGCTTACTTATTACATCCATAAATTAGGTATTCACAATAATCAAAACAAAAAAAGATCAAATGTTTACCCTCTCAGAGCCCTAATATAAATAATTAAGCAAATTAAGCAAATTAAGCAAATTAAGTTGAATAATATTGAAAATAGGAAATTAAGTTGAATGAAAATCACAGAGTAAGAGAATCTCCTTCTTCTATTCTTATAATAATTTTTTGCGCTGCATAAATTATGGATGATCCCTTACATTACATGGAAAACAAAGTAAAAAAATTGCTTTAACTTCTAGATTTTTAGTTTTTTTTCCCTTAGTTTTTTTTTGTAAACTAATTGAATACAAGTGTCGATATCAAATTAATTAAAACTTATATTGTTGTTTTGTTTTGATTTCTTTAATATCCTAAATATATATAGAAATATACTAAAGAAATATACTAAAATATTTATCTAAATAAATATTGATTGAAAATTGGAAAAAAACACAAAGATTGTTGCATCTAACAAGAGTTAAATGCAACAATCTTTGAAAACACCTCGGTGCTACTTAGTTTCCACTCCTTTTTCTTAGAAAAACTTGCTACGTAAATTAATTTTTTTTAGAATTATAAGTAAAACAATTTTGAAAATATTTTGAACTGTTTCATTTCTTGAGCAGAAAAAGAAACATTTATATCCGGTTTCTTGATGTGAAAACAATTGAGATTCTGCATGTTTCTGGCATTGTATAAACAATCTGAGATTCTGCATGTTTCTGGCATTGTACAAATGACTTCGTTAAAAAAAGCAAAAACAATCTTGTTTTATTATTTTTGCTAAAAAATTTGATTAGCATTCATGCGTATGAATATTGCGCAGGGATATCGGAAGAACAGCCATTTTACTTTGGGATCCAGTGTCCGAACAATAACCACAGGCAAAAAAAAAGGTTTTGCAAAAAAGTATTTCTTAGAAAAAATCTTTTAAAACTAGAAAACCTTTTGGTGTATAAGGGTTTTCTGACAGGATTTTATTAGAAAACTCTTTTGTTAAGGTTTGTAAAATTTATTTTTTCAGTATTATAACCATGTCTAAATTTTTTAACACCAAAATGAATGCAAAAAATAATATATGAATATCAACCAAAGGTAAAAACTTTAAAAAAATTTACCTTTGGTTGTTTTTAAATTGAAATGTTTACTGGTGCGGTGTATCAGGATTAACCCTACGATGGGAGTGGTTAATCAACTAAACAAAACTTTCTTTTTTGATATTTTTCTTAGACAACAACTGGGAGTTCTACTTCTAAATTCTACTCTAGTTCTAGTTCTAAATTTTAGTCAAACAGGCATACGTTACTTATAAGATGCATAGAAATACACGTGCCTGACATGTCTGCTGTTATTTATTTGTATACTTATTGTTACTGCTAACATTTTAAATTTCTAGTTTATTTTTTGTTAGAAGATAAAATCTTTTACGAAAAATCTATATTTAAAAAAAAAACATATTTTGTGGTGTTAGTTTTTAGAAATATATAAAAGTTTAGATTATTTTTGGTCAAAGGTCAAGCATGATTTTTATGTGAATATTTTGTATGCTTGTAGACTTTGTAATGACTTTATTGTTATTGAAAAATTACAAGTAAATATTAAACATTAGCAAAAAATTTATTTGTCACCTAAAATTATTGTTGAAGAGATGTTTATAAAGTTTTCCTTTTACATTTTTGATGTACCTGCCAATAGGGTTACCAATGTATTTCTTTACCCATAGGAGAACACAAATCAAATTATATAATCAGATGTTTTAAATTCGATTTTTTGACAAAATTAGTTATATACAAAAGGATCAATGTTATGTGATGCTTCAATATTCAAGCTTAGCGTAATATTAAGTTATAATCTAGTTATATAAATTAAATAAACAATTGCTTTACTTAATGCAAAGGATAATGTTCATTTGTGCGTATTTGGACACAGAACCTTTAAAAATAATGCTTATATTTGAATAATTAAATTAAATTAAAGTTGAATTGATAAAAACAAAAACTTTCAGTGTAAACAGACTTTAAAAATCGTCAACCTAGTTTTCGAAAATGAGCTTTTGGTTTATTTCTCACCAAAATATAAAACTTATATTTATCAAATCTCATTAAAATTATAACCCTAGAATTAAATAGTTTTATGCGTGTTTTGTAAAGATTGGTTTGAATTTATAAATTGAAATTTTTTATAAAAAGTACTTTAATTTTAATTATTCAAATATTTAAAAATTATTCTAACATAAAAAAAATTTCCAATCATACTCTTTTATTAAAACTTCCCCATTTATTTGATCAGGATTAAAATTTCCAATCCTTTTTTTATTACCACCTTCTCCCCTTGTAATAAAGACACAAGAGTATCTACTTTGTTTAAAACAATGTATTTCTTTAATGTTATAAAATTTTAATAAGGTACTGAAGTAAAACAATTATCATCGTTTAACTTAGTGTACTTGAAATCTTTTGACTAGATAGCCAACATACTTGAGGATCTTTTAATAGATCAAAATATTTTTTACTATGTATTAAACAAAATGTAATAAACAAAATTCACAACTTAATGCTTTCAAGAACATTTAATCTTCTTTGGTCAAAAAAGGAATATGTTTGTATATGTAGGGAGTTTAGAAAATATATTTTTTGAATTTAAAAAACCAAACTAGAGCTAAATTAAATCTAGAATTGAAGCATATATGTTTAACTTAAATCCCAAAAAATTTGAGCTCCATTAAATCACTCTTTGAAGAGCATATTTGGAAAAAAAATTTAAGTGTCTTGAGGCCAAGACTGACATAAATAATTTTATACTTTTTTTTCTAGGACATAAATATCTTAATTCTTAAATAGTTTACATTTTAAATTGACTGAAACTTAGTTTTTTTATTTAATTTAGTTTAGATTTAAATTTAGTTATTTTTTTAGTCATTACATAACTATTATTATTATATTAAATTGCAATGAAAATGTATAAGGAAATAAGAAACCCATGTGAATTGGGCAAAAAATCAAAGCCGAGACCTATTAAAAAAAGAAATTATTATTATTATTATCACGAAAAATTTAGGTAATTTATACTTTTAAGTAACTTACTTTAAAAAATTAGATATAATATTTTAAAGTAAGTTAACTTTTTTCATCTCTCTCTCTTCTTTCTTTCTCATATAGAGAAAAAAAGAAGAGAGAGAGATGAAAAAAGTTTAATTTAAATGATTTTAATAAAAAACTTGTATTTAGAGATTCAACTATAAACATACTTTGATAATAATTTAGTTACTAAATTTAAGTTGAAGAAGGTTAAGAAACCTTGGATAAACATGAGATTTGATATTGTTAATGATGTTAGTTCTCACAAAATTAAATCAGTACTCTGGTCTGAAGAATAATATTTAGCAAACCAGAAAAACTTTAAAAACAATCTTTTGGGCATACCAGATTTGAAAAACATATAAGACATAAAAAATTAAAACATAATAAAAAATCCGCTAAAGATAAGCTAGAGGAAGTGATGTTTTTGGAAAACTTGGTTGGAGTAAGTAAGTTCATATTTAGGACAGAGGATATTAAGTTTAGTAGAATGGTTAAACTTTAAACTGAAAAAATTTTAGAAGATATTTTTATTATTTTTTATTTCCGTTAAAATAGATTATTTTTTTGCTTACTGGCAGCAGAGAGTAACAGAAAGAAAAAAAGAACAAAGAAAGACAATAAATGGAGTCTAATTATAAAAATTAACTCAATTCTGATAACAACACTTAAAATAAGCCATTTTTAGTCAGGATTTTCACAAGGAAAGAGTGATACAATGGTGCTCAAATTTTTTGGGAGTTAGTTTAAACATATTTGCTTCAAATTTAGATGATTTGGTTTTTTAAAATCTAAAGTTTTTTTTTCTTAACACCTCTATTGTATATCTATTGGCCTATATAATATAACTTACTGAATCAATTTTAGCGTGCATAAAATTGTATTGCGTATTAAAATAGATACAAAATTTTATAACTTTGAATTAAAATCCTCCTAATAAAGATAAGGAGAGGGGGGAGGGAATTTTGGGGGCATATTTTGCAATTTTAGACGAGCTTTTATAACAATGCTTTTATTTACTTATTGTTTCTGATTGTATGTCTGTGAGCATCAAATCTTGTAATAAATTTTTGAGTCACTTCCTGATGATAGATTTTCTTCAAATTTTGCATACATACTCTAGCTTGATGACAATACAGTATTCAATAACTAGTTAAATAAGTCAATAAATTTAGTTAATTTTAATTATTTTTTGTTTTTATGGAAAAAGTAATAATAATTTTTTAAATAAGTATATTGATTGTTTTCATACTTATATGCACATTTAGCATACTTGGATATGGTATTTACTTTGTAAATGGAATATTTGTGGTTCAAGACCCATATCTTCCTAAACTTTTTTGTTTTTTTACACAAACATACAACCGAATGTTAATAAAAGGAAACAATAATATCAGAAAAAATTGATTGCAAAATTTGTGTATAACATTGTGTATAACAGATACAGTAAAAGTATACAACTTGTTGAATAAGAAACAAGCAAGAATAAGTTTTGGTTTATTGTAATAGAGATGATAGCTTGTTTGAGCATTGACCATGATTGTACTTGTAGAAAAAAGAAATGCAACCTTAGAACAATGGGAGAGTGGCTCAAGCTTAGGAGATAAAGCAGGTCTAATTACAATTACAATTTGCGTTCAGACTGTCTGAGGGTAAGAAGGGTACTGTATAACAATATAGGAATACCAACAAAATCGCAATATTTTTTTGCACTAAATAAATCAGTTTTGTTGTCTAATAAAAGTTGTGGATTTTAAATCCAGACTTAAAATCCACAAGCCACTGCAAGCCTTAGGCTGTTACAGAAAAAAATGAAGACTTTTTGTCAAAAGAAAAGAATCAAGTTGAGTCGTCAGGAAATAGAGCTACTTTAGATTTAATGAAGATCGTTATTGTAGATAAGTAACAATATAGGAGCAAAGGTAGAACCTTGTGGTACTCGTAAAGTTACTTAGAATAAAGAAGATGGTAGGCCTTAAATAACAACTTTACTACTGCAGTTAAAAAAAAACATTTAATAACCTCAAAATCTTTATATGAATAAACTAATAAGATAGAAAAAGCTAATTGTAGGATAGTTGGAGAGGTCAAAGTGTTTTCTAGAGTTTTAAAAAATTAGAACCACTTAATTAGCACATTATAAAAGTTTAGCAACAATTGATGAGAGTTTTAGAGAACACTATTTGAACTATGATGGAAATCTATTATGGAGCACAAACTGTAGAAGTGTTTCATTAAGAATCAACTTTTTCATTGGAAGAGTGATTTGGATAACAATGATTTAATCTGTTCAAGTGTTAGGAAGAGTATGGCTATTATATTCAAGAGTCAAATAAGGATAAGATTTCTTTGCAAATAAATCTGCTTTATTCTGAGAAGAAGTAAAAAAAACACATGAACTAGAGATTAAATGTTAGACTTTAGTTAACGACAATGTTGAAGATCAAAAGTTTCTGAAACCAAACATCTGAGAAAGATACAAGATTTAGTAAACTGAAGACTAACCTAAAGTCTCTGGAACCAAACGTCTGAGAAAGATAAAAAAATTTAGTAAACTGAGAATAACAGAGCTTAACATCAGACAGGACTTTTTTAAATTAGCTTTTCGCAATAATAAAAGAAAATTTGTTCTTAAGAGAGATGTTCTTTTAAAAAAGATGAAAAAAAATCATTATTGTTTAATAAGCAACTGCTCAAGATGATGAAAAATGTGGAGTATAATGAGGCTTGAATTAAAATTGAAGAGAAGTAATAAAAGCTTCCAAACATTTATTTCAGAAAAGCTAAAAGTTTCCTAGATGCATTTTATGCATACATATTATGGATATAAACATATCTGATTACTATTTATTTAGATGCAGGCATACAATATCTTTTCATTGTTATATAAAGTTTAGAATTTATGGAATAGTATTTGTGAAAAGTAAAAAACGATCAGATGAATGTGTGGTGCGACTAAACAGATGGATGTGTGGTGTGATATA
Organism: Hydra vulgaris; assembly: GCF_022113875.1. Classification (NCBI taxonomy): domain Eukaryota; kingdom Metazoa; phylum Cnidaria; class Hydrozoa; order Anthoathecata; family Hydridae; genus Hydra; species Hydra vulgaris. The sequence continues at coordinate 50,343,108 of NC_061159.1, forward strand.
AAAAAGAAGGCATAATCTTAGACAGATTCAACAAAACATTGTATTGAACAATGTTAAACAAAGATAAAGGAATTTAAGCATCAGCATATAGAGATGTAGCAGCTTCAGTAGAAAATGGTAGTGGTAGTAGGAAAACTTAAAGAGAGTGCCTTACATATTGTATGAATGAGCTTTAGTTAAGAAAAAAAAAATGCAGGGATGCATTCAAACAATGGGTAATTGATGGAAAACCTAAACATATAATTATCTTTGAAAGAATGAAAAAAACTCGAACAGTATTTAAACTTTTAGGCACTGTAAAAATCATACTGAGCAAATTAAAGCTGACAGAGGTTACAGAGAATATCAATAATGTTAAGGCAACCAATCATATTGCTAGTATTGGCAAAGTTACTGGTGACAAGGACATTGCCACTATATGGAAGAAACATTTCCAAACAATATATAATTCACTTAATGATAACCAGCATAGAATACAGGTTGAACAGAAAGTGCATTCTTCACTACTGGACATACCTGTTAGAGTTACTATTATAGATGTAACTAATCCTTTGTATAAGCAAAAAAAGAGAAAATCTGCTGGACCAGATGATTTGTTTATGGAATCATTTATATATGGAGGACTCTCCGGCTTGTTCTAAAATATTTGAAGGTATTTGATTAGAAAGAATCATATCTCATGAGAATGCTGATGATTTTCAGTTTGGTTTCAAGAAAAGTCATTCCACAATGTCTTGTACATATTGTTTAAAAAAGACTTAAATAATACTGTTTAAATAATACTGAAACTGTTTTTAAATTAATTGATCAGGGTATTGCCATAAATATTGCCTATCTACTTGCATTTTGGTACAAGAATCAAACTATGTTTGTCAGATGGCAGTAAGTAAACTCTGACAGCTTTAACATAAGTAATTGTGTACAGCAAGGTGGAAATCTTTCACTGTTCTTGTTCATATTTTATATAAGAACACTGATTTTCAATATTACGAATATGCATATTGATGTTACATAGGTAAAATTTGAATCTTTTGGCATATGCCGACGATATTGTATTGAGTGCTCCATCTTGGTTTGCATTGCAAAATTATTAACTGCATTGAATGTTGAAGCCACTGCCATTAACATGCCATTTAATACAACAACAAAAAAACGGTGTGCATGGTATTTAAACCAAAACAGAGATGTAAGAATGTGTTAAGCAACTTTGCACGGTTTACCTTAGCTGGATGTGAATTAGTTTCATTGACAAATTCAAGTATCTGGGTCACATAATAGAAAATGGTTTGTTTGATAATGCTGATATAAATCGAGAGATGAAATATCTTTATATGGGTACAAACATTAATTAGAATATTCAAGATATACTTGATTAAGGTTTAAGTGCAACAATATATGACCTACTGCCTCTGTTTTTGTGGCTCTATGGACTAATTTTTGTGCAAATACTATAATAAAGCCAGACTCGTTACAAGAAATGTGCTAAAATGTTTTATGGATATGACAAGTACTCAAGCGCTAAAAGCATTGAAAATGAATTATTATATAATCATTATTTTGTTACTTTCACAACTAATATTATCATATTTCCATTATTAATATACAGGATAAATATTTACTGAAATAAATTTTGCCCTCAACTCAGTTGCAAACAATTTTAGTCATAATATATATATATATATATATATTTTTTTATTTTAATTCACTTCCTCAAAGCCGAGAAGGCCACTACAGACGAGGAAGCTACTTATTTGTGGTTATAACCCTCTCTCAACTCTATAACTCCGAAACACGAACTTTGACGAGCAAGGCCGCTGCGCGGAGAAACGAGTTGAGTTGATTTGTTAGACCGATAGCTTTTTAACTATTTTTTTATTATTTTATATTCACATCTTCTTTAATTAAAAACAGGTACTAGCAGCTTAGAAAAACCCACTGGTGAGCTCCAAAAAATGTAATCAATCTTATCAATGTTAAATAAAGTTGAACCAAAAGCAGACTTACTTTTTTAATTGAAAATTTTATTAACTTTTATGTCTTTATAACTTAATTTTATTAAGTTATAAAGACATAGAAGGTCACACACACAGATAATAATGTTACAAAGAAAAAATAATACTTAAAGAATTATTTAAAAAATTATTTAATCAAAAAAAACAACTGGTTTATATCTTTTATATTCATTAGCTCTACACCAGCTAAAGGGTTTAAAAAATTATAAACCTACATAAAGTTTAAATTATAATGTGATAAATATATATAGTATAAATACATATATGGTAATTCTGTACAAAAAATAAGAAACTGGTTTTATTAATCAAACACTGAGAAGATCAATAGTGAAAAAAGAAGGAATTGCAGAGTTTTGTAGAAAACAAACAGCAGTATTAACAAATGACAAAGAAGAATGTTATTGGAAGTAAAAAAAACAAGTTTGATCAATAAGTTTAAGGTAATGAGATCTTAAAGCAGAAGATTTTACTTTAAGACAAAGAAAAAGAAGAAAAATAAGATAAATAAAAATACAAGCAAGATATAAAAAAAACAGCTGTGGCTATGTCATAATGATATTAGGGATATAGGTTTTATTATACAGAATGAGGTGCTACTTTTGTAATTACAAATATTTCAATAGATTGACACAAAGAAATTCAAGTTAATTTATAGAAAAATATTTAAGTTAATAAATGTGATAAATGACTTTTGTAATTACAAATATTTCAATAGATTGACACAAAGAAATTCAAGTTAATTTACACAAAAACATTCAAGTTAATTTACACAAAAACATTCAAGTTAATAAATGTGATAATAGTGATAACTCGAAAAGAGCTTTAATTATGATTGTGAATTTGATAATTTTCTAAAAATTGTTTACTTTAATTTTTTAGACAAAATTGATCATTTTTTTGAAAAATATATAAATTAAAAAAATAATTTGAAAATTTATTTACATCAAAAGTAATTAAAAACGTAAATTAAAATAAATTTTACTGTTTAGGCTAACTTTTTTCAGCATAGTTATGAAATGATAAATCTGTATAAACAAAGCTTTTTATTTTTATTAAAAAAAAATTAAATAAACCATTTATTCATACTTTACTTTAAGGTTCATACTCGGCCATTTACAAATTATTCAAACACTTTTATTTGGAATTAGCATGATTATTTCAGCGTATTATGTCCAAACAAAAGATTTAGATGGTATAATTTTTTTTTGCTTCAGGGTTTTTTAATATTTAATGAAGCATTTCTTTTTTTTATATAATTTTCAAAACCTTTTTACTACCCGTAATAGTGAATCTAAAGAACACTTTCTTTAGATTAAATTCGCTCATCAGCATTAACTCGAATTTAGTTCAATTTTTTAAAAAAAGTTCCTTAATTTACTACTGATCCTAGTTCTATTTGGTTCAGACATATATTAACTATATATAGTTGTCTAAACACAATATTTTTATCAATTTTTACAAAAAATACTAGAATTCCAACCAAAAAATAGCTTATATTTATGGAAAATTGCCAATAAATCAACAGAACAGATCATTTTGTTAAACTATAATGTTCATTTCACCTAAAAACGTATTAATTTAAAATCTTATTAAAATTTGAATGAGCGATTGTGATTTTAAGATAATTAAAAAAAAAAACAACTTTGGTCTGGGTTTTTTCCCTACAAACATTTATATTTCAAGGTACCGCAAAAATTTATCATTTTATTTTTTTTCGTCTTTTCATAATTCACAGACCTGACTATTTAACCAAAATATTTCATAGTCAACAAATTATCATACAGATGCTAAAATATTTTAAAAGTGACTTAACTACACCGAGTACTTCAATGGATATATTTTAAGAAAGAATATACATACAAAAGATTTGTGTCAAGCAACTTGTGCAGAAAAAAAGAACATTGACATATTTATCAAAATTTCCCTAAAACAGTTGCTAAATATTGTTAAACACACCTAATAAAAAAAAAAAGTAAATCATATCAATAAAAGTAAATCATATCAAATCAATGTAGAGAATGAAATATATAAAATAGCAACTAATCAAAAAAAAAAAAAAAAAAGCTTAAAAGAAAATAATATAAAAAATATTTTTATGATATATTTTAATAATTATATGTTTTCTCTTTAAAAAAAAATGACATTAAACAAAATTTGTACATTTGTACATATGTATATTTATCAAATATGCACCAAAGTTTAATAACAAATTACTTACTTACCCAAAATAGAAACCAAAAGTGAAGACTCCTCTTTTGATTTTTTAGAAGGATTCAGGTTAACAAGAAACTTTAATAAAATATTTTGGTTTTTATTGCTTAATCCACAAATCATTGATAAACAACTCTTCAGCTTTTTATTTGCCATAATCTCTTCAAAGCTTAAACAATTGTATGCATATACAGATGCACAAAACTCCATTACAGTCAAATGTGCGAATTGGTAAAAATAACCTAGATGTGTTTCAACCCTTTCAATAAAACCAAAAAGACTTTCATCAACTTCATTAAAGTTATTGATAAATAGTAAAACTTCTTCTTTTGAAAATACAAATTTGTTTTCAATAAACAATTCAAAAGCTATCCTACAAATGGTTAATACATATTTCTTATTATTTTCATTTGCCATCATTTCATAAACCAATCCATTGTTTTTGATAATGTGTTTTTGTAAAAAGTATAAAAAAATATTTGCATACAATTCTGTCATCGTTAAGAAAGAAGTTGTATATATTTTGCTTGAATCACTAATAATTTTACACATGGAAGATAAATAAAATGGAACAGTTGCCATAACTTTTGCAATTGGAGACTCTTTTAAAGTTGCTTTAACAACTTCTTTTTTTTCTTCTATAACATGATTTTCTACATAATTTTCAACTCCATCTTGGTTAAACCCCATTATTTGAATGGTTAACTTATCAATATGCTCTGTATATATATTTTGGCATTTATCAATTGCATAAACTCTACCAGCAACTACATGTTTATAACTTTGAATTTCTGCTAAAGCATTAACAATCGGAAAGTTACAACTTAAATTTGGATTTAATAATTCATTTAAATATTTAAATTCATCTAATCCATCAATTATAAACAATGTAGTATGCTTACTAATATCAAAATCATTTAAAATATGTTTGTAGAAAACATTTAGTAATTCATTAATATTCGAAACATTTTGATATTGATTAAGCCTCCTGCATTCCAAATAAAACACAAGTTCAACATTATTCCAAAATAAATTATTTGACCAATCAAGCAAACACTTTCTGAGCAACCATGTTTTTCCAATACCAGCTATTCCAGATATTAATATTACTGATTTTTCGTTCATAAATATTTCACTATATGGTATTGGTGTATAACTCATTTGCTTTTCAAGAAATTGCTTTCGTTCAACGCTACAAACAACATCCATTTGAAGATTATGTGCATCAACAATACATAGATCAACAAATTTTTGTATTAGATCAACATTAGCAGGTGTTTTTAATAGTGGTTGAAGTTCATTTATTTTGCCATAATACTTTAGATAATAATTTTTTAGTGCTGTGCATACCTCTGATATATCTAAACATCAATTATCATCATCATCATCATCATCATCATTATCATCTGCTAGTAACTTTTGATTTATTTATTATTATTATATAATTATTAAATCTGTAATAATTAAAAAATAGTGTAAAATTAAATTTCTAAAAAACTTTTTATTTAAGATTAATTAAAGTAATAATTTGAACTACTCTTATTACCTTTATTGACATGAACTCTGCTAGCAACATCTAGTGGGTTTGAAGAATCTAAATGATAGTTATGCAAAAACTTTACTTTTTGCAATGTTTATCCTACACAACTAACACAACAAAAAGATACAAATAATGTTTACAAGTAACACATTATCAACCGGTTGTTCATTATCAACCATTTTACGGTTGTTCATGATATTGTCATTTTGTACTACTATATTGTTTTTATCAAGTTAACAATAAAAATTTTTGTTAGGGTTATTTTTTTTCTTTGGTTTGTCTCAATGGTATGTCTTTTGTTGTATGAATTTTGTACTATCAACTATTTTAAATTTATTATTTATTATTGAATATTTAACTATTTTAAAAACAATGTCTTGAATTGTAACACTCACAAATAATAAAATGTTATAACACTGCATCTATGCCATTTTGAAAAAAAAAAAACTCGAACTGTTTAAAAAATAGTTTAGGGTAATTGTGCTTTCATTAATGGAACCCCATCCTCTCCAGCCTGTTACCAAGCTGTTAGATATTTCTTGGTATCACAATAATGTCGATTTTACAGGTTGCTAAGTGCATATTAATTGTTTATTGACTACACATTGTCCATAGAGTTGAAATATTTGGAGCTTTTTTTCATAACACCATTTTATAATAAAAGTTATCATGATTGGTTTTTAAAAATAAATTTTTAAAGACAAAAATATTAAATCTATCATATCAATAGAAAAACAAATTTATTGATAATAACATAACAATTTTTATAAATTTTGAAATTAACTAAAATATGAATAAATATTACTTTTATTAATGTCTATACTTTATTATTTATATATTTTTTTATTATTATCGACATTATTTATTATTTATGACAAAGTAAATAAATGCCTAATAAGTTAAGTAGTTTTGCAAAATCGCTATAAAACAGTATAGGTTAAAATTTGAATAATATGTTGAAAAATATTTCTTTTTATAGCTAGACTACAAGCTATAGCACAAAAAAGTAATAATTAGCATGATTGTTAACAGCGTAACAATCTTTTTTATAAATTATTTTGTCTATTTTCTTACAACAAATCATGTTTTCAAAAAAAAAAAAATGTTGCTTTTGCCACAATGTATTACTTTCATGATTTAAAATTTTAAGTCGACAAAACATTGCCATAATAATGTTGCTTGTGTTAACATTGTGCAGTTGGTTGTAAATTTTGTGTCTACCACTTCCATCGTAGCCGAATTTTACTTCTAGTGTATTGCTGTTTCCTCTAGAAGAAACGGAAATACCTTCAAGCCTCAAAATTTTCTCAATAGTTATCTTGGTAGATTCAATAAAACTTGCAGACACCAACAAAAGGATCTGGAAGATAACTTGTTGTCAATGGAGTAATAGAATTTTGGAACAATTGAATTTCATTCCAGATTGGAAATACATCTATACTGTTTGCTTTTAGCATTTTTCTCTGCTGAGTATAAGTCATTCGACCTAAATTTGACTCATAACAAATAGCAGCCGCTGTCACTGTCGGTATTTTCAACTTTAATGTTTTATTTTTTTTTCTTCTCATCTTGTTAGAAAAAATTCACACACACTTTTAACATCCATTGTTTCATTTTTAGCAAAATCCTATAAATAATGATAAAACATGATATATGTATATATATATATATATATATATATATATATATGTATATATATATATATATATATATATATATATATATATATATATATATATATATATATATATATATATATATATATATATATATATATATATATATCGCAAAATATTTTTTAGTATTCCAACTTAATTTTCTTTAGCTTAACTAGTTTGCGTTTCATTTTCTATTATGGTAGTCAAATCAAATACATGAGTGAAATTGTCAAAAATTGTTTTATAATTATAATAAGTAAATAATTGATGCTCTGTTCTAAGCAATATTCTTCAAGTGTTGCCATATTTTATTGTTTTTGTTATTATTATTTTTCTTTTTTTAAATATTTTACTGTTTTACTGTTATTTCAAAATAATGTTATCATAAAAGTATTTACTCTATTTATATAAGTTTAAATGATCATACAAATAAAAATATGAATTTTGATGGTAGAAATAAATTGTTTTATAATAATTGTCTGGTATCTGATTGTTTCCTAATAGTGAGATTGGAATTTCTCCGATGCGTTTAATTACCACGATTAGTTTGCTGATGACGGACTTAACTGCTTAACTACTTAAACGTGCTTTTAATTTAAAAGTTTATAGTCTTCAAATCTTCGCATTTAAAACCACAACAAGATAGCCGAACTTTTAAAATTTGACATATAATAAAAAAAAAATTTCATTTGTTTAAAAATTTTATGGGGCCCTAAATTTATCGCTTTAGATGTATGGCAGTTAAAAACACATATAACATCGTATATTAACGTTATTTTAAAAGACAATAACTAATTAAATCAAACATTTTGGTGTCCTACAGTTATTATATGATTTTTTTAATTTATGGAGCTTAAAAAAATATTTCAATAACGTATTGCGACTATATAATTAATTTAGAACAGTTAATGACATTTCCTTTTTAGTGTCTTTTTTAATGTTTTTCAGTGTGTTTTCTTTGTGTCCTTTATATATTTTATGATTTTGTGAATATTTTTAGCGGAATATATTTTTATCCAACTGACATAAAAACATGTATTTAAACTTTATATAAGAATCCTGTATTATATCTTTAAAGTGCCCTATAGGTGTCCTAGAGCCTATAGTTCAATCATTGTGATGAACATAAGAGTATTTTTAATGGATAAGGCTTGAAAGCTTACCTTTAAAACATGAACTTTGACTATGTATGCCTATCTGAAAAAATGTTATTACTGACTTTTTTTTTGCGTATTTTGCAGTGTGTTATTTTGGTGTCCTAGAGTTATGGTATGCCCTCAGGTGTATTATTTAATGATGGAACTTCAAAAATTAAGCTAAAAACAAATATCATGACCATGTTTTGTTTTTCCATGTCGCACAAAGAGATTTTTCCTAAGTATAGTCAAATGTCCACAAAAAGTGCAAAATAAACCACTGTGTAGCGATTTAAATATGGATTACTTACGATATAGCGAAAAAAAAAATGAAAAAGTTTTTATAATGAAATATTTGTATCAGGAGCAATACCGCTTATCAACAGGCCTTCTCGAATAACAGAAAACTCAACCACCCTTATAGACAATATTTTAACAACAAATATATATGACAATGAAATTCAAATAGGCATTATAAAATCAGATATATCAGACCATTTCCCCATTTTTCTAACAATTAACACAATTTCAACTCCTAACATTAATAAGTCAAACTATAAGAAAACGTTTTTCAACGAAAAAAATTTAGAAGCATTTAAATATCAATTATCATTGTTAAACTGGAAGCATATAAATTTTAATGAAGACATAAATGTAATCTATAGCAAGTTCTTTAATACATCCTTCTCGGTGTACGATGCGAATTTTCCCGTTTTCGAAATAACCTTAAAACCAAAAACCTTAAGTAGTCCTTGGATTACCGAGGGTCTTAAAAAATCTTCAAAAATTGTATATAAAATATTTAAAAACAAAATCTCATGCTAATTTACGCATAACTAAAAACTACAAAACTCTATTTGAAAAAAACTTAAAAAAAAGTTATTACGCTAATCTAATCACTAAATATAAAAATGATTCAAAACAAATATGGAAAATATTGAAAGAAATAACGGGAAAACAGAAAACCTGTTCAAATTTCCTTCCAAAAATGATTAAGATAAACAATGTATTTGTATATGAACCAAATGAAATAGCGAAAGAATTTAATAAATACTTTACTGATATTGGAAGTAGGTTGGCTGATAGGATTCCATCTACAAACATTTCTTTTAATGATTTTTTGACAACTTCAAATACTTTGTTCCCTTGACTTATTCCTAGATCGATTGAAAAGTTTGAAAAAGCCTTCAAATCTTTAAAAAAAACAAAGCAATCGGTGCGAATAGAATAAACTGGAATATTATTATAAATTGCTATGAAAGTTTGAAAAATATTCTATTTAAAGTTTTCCTAACATACAACAAGGGGTTTTCCCTGATCTATTAAAAATTGCAAAAGTTATCTCGATTTATAAAGAAGGAGAAAAATCAAACGTAAATCGTTATCGCCCTATTTCTATCCTTCCTACGTTTTCAAAAATATTAGAAAAAATTATTTTCGAAGAAACATGCAACTACCTGGTTTCAATTAATTTACTATATAAAAATCAGTTTGGTTTTAAAAAAAATAGTTCAACTGAACAAGCCATTGTTCAATTTACACGTGAAGTCTCAAACTCTTTTGCGAAATCACAATATACACTTAGTGTTTTTGTCGATTTATCAAAGGCTTTTGATACAGTCAATCACGATATCTTACTTAAAAAACTTGAGTTCTACAGAAAAACTGGTAAAATGATCAAATGGTATAAAAGCTACTTGTCAAATAGGAAGCAATTCGTCTACAACGGAGAAGAATTGCTTCCTATTAATTTTCAAAATAAAACATTAATTGAAATAAAATGTGGTGTTTCACAGGGTTCTATCCTTGGCCTACTTCTCTTTTTAGTATTCGTCAACGATCTAAATAAAGCCTTGAATCTTATAAGCATCATGTTTGCTAATGATACCAATTTATTTTTATCAAACAAAGACATTAACAAACTTTTTTTAGATATGAATAAAGAACTTAATCAAGTTTCTAATTGGTTTAAATGCAATAAATTAACCTTAAATATTGACAAAACAAAGTGGATCTTTTTCCACTCCTCAACAAAAAAACGCTTTTTGGCTTATGATTTACCTAAACTTTATATTGACGAAGTAGAAATAAAAAAAGATTCCGTTTTAAAATTCCTAGGTATTTATCTTGAAGAAAATATAACATGGAAAGCTTATATTAATTATATATCAACAAAAGTTGCGAAAAGTATTGGTATCCTCTATAAGGCCAGAAATTATCTAAATAAAAATAATTTAAAACAACTACACTACTTATTTATTCATAGCTATATAAACTATGCAAATATTGCATGGGGAAGTACAGGTAAAGGTAAGTTGCAACGTCTTTACCGCCATCAGAAACATGCAATGCGAATTATATATTTTTTAAATCGTTTATCAAATACAAAATCTCTATATAAAGATATGAATGTATTAAACGTTTATGAACTTAACTTGTACAATATTTTATGTTTTACGTTTTGTTATATGAATAACCCCTTATTTCATGTTTTTAAAGATCTATTTACCTTTAAAGTAAAGAATAAATATAGTTTGCGAAATAATAACTATTTAAAAGAACCCTTTTGCCAAACAAAGTTTAATTAATTTTTTATAGATTATCGAGCACCTTATATCTGGAATAAAATTGTACAGCCTAATTTAGATTCATCTATCTCTTTTTCTATTTTTAAAAACAAGTTAAAGAATATTATTTTTTCTACGGATAATATATTGAAATATCTTTGAGATATTGTTTTAACCGTTTCTTATTTCAAATGTTTTGGATTCTTATTTTGTTATAAACTACCTGTATTATATTATTTTATATTTATATTGTAACTTTTATATGGTTTTGGCGGCAAGATCGATATGATCTTCTCCCAGATTCCAAGTTTATATGTTTGTATTACATGGAAATCACAACATGTAACTAATGTAAACTAAAAAAAAAAAAAAATTTTTAGTATTATCCTCATCTAAATCGCAAAATGCTCAAAGCGTTTTAACTCTACTTTATGCATCTTATATTGATATTAGGATAATGGTCTTTTTGCGCGTTGTTCTTACATAATAAAAACTTCTTAATTTAGTTTGCATTATTGAAGGTTTCTACATTTCTTTTTTGCACAAATTTATTTTGCTTCAAAAGTTCATTTTTACTGCGCCTGCAGTAAAAGTAAGTTTTTTATTGCCAAAATCTCCCTACATTAATTTCCATATATATATTTAACTTTCCATTTTTACTTTCCATATAACTTTCCATAGTTCATTTTAATTTTCTATCAAATAAAAAATCTATTTTCTATCAAATATAAAAACTCAATTTGTTTTTAACAAATTTTTATTAAATAGAAATCTGGCACACAGCGATATAACAAAAAAAAAATGCTGTGTTAAGTTTTGCTTGTTTCATCTGTTTGTTTTGTTCTACATACAGTTTTTAGTTTAAACCATTTTTATATTTGGAACTAAAAGGTGTTTAGTAGTTGGTATATATATCAGGGGCGCCAAAAGCATTTTTTGGTTTTTGAAATAGCTAACTTTCAGATATTTTCAGCAAACTCCAAACATTTATATGTTTATACTTATGTCAAATAAGGACGTTTTGCAAAAAAATACGATGATTATTGCTTGGGAACAAAAAATCCCCAAAATTTTGCCTCCCTCTTTCCTGACCTAAACGTGAGAGCAACAAGTTGTTGAAATATTTTTTGTACTATTTTTAACTAGACTTATATTCATCGATAAATATTAAATTTCATAGCATTATCTCTCAGCGTTCAAAAAGAATGACCATATAAAATTTGAAATCCCTTCAAATTGAGAGGAGTTTAAAATTTATGTAAAGTGTAAAATTATAACCATATAATTATACGGTTATAATTTTTGAACGCTAAAATATTATACTATGAAATTTAAAATTCATAAATATCTAAGTAGATCACGAGAAGTAATCGCTATATAATTGTATATTTGCAAAAATTTTGGAACCAGCATAACTAATTTTTAAAATATTTTAATTTTCGCCTAAGGCGCTCATAATACCGTAATCTACCTTATAAACAGATGTAACGAAAACAGTTTACCAAAGAGTTAACAATATCAAACTATCAATTAATCTCAAATTTTGCAAAAAATCATTTAGTAACAAAATTAAGACAAAAGGTCTTTTACTATTATAAAAGAATCTTATTATTATTTTCTGAAAATCTAATACTTGTAATCCACCCTTAATTATTTATTAACCCAAGCCTTAAATATTTTTCCTAATAAAAAAATATATATATCCTCTTTTTTTACATTTGCCGACTGTACTAAAAGTCGAAGCTTGCTTACTTTTACTTAAGAATTTCTATATTCTCTTTCAAGTAGTTCTTTAGTGTTTCTTATAACAGCATTTTAATCAGCTAGACTATTTCTTCATGTGTATAATTTGCGACTTGCCTTGACATTTTATGCCTTTTTTCTGATTTTTTTATTTTATTTAGATTTGTATCACATATAGTTTTCTTTGCTTTGCTATTTGACTCTTATTGAATCTAGAGTTAAATGAATTTGATCACATAAAAATTTTCAAAAGGAGTTTAAGACCATTAAACATACAACTTGTATTACAAGTTATTATTACATCTAAAAATTTTTTTTTGATGTAATGATAACTTGTTGAAACGTTTGACTTCAATGATAAATAACTTGTAGAACAGCAATAAACACATTTCTACATTTTTCATAAACATTAACAAATTTCGCCATTTTTATTGTAGACTAAATTAAGAAAAAGTATAGGCAGACCAAAAAACGGTGCTATTTAGTTTAGAACTTATAGTTAAAAAACTTATCGTTTTTGTTTAATAATTGCTATACACTTATTAAAAAAAGTTTCATATACGGAGAGTATATATTTAACAGAACTTTTGTCTTTGCTACACAAATTTTGTTTTTGCTACAGGTTCTCGTTTTATGACTTTTTATCATAACGTAAGACCTCGTTGTTAAATAAAAGATTGCAGTTAAATAGTTTAAATACATGATAAATTATAGGTGGTATTTGTAGAGTCGCACAATATAGCGATAAGCTCAAAAAGTGGCTATTAGTGAATTTTTTTTAATACACAATTCTTTTAGAGCATACTATAAAATTTCAAAGCTAATATGGAAACCTCTCCTTTATACATTATATCACATACGCTTTACAAAGTTCTAGAACATGGATTTTTAATTGTTGAGCATTTGGATCTTCCCATTAGAACCAATTCTGAAGAGGCTCAGGACAAAACAAGTCCAGAAAAATGTTAGAAATAATCATACATGCAAAGTGTGTCGATTCAATTTGCTGCAGAAGCGACCCTGTGATCTCTTTAATTGCTCTCAGGAACCCCCAGTCAATTGCTAGGCATAATCTTGATCCCAACATGTAGGACATAGGAGGAGATTAATAGTTGTATTTTTCTTAATAAATGTTATCTTTTAAACTTTATCTTGTAAAAATTCACTTTTCAATATATATAATTAGGGATTACATATTAATGCTTAAAAAAATAAGGTAAATATTCTTTCACTTGATCAATGAATCGTTTCAAAACATGACAATCGGAGTTTAGCTAAAGTTAATGTGCCTTTTTATTTTAACTTCCAGCCAATTTTTACTGATGCGCTGCAAAATGTTAAACGTTCATTTAAAACTTTTTTTACATGTAACCCGATAAAAACTAAGGTTTATCAATAGCATTTCATTTTTCCGAATGAAATATTTCAGTAACGTAGTCATCTAGGCTAAGCTACAGTTTTTAATAAATTTTTGAAGCACCGCATTTTAACTACTTGTACCCTTTTGTTCAAATCTTGTTTAAATTATTTTTCTCTTTTGTATTAAAAAAAGAAATGTATGTAACAAATAAAAAAGGAAAGAAAAACTGGGCTGATTGTAGCAATATTGCTTCACTTGCTACAGCCTAGATCCTATTCTGAAGATGTTTAACATTTTGAATATTAATACCTATTTATTAATTTACAATTAAGTAAACAACCTTATTTGTAACTTAAATCAAACTTTAACTTCCAAACAAAATTCGAAGAAAAATTCTGCAAAACTATCGAATTTTTTTTTGGCAACAAAAATCGTGTGAAGAAACCAATGGCGGAAACTTTAAAACTTAAAAATAATCGTCATGAGCATAATATATATTTAATAAATCAAAAATTAAAATAACTTTAACAATAATATAAAATATATTTAATATTTTATTTAAAAAATATATATTAAACATATACAACAAAAATTTTTAATATATAAAATATTAAACAAAAGATTTCCTTATAACATTACTATTAACTCAATTTTCATATTTTTTATTCATTTTTTCTATTCATCAATTCTAGTTTTTATTTATTTATAACTATATATATTTAACTTAATAAAAATTATTATTAAAGTTATTTAAATAAGAAACTAACTTGAATTTAAACATTTATTTTAGAAGTTGATGAAAAAAGATAAAAACGTTTTAGAATGTTGCAAATCTATTACTGAAAGAAATAATTATGTTGCAAAAATAACAATAATAATAATTATATAAAATAATTAATGATTTATGTTATTATTATTTATAACTTAATACAAAATTATAAAATTATATTAAACAAAAATTATTATTAAACAACATTAAACAAATTAAAACTTTTAAGTATATTAAAAGTATAAAACTAAAATATTATTAAAATTAATTCGTATATTTTAAAACATATTTAATTATAAAATAATATATTAAATATTTCATTTATTATTTTATAATTATTGTTTATATTTTATTTAAGATATTAAACATTTTTTCCGCGTTTTAAATTCTTTTAATGAATTGAAGCTAGAAAAGAAATTTTTACGGTAGTAGATATACAACTTGAACAACGAACAACGAGTCCATTCACATTCACAAATCTCTTCAATGAAATTGATGTCGATGTCGTCGTGAAGGTCAAGACGTAATACATCACAACAAAGAATAATCCACGGAAGAAAATTTTCTTCAAAATCTTTTTTCGTTATTAAATAACGTGAAATGTCTATCCACAACTTTTCAATCTTATCTTTTGGTTTCCATCCTTCGATTTTAATTGGACAACGTAAGAAGACACTGCAAACATTTATTGAACATTGAAATATAATATTTTTTTCTTCATCACTTAAAATATTTTTATCAACATATAACTTCGATAACTTTCTTCCAGATTTAATGTAATGATTTACGAAATAATTTTCACAAGAAGTTTCGTAAGAAGTTTTTCCATCGTGAATGAAAATCTCCCAATATCGTTTATTAACGATTAATTTTATTTCATCAGTTAATGATGATTGACTTTCATAAAAACATTCAATGAATAAATTAACATAATAAGCTTCAAGTTGACGATCGTCTTCACTTTGACGAGATAATTTAAGTAGACTATCTAAAAAAAAAATAAATGTAAAATAACAATTACATAAAAACTAAAATAATAATTGAAAATATAATATCATATACATTATAACATTCTACATATTAATACATAAATATATTATGTTCTTACATCATATACAAGAAATATACATTATAATACATATGATACATTAATCTTCATATTATTACATAAACCATTATCAATTTATAAACAATATGATATTTTAACATTGACATAAACTTTATTTATTTATAATAATTTTTATAACATTTTTAAAACAAAATAATTTAGTTTTAATATAAATATAACATGCTTAAATTAATATATAACAAATTAATTTAAATAAAAATACATTCTAAACAAACGAAGAAATTGATTAAAATTCACAAAAACAACGTTCAGTTGTTTTATTAACAAATAAAGAAGTCGTACTTTATTTAAACACAGAATTTAAATTTAAGTTTGTAAATCGAATATGTAAAAAAAAAAAAAAAAAAATTTAAAAATTTAAATCAAAAATCTCCTTCGACTATCTTTTTTGAAATAAGTTATGTGAATAAACAAAAAAAACTCAAAGAGTGAGAGTTAAAATATTTGATTTCAACGTTAATTTGAAATGCGAAAAAAAAAAAAAATCAATTCACTATTTATATGGTTTATGATATAAAATATTATCTGTTTATAATTTGTATATTTTATATTATAAAATGTGATGCAATCTCCGTTTAATTAGAGTATATAAAAAATATATATAAAAAAGTATATAAAAATATAGAACAGATAATAAGAAATACGGTAAACAAAGGAAAACGATATTAAAACTTAATCGAAAAAAGTTGATAAAAATTATAAATAAAAATAGTTTCATTGTTAAAACATGACTGCCAAGGTTGTTGAAGCATCGCTATTCAAATACAAGTACATGTAAGCGGCATTTTCCAAACCGAACACAAATACATATTTTAGTTTAAAAAATATCAAGAATTTTTCAAGACAAATTTTAAAAATAGTATATTAAATAGAAGAATGAAAGCAAATTAACAAATATCAAATAATTAAGAAATAACAAATAATTAAGAAATTTTTAAATCAATTTATTTTTAAAAAACGACAAAAACAAACAACAAATGTCTTAATTTCTAACTAAAAAAAAGTTTTTTTGTTAATAATAATAAATTGAAAACTTTTTGTTTTAGAAATATTTAAAAAAACAAATACTAGAAGTCGTTAAAATCTTTATTTCACAGAATCATTTTATAAATATATTTTTTTACTTCATATATTTGATACTTCTCTATACTTTTAAGCTAAAGTAACAGACGCTCTCAATGTATCAAACGTTTTGTTAATTCTTGTATCTTTATAAAATAACTTTATATATTAAAAAATTATGACACGCTTGATATCTATAAAAAATTGTTTTAAGTTATTGTTTTGTACCAATTTGAATAAAGTTTCAAAATACGATTTCTTAAATAATTAACTAGTTAAGAAAATTAAAGCTTAAATATACTTACGGAGGACCTGTACACTTACGGAGGACCTGTACACAGCGCACCCCAAACTCGGTGAAGGTCCTTAATGAACTCGGTAAAGCTCGAAACGATAACTTTGCCGTTTTATGATTGGTTAATGTTAACAAATAAAAATTTAACATTAAAATTTTCAATTCGAGCTTCCTTAGCCCTTTAAAATAAGTAAAATGACACTTTTAGCTCAGTTCATTGAAAATATCAGAGGAAAAATTTGTTGATTTTTAGCAACAAAAAAGACAAATGCCACCTTAAAATCTTTGTTCCAATTTACTTTCTAGATTCTAGAAAGTAAATATTGTATTTTCAACAGACTTTATTTTTTTTTTGTAAATTTGTAAATCTAAGTTTCACTTCATCTAAGTAATACAGTGACACTCTAGAATCGAGAATGTCACTGTATTATTTTTTTATTATGTATTTTGATAATATAATTTACTTAATAAATAAATAAACATAAGCTTGTTATTAACAACTCCATATAATCGTTGTAAGTTATTGTTTTGCAACAATTCAAATTTAGTTTCAAGAAATAAATTTTTAAATAAAAACAAATAATAAATTCATATTGAAGTATACTTACGACTTTTTTAAGTTTAAGAGATGTTGTTCGACACATTTAAAAGCCATTTTTTTTGTTGTTAACGTTTTCTTTTACTTATATACAAAGTTGACATTTACAAAAAAAATAAGTTCGCTTTATATAGCATATAACACAACTCTTGTCGACAATTAATAAAAAACGTTATAATAATAGAAAATCACAACTTGTGACTTTTGTCAATAATTACCACGCTAATTAATGACGCACAAAATCCCCCTTAGCTCAACAGGAGCTCATACGTAATTGTTGTACTTCCGATTAGGAAGTACTCTCCTTCCATAGCGAGTGAATTGAATAGGCTATGATTCTGTCTCACCATCTGTTGAATAGTTTTGATCGCTGCCCGTACTATTGTCATTTTTACCATTATCCGGAGGAATTATTTGAAGATTTGGATCATCATTGACATTGTGTTTTGAGCTCGTTTCGGGAAGTTTAAATAGTGTTGAATCATATTCATCTGTTGTATCTTCTTCTTTTGTGTCTAGACGACGATGTTGCAGATGAGAAAAATGTCGTGGTAACGTATGTCCGTTAACATCAACTTCAGCTGTTAAACCATTATGCAATGCCACTATACTTCCTTTCAGCCATCGTTGCGTACACGGCGTTATGTGCTTGGGTTTCACCCACACTTTGTCGCCAACTTTCCAGTCACGACACTCTTTCATCGACTTTTGTGCTGATTCGATTTTATCGATTCCAGGAATTCAAACTCGTTTGTGATGTTGGCAAAATATTTCAAAAGATGTGCCGAGTTTTGATGGAACGTTATTGTTTAAAAATACAGACATGGGAATACCACGTTTTACTCTTGCATTTGTTCTTTTTACCGTCCGATGAACTCTTTCAACTATTCCATTTCCCGATGGTTTTACGACAGCTTCATAGATGAGCCTTATTTCCCATTTCGCAGCCATAGTTTGCATAAGCTGAGATCTAAATGACTTAGAGTTATCTAGAAGAACTTCAAAAAGAGGTCCAAGTGTTGACCATTTTGTCTCTAACGCTTGAACAACCATAGTTGCACTTTCGTCGCTAAATGGTGTCCATAACGTATATCTGCGTGGGCCGCAATCAATACAAGTGAGATATAGCGATGAATCAACATGAGTAACATTGCAGGCTACTTTTTCCCATACTTTGCTAACAGCAAGATTTCCTTTATCCCACAACATCACATTAGGGTCAATCGAGTTACATTCATCGCATTCAGCGACAACCTGTTTCACTGTGTCTCTGGTAACGTGGATACCAGCGCACATACATAACTCCATACTCTTGGAAACTCCCATGTGTGCTAGTGAATGAATTTTTCGAATCTGCTGTTTATCGTACTTATAAATGGTACTTAAAAAATCCATTTTGTTGGCACTCTTGTGAATTCATCTGCAATATTTTTAGTTGTTGGTACCCATGTAACAGTTACATTTATGACATAATCCTCGACCAATTTTTCAAATATTTGAAGTCTTCGTCGAATTAACATTTCGCATTGCCCAGCACATTTCACAGGTTTGTCACGAGTCAATTCAGAATTTAACCAACTAAATACACTAAGAGAATCAGTTTTAATGGAGAAAATACATGCATCTAATTCGGCCACATTGAAATGCATTGCGTCAGACTTTGGTCGGAGCCATGTTGCATTATCTATCTTTCTGTCACCTTGCACTATCACAACTCCTTTTGCCAGCGAACTTGCATCGCACCATACAGTCAGAGATGCATTTGGTTTAACATTCCATACACCTTTTGCTGGATCGCACTTTACGACTTTATCTACAACTTCCTGCATCATTTCGATAACATACTTATTCGTAATAGGTTCATCCCAACCTGGTTCGTTTGTACATCTTTTTATATAGCTGCATGGCGGTCTCAACCATCCAGCAACTGGTAGATTAGCAATCAGATTACCACATAATGAGAATATATCCCTCTTTGTGAGCACAGATTTAATAATAGGAAGCTCGCGTCCTCTCTTCCAAAACATCTCCTTTGTTAATGGATTTACTGTGACTTCTAATCCTAGTGCACAAACTGGGTTTTCGCCAAAATATTCAGGTGCTTTTGCATAAAGACCCCATTTCTTCATATGTATCACCAGGTTTCTTCCATTTCCATTGGTTGCTAGGGTGTCATCAATGTACCCTCTTGTTCTTTTTGCCAGTGCAGAATCTTGTTGGAGAACATACCGCAATATTGAGCTCATCATCACTGGTGCCAAACTTAAACCAAAGCCCAAACGTGTAAGTGCATATCGCTGATTTTTATAGATGACCGTCTGGTAAGGCCAATGCCTTTTATGCACATGAATTTGTAAATATGCTCTTCTTAGATCCACTACTAAGTCATCGCTGTTTTTACTCATGAGTCTCCACTCCCTCATTGCGTCATTGATGACATCAGCATCCTATGTAGAGGTTTTTACATACGTGTTAAGCTCACGATAATCAAGCACAGGTCTTATCTTCCTTTTATTATCTTGAATGACACACAATCATTTTATCGTCACACAATGATTTTATCGTAATATTTGATTTTATCGTCATATTTGATCCATTCATTTATTTCGTTGTTAAACACCTCAAGATGTTGGTCAGCTACATTATACTGACTTAATCTATTTTTCATTTTAGGTTCGTTTTCCCACTCCCAACTTACAATCCATTTTTTGCCATCAAAATAAGCTTTGCTTGTTCCAATTTCAATTGTCGCAACACGAAGTTTCGATGACAACTCAATCAAAGAATTACACAATTTCAGTTTTCCAGTGCCAATTTGTAGTCCATCACACGTCTTTATTAAGTCCATACACATAATCATATCGTATTTGTTTATTACTTCATTCACACTCAGAACCACCACATCCACCAAACATCCATTCGTTGGGTGGCATATTTTAGCACTAACTTCTTTGCATCGAATTATTCCGCCCATTGTTGCAACATTTACTACACGAATCACTTTATAGTTAGGCGGCAGTAACTTCTTGGTGATGATGAACTCGTCCCATTTAAGTTTTCCTGGTTTCTTTGACGTTTGTAGCAGTCTTTTCCAGCATGTTTATGCAAGCATTTTTTGCATAAAGAGGTACATTCACGTGCAAAGTGATTTAAGGATTCACAGTTGTAACATCGAATTTCTTTCTTCGTGTATAACTTGTCGTTCCAGTCGTCCGGTGAATCGCATTTACTTCTTCATTTACAGATAAACATGCCGCATCTAATCTTGTTTGTGCAACTACGGATGCAGTCTTGACACATTCGTCAAAGCTTAATGCATCGTCTCCCCGAAGAATGGCACGCAGAATGGCGCCATCATTAATGCCAATTATGAATTGGTCACAAAGTCGGCCGTCTCTTTCTGAGGACAAGAACTTGCAGTCTTGAGCTGCTCGAATCGCTCGATGCGCGAACGTCTGTATAGATTCTTCAGTACCTCTGTAAATTTTTCCAAACTCATACCGTGAGATTAACGATGATTTTCTTATTTCCAACGTTTCCAATTTCGTTACCAATTCTTCATACGAAACATCCTCTGGAACTTCCGGTGCTGTTAATTCTACCATTGACTTGTAAGTCTTTAACGGCAGAGCGGCAAGCAAAAACGCTACGTGTTGATCTGAAGTTATATTGTTTATTGCAAAGAAGGAAGTCATCTGTCGAATAAATCGCTCTGGCTGTCCATCTTCATATTGCGGAGATAATAGACATGCCCGCTTAGCTTGTTGTTCGACACATTTAAAAGCCATTTTTTTTGTTGTTAACGTTTTCTTTTACTTATATACAAAGTTGACATTTACAAATAAAAATTGTTCGCTTTATATAGCATATAATACAACTTGTGATTCTTGTCGATAATTAATAAAAATCGTTATAATAATAGAAAATCACAACTTGTGACTTTTGTCAATAATTAGCACGCTAATTTTTAATGACACACAAGTTATTGTTTTGCAACAATTCAAATTTAGTTTCAAGAAATAAATTTTTAAATAAAAACAAATAATAAATTCATATTGAAGTATACTTACGACTTTTTTAAGTTTAAGAGTATACTTACGACTTTTTTAAGTTTAAGAGGTTTTGTTACTAGTGTTAATAAAAAACAATCGTAACAAAATGAGATTTTATATATTTAAAAACTCAATCATCAAACTACAAAAAGTCCTTTGACAATTTCCAAGAAAACAAATGAAATTCGAAACAACCGTATTGCTAATAGATATCGTAGTTTATTGTAACTATGCAACCGTTAAAAAAAAAATCTTTGTGACTTTTTAAGATAAATTCTTTGATTTATAAAAGGACTATAAATTAAATTTAAAGCTTGATAATATGTTTATTATTATTTTAGACATTTTCATTTGATAACAAAAAGTAATAATTTTTAAGATTAAAAAAAAAAAATTATTAAAAAGAAATGAAAAATAAAAATAAAAAAAGAAAGAAAAAAAAAACTCAAAAAACATTTTGATAAAAGTTTAAAAAATAAGTGTATAAACAAGAATACAAGATTAAAATAAAAAAAAAAAAAAAAAAAAACAAGAAAAAAAAAAACCGAAACAAATAAAAACAAAGTTAAAAGAAAAAAGTTATTGAAAATGGATAATAATAAATAAGAAATAAAATTTTTGAAACCACCAATATTTAATGGAAAGAAATTAAAAAGAACAATTTTAATTAATTTTGTACATTGTTTAAATGTCATGTATTTATGTATATAAAAAATGCTGAATGTATTTTTTTTTGCATTTTTCTCTGTGAATTTAGTTGCTGTTGCTTTTTCTATATCTTGATATTCACCTTTGTTAGAGATGTCCGGATTAATAACAGAAAAAATATTTAAATTATTATAAGTTACTTTATTAATACCTATTAACAAACAAAAAGTGATAAAATTATAACTCGCATATAACAAATATAAAATAAAACATTTACCTAAATTAAATAAACGTAACGACAAGACAAATGAACCAATATAAAACAAACAAAAAAACAAACAAAACAGTAACAATATATTTCGTGTTACAGATGTTACAAAAACACAGGTCATTGCAAATAGTGATTCACTAATAAAGCGTAATGACCTAAATAAGATAAAAATTAATAATAACAATAATAATAATAATATGTAATAAGTAAAACCACATAAAAAAATAGGTTATAAAAAAAAGTTAAATAACATAATATTAACTAATAAAAGTAAAATTGCATAAAAATTTATTTAGTTATATATAACATAATTAATATAATGAAAAAGTAAAATTGCATCAAAATTTATTTCGAATATATATAACATAATTAATATAATGTAAATTTATATATGCACATATACTTTAACAAGAATTATAATAAAATTAGTAAATTATAGTAAAAATTATAATTTAAAATAAAATATTAAAAATAAAATTATAATAAAATAATAAACTATAATAAAAAGAAAACATAAGTTAAAAGGTAGAAAGAAACAAAAGTAAAAAGTAAAGTTAAGCGTAACCTTTTAGGTAGAAATGATGGAGTGACTTTAAGAACAGACTCTTGAACCTATGGATGAGACCAGATTTTAGGGTGTTCGGAAGGGAGTTCCAAGAAAGGATACACTGGTATGTAATGGAATTAATTCCATGTTTACTTGTCTGTTTTAGTGGAAGAGTTAAGTTGTTATAGGTGACTGATCTTAGGTTATGCCCACATGTTGTTCTGTTATTAAAGTAGTTGAGAAATATAGTAGGAAAGACGCCATGTTGTTGATCCCAGACAAATGAACAGAATTAAGTCATAGAAACAAAGAATTTTGGATGTAAGATATAGGATGTCAGTAGGAAAATTTCTCGGACAAATATGAATAATCCGTACCGCTCTATTTTGAAGTGAAACAATTCTAGAGAGACATACGAATTTAGATTGTCCCCTAACTTGACATGCGTATCGTAAATGTGAACCAAAAATTGAGTGATATATAGAGAGCAGTGTTTCAAAGTTAACGTAATGTCGAATTTTTGCTAACACGCAGTTGAAACAACTTAACTTCAGAGTAAGGTCGGATATGTGTGTTTTGAATGAAAGTTTTTCATCTAAAACAACACCAAGATAAGTTATATTACTAGACAAGTACATTTTTTGACGACTTAATCGAAAGTTCAAGTATTTTGGAATATTTTTCTTAGTCTTCTTAGAAAAATTAAAATTTAGAAAAGTTAGAACAGCAGCTCTTATACTTTCTGTAATTTCAATAAGAGCGTGAGCTGTCGAATAATTTTTACGAAAACCAAACTGGTGTTTATATAAGCATTGATTTTGGTTTAGAAAGTTGTATAGTTTATTATGCATAACTTTTTCAAATATTTTGTTTACGTTAGAAAGAAGAGATATTGGACGATAGTTAGTGCAGTCAATTGTAGATCCTTTTTTGTAAATCGGAATAGTTTGAGCTAGCTTAAAGGCATCGGAAAATATTCCTTTGCGAAATGAATTGTTTAAAATGATACTAATTGGTTTACATAGAGTTGCTGACACCAGTTTAGAAAGTGCTTATACTATTACGATAGTGTTTAAATTTTTTAAAATATATATTTTTTATTCTACAGTTTTTTGATTTTAAATATTTTTTATGAAGTTTATTTTTAATTGTTATTGACTTGAGAATGCCTTTCATTACCCAAGGTTAATTACGTTTAACTACTTGATTTTTTGTAAACTTTTTATAAGGAGCATGTTTATTTAAGATACGATTAAATATTTCAATTAATTTTTTAATAAATTCGTTAACATCACCGTCGTCGTTTATATGGTCATCCCATTCAACATTTGAAATTTCTTGAATAAATTCAGCTGAATAAATGATCAGATATTGAAGCGGTAAGGTTATCAATTATTGTCTTAGAATGGGTGATTATGCGTGTAGGTTGTATAATAAAAGGAAAAAAAAAAATTGAGACTTAGAGGTATTGTATTTGAGCAAGTCAAAGTTAAAATCTCCCATTAGCATAAACTTTTTTTGGTTAATTTTAAAAAAAGTTTATGCTAATGGGAGATATAAAGCTAATTTTCTCAAGAAGTGGATTTAGGTAGTAATCAACAAATTTAGTTGGACACATTGATGGATGGTGATATAAACAACCCACTATTAGACTGCTTTTTCTTAAATTTATAACTTTAATAAATATAGATTCGAGTTCCTTACCTTTAAGCAGGACTAATTCAGATCTAATTTTAAAATTAAAGTTAGACTTAATATACATTAAAACACCACCTTTTTTAGCTTTAGTTGGCGTGTGAACAGATACATATCCTTCTTATTCAACGTTAGTTATAGAGAGATTGTTATCGTACAAGTTAGATTCAGTATTCCCAGTGATATCAGGTAAATTGTCAAAAGATGCTAATAGTATTTTAAAGTCATCAATATGATAAGGTAATGAAGGTATGTTTATATGGAAATAATTTAAAGAATTTTGGGACAATTTATTGTACATAGGAACATCTACAAATTCACAGTTAATTGAGGTGGAAGATAAGTCATTGAAGTCCCCAAAAAGTTTTTTTAAATTTGTATTTTCAGATAGATTTTTTACCCTGTTGAATTTCAGTGACTTTCCAGCAAGTATGGTAGATAACTCAAAATCCGAAATGTTAGAGAATGGAAGAAATGTTTTTGTACAGATTAGGCAAGACCAAGTATTTAAAGTTTTGACTTTTTCATATGTTAGTTTGTCAATTCGATTACATTTTATGCGTATCCATTTGTCACATAGGTCACATTGAATTGCGGAATGATTTTTAGCAATCACCTTAAAGCATATGCCGCATGGTTGTTTCACTACCATCATTAAAAAGTAAAATAGAATAAACAAAAGCTAAGAAGAAGAAGAAGAAGAAAAATTTATAACAATAATAATTAAAAATAAGTATATTAATAATAATTAAAAATAAGTATAACAATAATAATTAAAAATAAGTAACAGTTAAGTATATATATATATATATATATATATATATATATATATATATATATATATATATATATATATATATATATATATCAAAACTAAATAAAATTAGGTTTGTTATAAAATAATAAAAAATATATCAACTAATTACGATTAACATAAATGAAAATGATATAGATAATAAATATAGTTATAGATAATAAACATAGTTAATAATATAGCTATATACAAATAATTCTAGATTAAATAGTATAGTATAATAATATAGTTTAAAGTAAATTAAATATAGTTTTTTAAAAAATATATAAAATATAATATAGTTTATCTAATAATAAGCAATATAATAACAGATAAATTAATAATAAATAAAACAACTTCAAAATTAAAATAATATCTTTTTCTTTGTCTTTTTCAAAATAACTTTTCTTTTTCTTTGTTTGATTCAAATTTTCGAACTTTGCGCTTTATGATTTCTTTCTTTATACAAATGGTTTATTTATTTATTTTATTCTTGTCTTTCTTTTTTATTTGGTGACCCTTATTTTTTCTTTTGTTTCTTTAACTCTATTTATAATTAGGTAAGTGTTTTTCGTTTGTTTGTTTGTTTGTTTGTTTTTTTTATTCGAATTTCTTTTTCTTTTCTTTTTTGTTTTATTTTTCTTTGATCTTTTCTTTTCTTTTTCTTTTTCTGTGTGTGAAAACACCATTTTAATTGTTGCTTTTCTGATGTTCAGAATTTTTATTTGTAATTGGGTGTTTAGTGAACATTACGGACGTATAAAAAAAGACAAATACAAAGAATACAATTAATATAAAATTAATTGTATTCTTTGTATTTGTCTTTTTTTATACGTGTGTCAAAAAATAATTTTGTATTAATTGATGTAAGTTGATTATTATAATTACGTTTTATTTGTCTCTAAGCTCTATCTTTTATTACTTTCTAGGGTGTTGCAAAGGTGTTAAAACATAATTTGGTTAGATGTTAAAAAATAAATGTTTAGTGAAAACTTGAATTTTTTAGTCTTCAAGTTCTTTGTTTAAGTTGTTGAAATGTTTTACAGTTTTGCAACAATTGGGTTTTAATACAAAAACATTCTCTAGCATAAAAAAAAAAAATCCACAAAATGATCGTGGCTTTCAAAAACAAAACAAAAAAAAACAACAACCAACAACTTAATTGTAAACAACATTTACAAATGTTGCATGACATTTCTACATTAATCGAAACAAAGTTAGTGTATTTATATTAACATTTAAATAAAATAAAATTACCATTCCCTCATGGCATTTGTGAGATTTTACAAATGAGCAAATGTCCATTACTAGATTAAAATCAGGCAAAACACATGAAATAAATAAAGTTTTATAGAGAATATTTTGTATATTTAAATGAATAAAATAATTTTTTGATAGATTAATTTTAATATACTTTAATAATAACAAATTTTTTTAATAATAATAATAATAAATTTTAATAATAAATTTTATTAAGTAACATAAATATTTAATTCTTTGTTAAATTTTTATGTTTAGCGAAATTGCCACACAAAAATTTAAATTAAAATTTTTTTATTTGAATTAAATTTTTTTTTTGTTATTTATATACTATTATCAATTTAATAATTAACATATAACATATAACATTGTTATATGTTGATTATTAAATTGCCAAGAGGTTTTGCTATTAGTGGTAATGTGAGAAGAATTACCAATGCAATAAATACATTTGCTTAGATTTTATTCAAATCATTTAAAACCATTCAAATATTTTATAACCTTTTCAGAATCAAAACTTTTAGTAAAATGAGAAGAAAAAAAATGTTAATTCAAAGCTTAGTTCCTTGCCAAAAATATCATTTTATTTTCCACTTTCAAATCATCTTCCTTAACTGTTAAGAGCTTTTTAGTATCAATTAAAAAGCTAAAAGGTGCAATTCCAGCATTAAAAACATTAAATCTATCTTCTATTGCAATAGTAGCACATTTAAATATTTTATTAAATATATCTTTTTTATTTTTTTCTTTTGAATTGTTTTTCAAAGCTTTCTTCAGGTTCATCAAAAAACTTCTTTTTTTTTCTTACTATTAACGCAGACTCTGCAGCAAAACTTTCTTCTACCTTTACAAACAGTAAAAATGTGACCTTCAGTCACATTTTTACTGTTTGTAATTTTCTATAAAAAAATTTTTCTTTTCAGAGCTTTTAAAATATTTGTTAAAGCTGATTGAAGTTGATTTCTATTTAAATTAATTTCGAATAAAAGTTTATGCCAAACTTGAACACAAAAAATCGAAGCATGTTATTTTTAAAGCAATAGACTCTGCTGTGATTTTTGCAATTTTTCAAATTGCAAAACTTTTGGCATTTCAAATCAAAGAGTTAAAGATGGAAATTTGGATTGCAAAATTAACCTTTTTGTTGAAGCGGAAGAAAAAAATGTAAACTTGATCAATTATATAAAAAAAAACATAACAATTTTAGGTGAACATCTCATAGAATCAACAACTACCAGATTTAATGAGTGACTACATAGAATATAAACTGCTTAACTGTTTTTTTTGAAGAAAAAAAGTCTGTAAAATAAAACACCATTACTTAAGCCTTTTATATTTGCATCATTGTCTACTCTGACCTCTTATGTTTTCCAATGACAAATTATTTTTTGCCAGAGTCAATAATCTCATTTGATAATTCAAGTCCTGTCGAACCTACATTTAAGTGAAACACAAGAAAACTTTCATTAATGTAAATTTTATTCTTACCCTCTGCATCAACATGTCGAACCAGCATTGACATTTGCGCCATGTGACTGATGTCTGGTGTACAATCGAACCAGCATTGACATTTGCGCCTGGTGACTGATGTCTGGTGTACAATCAACAATAATTGAAAAATACACGAAGATTTGAGCAAGTGTTAAATTTCACTTGATTTGCCAATCAAATTAAATTTGATGGATTTGCCAATCAAGTCAATGATTTTATTTTGAATATCTTTTGCCAGATAGTGCACAGAATTTGTTTTTATTTACTCTCAACAGATGTTTTTCCATAACTAGATCAACTTCAGTCGAAAACTCTAAAATTTTTATAAAGTTTTCTTTATTATCTTGATAGACATGGTCACAAGAGCCTCTGAGTGGTGGATTTTGCTTTGCCATCATAATAGTTAGGGAAATTAATCTTCTCATTACATCGTCCAAATGATCTATATCTTTAATTTAGTTTTTATCCGAAATTTTATCAATTAAAGTGCCTTTTTGTAATGTTTTTTTTAGATCCATCCACTTGCTGAAGCAGTCAAAATGATCAAGGCTTTTTTAGTGTCTTTTTAAAATTCATGAAATATGGCGCCAATCATTACCACAATTTTGAGTCAACATAATAGGATTTGAACAAAAAAGTTTACAACAAAAACAAAAATTTTAGCAAGAGTTTCAGTCCATCTTTCAATTGTTTGAATAGTTTCATTTGAATTAGTAAGTTAAGTTAATTTGCTTACATTTCCAGAATCAACCAGATCTTGAATTATTGGACTTTCTTTGGCCATTTTATCATGATGTGTTTTTAATAGATATTTTTTAAAGATGTTTGATTTGATTTCAATTGTTCCTCTTTTTGTAGGTGAATATAAAATCAAAACTGAAATCCTTCTGAAAGCAGTTTTTGATGACCAGACCAGCCACTAAGTCTTGACTTGTATATAACAAGAAATAAATTTCTTGTTTTTAAAAATAAATTGCAGGGTATTTATTTCCTAAAACAAGAAGCGTTATTCTTGTTTTAAGAAAAACATTTTGTAATAAAAAAATTCAATTTTTCTGTGCTTACAGTAAAGTTTATTCAAGAAAATATAGAGCGTGTGATGAGCATTGTTTAAAGTAGCTTCAAAAGCTACTTTAAACAAAGAGTTAAAAAAATAGTGATTTAACAATGGAGCTAGGGCAACTGTTTTTTTGTTTTCTCGTTTTTAAATGGATTTAATAATTTGAATTTTGATGCGATACCTAACTGCAGACTCTGAACTCTAAAAGAACATTTAAAAATTATTTTTTGACATATTTTTTTGAGATATTTGTCTTAAGCTGAAAATTTATATGTATATAAGTATTTATTGTACATTTGCAGTGTTTAAAAGTTGAATTCTGTAGCAAAGTTCCAGATTAAACATCAACATAGAACAAAATCCGTACATTTAAATGTTTATACTCATGTCAAATCATGATATTTTTAAAAAGTTGCAATGATTGGAGGCTGGGAGCAAATGTGAGAGCAACAAGTTCACTTAATAATTTTATTGCTATTCATAACTAAATTTATATTCATTAATAAAATTGAAGTATTGTTTTATAATCTTTAAGTGTTTAAAATTTATAACCATATAAAATGTGTAACCCCCTCAAGTTTAAGGGGATTTAAACTTTATATGTTAATATTTTATGAATGCTGAGAGATTTTATAATACTTTATGAATGCAGAAGAGCATTTAACTTGAAAGAGATCTTTTAAGTTAAATGCGGTGCTCTATGATGCGATTATTAGGTTTTCTTGAAGCACCTAAAATAACCACAGAAAAAATGTGTATATATATATTTTTGAATTACATTGATACATTTTGATCAAGTTTAGTTTATAACAAAAGGTCAAAAATCCTTTACCCAATCTTTTAAGAAAACTATTTTGGATTTAGATTTGTTTGGACCAAGGTTCCAATAGCAGTGTTTAAAAAAAAACATCATTTGATACTAAAATAAAGTAAAAATCATCAAGTGTGGCATCGGAATCTATTCACGCTAATGCTTGAAAATTGCGCTAAATTTAGTCAAAAATCATAAAAAGCGTAACTTTGAACAATTGACGCAAATACTTCTATATGGAAAAAAGAAAAAATAATACAAAAATATTTCATATAAATATGACCTCTATGCCACTCATTAGCTGCTCTGCATAAAAATTGGTTGAAAAAAACTTATGGGATAGACTAATGCAAAACTTTGTCTAAAAGGGTTTCAAAAAAGCATTTTATATAATAAAATGAGCTTGGTAAGGGCCTATAACCTAATTTTGACTGAATTTCAACATAAGGATTTCAATATACCATTTTCTCTAGTGACTGGCCACTATTATTATCAATAATAATAATAATTAAATTTAATAAAAAAAAGGGGATAAAAAAATTAAACTAAGTAAAAAAAGGATTCTATATTACAGATTCTATATACAGGATTGCCATTTTTAGTATTTATGAACAAAAAATTAAAATCCTTCATAAATGATTTTCTTTATTCTATTTTTTTTACGTACATTAGCACCACATTTAACGCATTTATATACAATCATGTGCATGTTGTTACTTTATTCTTGTTAACTTGAAAAAATTATAAAAATCAATGCTAGTCACAATTGCTTTAGTTTTACGAAATTATTTACAAAATTATATTACATTTTACAAAAACAGTGTTCAATGATATATTATATATAAAAAAAAAATTGAATTATATATATTATATATTAAAAAGCTTATGCATTGTTATTTTGCTTTTGTTAACATTTGCAAACTAAAGGGAACTTTAAAAAATTAATATAAACAAAAAAAGTGTTGGTTTTATAACATAACATTTTTTGAACAGTAATTAAATGACTCTTACCAACATTCTAGTTTACATTATCAGTGAATAAAGAAATAAATTTGAATAGAAATAACTTCATCAAAGTTGAATAAAATAAAATCATTAAACTTGTTTGCATTATAAAATCATGATCATAAAAGTATTCTGTAGAAGGTATAATGTGTTTGCAAGGCGCACTTCAGCATGTCGGCATGGAATAGGATCAATACTGGGATTTTTCATTTTAAATAATATTACAAGAGAACTCCTAAAAACAAGATGCACAACTACTTCTTGTTTAGATGTGCTTTATTTTTTTAAAATTTCTATGATTTAGATATATAAGTGACAAAGTTTTCATATATATTGATGCACTATAAGAAAATATTGTACCCTGAAGTGATATGTAAAATTTCTTGTCCTCATTTTTATATAAATAGTTATAAATGCTTAAACAACCAATAGAAGATGGTGCAAAAAACAATAAGAACCAATAGAAATAAATTGAAATAAAATAATAAAACCAATCTGTTGTTCATTGCACTTAACAAATTACTCTACCATGCAAAGAGGATAATTAAAGGCAAAGAGGATAGTTGAAAAAATAATTCTATCTGTTTCTTGTTTAGTTTTACTTTTAGCCAATTATAACATAAAAGTTATTTTGGGTTGTATGTGTATGCCAGTTTGTCCACAAAGCGCTTTGTGTAAGGCAGAGTACAGTAAGTTATTTACAAGTATCTTATTAACTAAACAAGTAATTTTTAATTTATTTCTTATTCTATTTAATTTATCCCGCTTATTTATTGCATTTTTTTGAAACCAAATAAAGAGGATTTTAACAAAAATTTTGGCTTCATCTATAAAACTAACAAAAGACTGTTTGCTTGTTAACTACGTTACTTTTTTTTTTTTTTTTTTCATGCTTATTTGTTGTCTCAATTGTAATCAAATACACAGCGCTTTTATATTTGACTTAATATCTATTTAAAATCAACTACATTTATACATTACGATAAATGAATAATGCGTAGTGAAGTATGCATCTTATTAAATATATTTAATTTAATGAACTTAAGGTTTTTTCTAATAAGGTATATAATATTTAAAAGACAAACTAATTATTTCTAGCTCAATCATCGGCAAAATACGTGTTTAAGACGTCTAAAACAGGTTTTAATCACCCCATTATAAAGTAACTTGAGACGTACTTGCAGTTACATTAAATTTTTATAATTTCTTGTGGTCAACTATATTCTTTTTTATACTTAAACAAAGTCTAAATTACTATCATTTGTCAATCCGACATAAAAATTTGATCCACGCTTCATGTGATCCCACACTCGTTTTATGGGTTAGCACAAATGTGGGCCTTGTTGGTTTGAGGTATTTATAATATTTAGGTGTTAAGGGTTTTATAGCCACATGTGGGCCATATGTGGCTATTAACTAATTGATAAAAATGTTGCAGCCACACATATTTCAAATTTACGTCATTTCCTAAGTCAAATGTGGATATAATTGAATTTTTTAACAGCAAACGATTTTCTATAATTCTTAATAATTCGAAATTAACAAATGAATTGATTATCAAGGTTGCTTATTAGCTTTAACAGTACTAATTATGGGTGGTATAGTCATAAAATTTGAAACACTTCAAATTTGGTGAAAATCAATGAACCATTCAAGCAACTGGTACTTTAGCATTTTTAATAACAAAAAAACGTCACTCTGACAAAAAATGTGCCTCAATCATTTATTCAGATATTCGTTCATCTGATACCCTATGACTGCACAGCCTTGAGCTGCCTGTTCTTCTCTCCCTAAGAAGGATCAGCCATCTTCAATAGAAAGCAGCAAGTCTAATAGCAAAGGGGATATTGGAGGTACAAGTTATAGGTTAACAGGTGAAGTTGAGCAGTAAAGGCTTTAATTGTCTAGTTAAAAAGACATTGATTTAATGAGAGACCAATGGTATACAAAGTCACAGCTGAACTTTTGATATAACGACTTAAACAGAGGAATTTGCTAAACAAAAATAAATCACAATTCATAAAAAACACATCAAAAATTTTACAACTTGTTCAGTCATAAAAACCCATTGCATCTGTAACGTTGTGGTTGATTTTTTTAAAGTTAATGGTATCACATTTCAAGTAAATTGCACCTATTTATAGACAGTTTATTATGGGGACTCAAAGCCATATTGCTTCACAATGAAAACAGCTGGCCGCCCATTCTGTTGGCTCCTTCTATGCATCTTAGGGAGGACAAGACTTGTGCCAAGATGTTGATGAGTACTTTGATGTATGATGACTAGGTCATCAAAAACTTTAAAAAAGTACTATTCTATTAGACCTTCAAGGCTCTCAAATAAGTTCTTAATATCTTTTGCCTCTGGGACAATAATGACATTAAGGCATACTACCTAAGTAAGAACTGGCGACAACGAAGTGAGTTCTCTGTAGGAAAGTGGAAGCTGCAGGAATGTGGATGCTGCAGTGAGTTCTCTGTAGGAAAGTGGAAGCTGTAGGAATGTGGAAACTGCAGATAGAACTCCAGAATACTCTGAAAACCAATACACCTAATCAATATTTCTAAAAATCTTTTCCAGAACCTGTGTGAGGTTAGAGCTAATATTTTAGTCAATCAACAGATAAAAAATATCATAAAAGCAAGATAATTAAAACTCTGTGGAAAATATTTTATCGCAGAAACTCAAAGTCATGTTGCTTTACAATGAAAACAACTGCCCTTCCATGATGGTTCATTCTGTGCATCTCAAGGAGGACAAAACTAATGTCAAGAAGTTAGTAGGTGGCTTGATGTATAGCAATTATAGAGGTCATCAAAGATTTAAATTTGGCATCATTCTACTGGCCCTTCAAGGTTATTGTATAACTTTTATATTTCCTTTGTCTCTGGGACAGTAACGACACTACCACAGAAAAAGCTGATTATGCAACTGAGTTCTTTGAAATTTTCTTTTGTTCAGTTATGTCATAAAATCAAAGTTTAGGCTTAATCATTTTTTCACAGTCTTTAGATGTGAAAAAATGAAAAGTAGATACTCCACTTGATCGCCATTAGGCTAAGAAGCAAGTCAAGTCATGTCACTTTTTTGATTTGATTAGCAAGTCATTTGGAGTACCACAAGGCTTGGCACTCACTATATACTTTATATCAATGATTTATCATATCAAAGTGCCAACCATGGATTAAGTGCTACAAAGATGATAACAAGATCATTAGCTTCATTAAGTTTACAGACAACGCACTCAGCATAACTACCATAAATAAGCATTTAGCGAGAAGCAATGTCAGCAGAAAAAATTATAAGATTTATGAAAAACCAGTTACTGAGACATTTGCCTAAAACATAAACTTTATTGTGTTTTAAAGACACAATTGTTGTTTAAAGTCAACATTGTTTATAAAACTAATCAAAATCTTTTAAGAAAATTATGTTCAAAGATTTAAATTTATAATAAAAAATTGCTATTACACAAATAAAAAATATAACAATATAATAGACTTTTATAACGTAAATTAAATGTGTTTAATTTAAACAATCATTAAAAAATAAATAAATTAATTGAATACTGCTCCATGTTATGATGAAAAACAATGTTTTATTGATAAAATATAAAAACGCTTTATTCATGCTTTTCTTTATACTCCTTACTAAGAAAATATTTTTATATTTTTTTATATAATTATCTAAAAATTTTGCATGCTCGAGTGTATATTCCTAATTTGCCTCTAAAATCAATTATAAAAGCTGTCGAATGTTCTTAAAGCACTGTGAACTTTAAATAAGTATTTGACACTTATACAATAAATAGAAGAGCGAAAGCTGCAACAATTTGAACATTAATAAACAACTGAAGATGAATGTTTTGCCAAAAATAAGGGCAAATACTAACATTTCTGAGCAAGATTTAGCTCAAAAAAATAAAAATTAAACTAGCAGACAGATTGGACTCTAAAATTCAAAACTAGCAGATAAATCACTAATAATAATCACAGATAATGGTACTATCAAGAAAAAGCATAAAATCAAGTCCTTCAAGATGTATAAAGCCCCAGCTCACAATGCTAAAGAAAACTTTGTAGCAAAAAGCTGTGCATAAAAATTATTTAAACTATTGTCTGAAGAAAAAAAAGACAAAGGCCAAATTTTAATATTTATTTCATAAAAGTAAAAAGATTTCCCTGAAAATTTATGTATATTGAAAACACAAAGTTTTGTCACTAATTCTACAATAAAAAATGAAATTTATAAAAGAGTATCTATATAAGTAATTATTGCCATTGTGGAACACCAGCAACGGTAATGGAATTATTTGCCTGACTTAGCATCTTGTCATTACTCCAAATCTATGTTAAACTTCTACAATGCTGATAGTATCAATTTCATACCTAGAATGCACAACTTGAAAATTGTTCTGAGCTTCATCCAATTAGACAATATTAGGCAATTATTAAAGCTGAATTATGTAAGAGCAAAATTACATACTGATCACAAAGTATGGATCTCATAAATATATTTAGTTTTATATGTCTTAAAATAAATTTATTAGTATACTTGTGTTTAAACTAGAATTTTAATTTTTTGTGTTTTCATGTTTTCTTTCGGTAGTATGGTAAGTGATTTATTTAGTTAATTTTGTATCATATCATCAAAAAAATATTAGTACTTAACAAAATTGGGGATGGTTGGGTTGAGGCTATTTGTAGTGAGTCCTTTTTTACTGCAGTATGGAATAGGTGTAAGTTGTGGGGTAAAGCATAAGTGGTGATGACGTTTGTCTGATGGGATAAACTAGTTATAAATGCTGATCCTCATCGAAACGCCAGTATTAATAGTAGGGGGGTGGGGGTTCATAATCATCTTTTTTCAGATTTTTTATAGTTTAACCAATTTTTCTTAATTAATTTTTCATGCTGATTCTAAAAAATAATTATCATTTTTTTTCATTTTAATTATTTAGCCTTCTACTTCAATTTTATTAAAAGTTCATTTTTTGACAAAAAAAGGCATTTTTAAAAATAAATGAAACTATTATTATCATTAAATATAAGAAAAGTAAAAATCTTTTTCTGTTTGATAATACAATAATACAATAATACGATTTATAAGTAACAATGATTTATAATTAAAAAAAAAATTAGGCATTATTTATAAAAATAATTTATACAGTTCGTTATATACTATTGAAAATGGAAAATAACTATAAAAGTCATCATTTGTGATAGAGATTGCTGCAGGAACTTTCCATGTAGAACATCTAAGTTATGAGCGTGTTCTTTGGTAGACATACGATGGATGTTTGTATTTTTATATCAACAATCATGTATTTAAACAGAATAGATCTCCGCGACAATGACCTACATTGTATCCCTAAAATAAAGAACCTCATTTTTCGAACTTTTTTTTCATTTTAACTTATCTTTATCTACTTCAATAATGTCTAGTTTACAGCTAAATGAGCTGCCTTGTAACTTTAATTAAACTAAAACAGAACTCATCTTGCACACCTGATGTAACGTTTGCTATTCTTCCATTGTTATCCATTTGTTTTTGTAGCTGGTTTCAACTATATTCCATTGTTTCAACTTTTTGGACAAATAATTGGACAATAATTTTCCAAAATATTTTTAAACTACGTAAACCTTCATTTTTTATATGGTTTAAATAATTAATTATATCTACTGTTGAAATTAAATGGATTTTTTCGAAAGCTTTCCAACTGCAACGACTTAATCAGAAAGTTAATACTAAGCATATTCCATTATCATCGAAACACATAATACTTTTCTTTTTTTTTGAAGTCCTGAGGCTAACTTTTGCCAAACTACTCTAGCAAGAATGATACAATCAATCTTCTAGAATTTTTTTTAACAAGCTATTCCCTACGTTTTAGAGTAAAGCAAAAAATTTCAAAATTTGATCACCCAGTTTGTTTTTTATAAAGCCTTTTAGGTAGCAGTATTTCTTTAGCCTGTTTATCTTTAAAGTTGTTAAACCTTTAGAATTTTACTGAACTTCTACTGACTGGCAGTTTAAAAGAAGATTTATTCTTGACTTCATTAAAGAAAAACGAGAAAAAAAATGAAATCTTGAATAGCCTTCTTGATAACTTGAGTAGCGATTGAAAATAAATAAAAAAAAAGGAAATTAAAATATTTTGAAGCAATCTGTCTTTTTGATTACTTAAAACGATTTGTTTAAAAAAAGACTTCAGATAAAACTCTTTTTTTGAAGTTTTACTTATTTAAAACGTTTTTTTTAAAAAAAGACTTCAGATAAAACTTTTTTTCTAAAACGCAACGATTAAAAATCAAATTTACCCAATCAAAATTTGAATAGCATAAATATGAAAGAAAAGTTGCGTATCTTTATACGCAAAGAAACTTTTGCAAAGACTATTATTTTTTATATCTTTAAATTTTTAAAATAGAAGTAGAATGTCAATCATAAAAAATTAGCAAAAATTGAATATGTTTTTAAATAATATTAGGTGATTAAAGCCCAATTATGTAAAAAGTGAACGAAATTAAATTTAGATGGAGGCAGTGAGGCTAGGGCTAGGGCTATTGCTCTCGACATATCTAAAGCTTTCGACAAAGTTTGGCATGCTGGTCTTCTCCATAAGCTTGCTTCATATGGTATTTCTGGGAAAGTTTTTGAGATTATCAAATCATTTCTTTCTGACCGGTTTATTAAAGTCATCCTTGAAGGCCAACACTCTTCTTTATTTCCAGTAACTTCTGGGGTTCCCCAAGGTTCTATCCTGGGCCCTGTTTTGTTTCTTATCTACATAAACGATCTTCCTTTTATCTAAAGTAGCTCTTTTTGCTTATGACTCAACTTTATACTCCTGTCTTGACAAAAAGTCTTCTCTTTTCGATCGCCTAGAACAAGCAGCTGATCTTGAATCTGATCTCTGTTCAGTAATAGATTGGGGTTCACAGTGGCTTGTGAATTTCAACTCTAAAAAAACCAATTGCTTACTGCAAACAACTACCGTAATATGGTCAACATTCCTATATTAATGAATGGCAATCCTCTTACTGAGTCGTCCTCTTTACGTCTTCTTGGATTATCGCTTACTACTGACCTTTCATGGAAACCATATATACAATTGATTTCTAAATTAGCTTCTGCTAAGGTTGCTTCTCTTTATCGTGCTCGCCATTTTCTTACTTCTGATTCCATTCTCTACCTCTACAAATCTCTTATTCGTCCCTGTATGGAATACTGTTGTCATATTTGGGCTGGTTCTTCTAACGATTCACTTTCTCTTCTTGACAAGGTCCAAAAACGCATTGTAAATGTTATTGGACCTAGACTATCTGCTAAGCTTGAACCTCTTTCCCATCGTCGTAAAGTTGCATCTCTTTCTCTTTTCTTTAGATACTATCATGGTCACTGCTCAAAGGAGTTATCATCTCTAGTTCCATCAACTAAAATTCATTCTCGTTTTACTCGTCATTCAGCTAAGTCTCATTTGTTTACTGTATCTGTCCCTGCATGCTCTAAAAACTTTTATTCATCTAGTTTTTTTCCCTGCACTTCAATCCTTTGGAACTCTCTCCCATCTTCATGTTTTCCTGACTCATACAACCTTCAACTTTTCAAGTCTACTGTCAACCGTTTCCTTGCTCTATAACTCTGTTCTTTTTTTTTTCCTTGTAACTCCCAACTTAATAGTGGTTGCTTGCAGACTTGTTGGGAGTGAATGCAAATAAAAAAAAAAAAAAAAAAAAAGTACTGATCACAAAGTATGGATTTCACATAGTGCAAAATCATATGACTCCCATTAAAAGAAAAATTTGAAAATTTTATTGTACTGAAAAGTTTTTTTTCTCTTTATGTCTTTTTGTTCTAGACTCAATGCTAATTCATTGCATTCAACAAAAAAAAAAAAATCAACTTTGTAGCTTGTTCCAATCTTTTTTAATTCAAGATATAAAAAGTGTCAGTTTTACTTGACCCAATATCTAAAAGAAACAAATTCCCAAACAAAAAATTTTATTCCGAAAATAAACTTTAATTTCTCAAAAGATGAAAAAAAGATTTTGATAATGTTATGTTCTGAGAGCAAATTTAATCACTGTTTGAAATGACAAGGTAAAACATTAAGGTTGATGAAAAAAGCAACTGAAACAGCATAAGGAACCATCAGTCTGATAAAAAAGTAAAAAAATGTTTGTATTTGCATAGACAAGACAGCAACACTAAGCATACGTCAAAGAAGGTTGAAGTGTTTTTTATCTTTGAATAGCCGGCTCAAAGTCCAGATTTTATTGCAATTGAACACCAATGGGCAATTCTAGATCAAAAAAGTGGCTATTTCAAAACAAAACAAAGAGCAATTGATCATGCTCCTAGAATCTTGTCTTGAATCAATCCAGATACAACAAAGAAATTAGTTAAACCAATGCAAAATTGACATGCAGAAGTCTTAAACGCTTAAGATGGTCTAAATAGATATTAAAAAGTCAAAAAATTTAATTACTTGTAGAAATGTTTAATAATTAAAATTTGGTTTGGACCCTCATTTAAAGTTAAAAAATGCAAATTTGAATGCATCGTTAAGCTTTTACCACATAAATCTAATTATTTTAACTTTTAAGTTATGATTCTTGATTAAATGAATTCTTGATTGCATTTAAAACAATCATAAATTTTTTTATATAAATCATATTTTTTCTGAAATTACTTGTCAAAGTTTACTTGTTTATTTTTTTTTTTTTTTAATATGTTCAGATAATTATATCTCCTACTGAATAAGATGTGTAATAGCTGACACATGTGAATTCAAGTGTTATCAAAACTGATATTTATACTTGTTATATTTTCTAAAAAAATATTAATTATTTTAAATTTTTCTTAAAAACGTGTTAATTATTGTCAAACATAATAAATACTAAAAAATAGAGTCTATCATTTAGAGAAGGAAAAATTTAAACAGCTTTAAAAAAACTTAATGTTTATAAACTTTTGATTTTAATAGACTAACACTTTTGATAAATCGATTTTATCTAAAATGACTTACAATAATGCAACAAAGTATTATAGACTTACCAAAAATAGAAAACAAAAATAAAGAATCTTCACAAGTTTTTTTTAAACGATTTAGGTTAACAAGAAATTTTAAGGAACTATTTTGATTTTTATTGGTTAAACCACATATCATTAATAAACAACTCTTCAGCTTTTCATTGGTCATAATCTCTTTACTACTTTTACAATTATATGCATATATAGATGCACAAAACTCCATTATTGTCAAATGTGCAAATTGATAAATATATTCACCAAGACTTGTTTTAATCCTTTCAGTAAATCCTAAAAAATTATCTTCATTTTTATCAAAGTCAATGATAAAAGTTTGAATGTCTTCTTTGGAAAAAATTACTTTATTTTCAACAAGCAATTGATATGCAATTTTACAAATGTTTAAAATATATTTTTTATTGTATTTGTTTTTCATAAATTGAGAAATCGATTCATTGTTTTTGATGATGTGTTTTTGTAAAAAGTGTAAAAAAATATTTGCATACAAGTCTGTCATTGTTAAAAAAGAATTTTTGTATAAATTTTTTGAATTACTAATATTCCTACATATGAAAGATAAATAAAATGGAACAGATGACATTGATTTTGTAATTGCAGATTCCTTCAAAGTTGTTTTCACAAAATCTTTTTTTTCCTCTAAAACATTATTTTCTATATAATTATTTATTCCATCTTCATTAAACCCCATAATTTGAATGTTTATCTTATCACAATCCTCTGTAGATACACTTTGAAACTGATCAATTGCATAAACTCTACCAGCAACTACATATTTATATTTTTGAATTTCTGTTAAAACATTAACAATTGGATAGTTATAACTCGAACTGCAATTTATTAACTCATTTAGATATTTAAACTCATCTAATCCATCAATTATAAACAGTGCAGAATAAATACTAATATCGAAATCATTTACAATGTCTTTGTAGAAAACATTTAGTAATTTATTAATATTTGAAATACTTTGATATTGATTAAGCCTTTTACATTCCAAATAAAACACAAGTTTAACATTTTCCCAAATTAGACCATTTGACCAATCAAGCAAACATTTTCTAAGCAACCATGTTTTTCCAATACCAGCTATTCCAGATATTAATATTATAGATTTGTCTTTCATGAAAATTTCACTATATGGAATAGGTGTAAAACGCAATTGCTTTTCAAGAAATTCTTTGCGTTCACTTAATACAGCATCTGTTTGAGCATTAACTGCATCAGCAATACATAGATCAACGAATTTATGCATTAAATCAACATTTGCAGGTGATTTTAGTGGTACTTGAACTTCATTTATTTTCCCATAATTTGTAAGATAAAAACCTTTGAGTGCTGTGCATATCTCTGATATATCTAAATACAATAACTCATTATCATCTTCAAATCATCATCATCGTCATCATCATCATCATCATCATCATCATCATCATCATCATTATCATCATCATCATCATTGTCATCATCATCATCATCATCATCATCATCATCATCATCAAATCATCATCATCAACATCATCATCATCAACATCGCCATCATCATCATCATCATCATCATCATCATCATCATCATTATCATCATCATCAAATCATCATCATCAACATCATCATCATCAACATCGCCATCATCATCATCATCATCATCATCATCTTCATAATCATTATAATCAAATGTAAAAGATTACAGGTCATTATCATGGTTAAATATGAAAACCTTTCAATATTTTAAATAACAAGTAAAAGAAAAAGTTTTAAAAGATTTTGTACATATTTTTTAATTGAAAATATATGCACCAGATTAAACTAGACAGTCAAGTCTAAATGAAAAAAAAAGTTTTATTTATCTCAATATTGAAAACAAAATTAA
The DNA here is from genome assembly GCF_022113875.1 of Hydra vulgaris. Taxonomy (NCBI): domain Eukaryota; kingdom Metazoa; phylum Cnidaria; class Hydrozoa; order Anthoathecata; family Hydridae; genus Hydra; species Hydra vulgaris. The sequence continues at coordinate 50,385,743 of NC_061159.1, forward strand.
AAAATTTGTATTTATCATAATGTTGAGAGTCAAGTCTAAATAAAAATTAAAAAAAAAAAGTGTCAAGGTTCTTCCAAGCAATTTGAAAAAAAAAAATTTTTTTAAACTTTTTTTTAAATTTTTATACAACTTTTGTATTCTTTTTTTAGGGTGGTTGTTATTTTTAGCAACCGAAATTGATATAAGTTGAGAAAAAAACATTTTATAACAATTTAATAACAATATGGAACGTATGGTCTTGACAACAGTCAAAATAAGCATTAACTTATAAATAATTCTCCTTTATTCTAATGTACTTCAATTCTTCCCTCAGGCGTTCATTGCTCGTGTGTGACCATTTGGCAAATTTTATATGCCAAAGTTTTTAAATAATATTGGACCTAGCCCGTAAGGGTTAGTGTTACGGTCATCGAGCACAACTACTTTCCACAACTATTTACGGTCATCGAGCACAACTATATTTTTGAAACGTCGCTCTTTTATAATTTTTTTTTTTTGAAAAAAAGCAACATTTTTTGTATATAGTAACAACGTACTAATAATGATTGTTTAATAAAGAAACAAATGTTCTTCATTTTATCAAAGATTATATATAATTTTTATTTATATACTTATGTCTTATTTCCAATGCTGGAAACAAGAGGTGGGGGGGGGGGGGTAGAAGATCTATAGTCCCGGGACACACAATGTTATGGGCCAAGAAATAGTCAAGAGGACCTATCGGAATTTTTGAGTCATTTTTACGCTGTCGCACATAAAAAAGACCACCAAAATAATGCAGCCCCCGGCCCTGTAAAGTCCAACAAGATTAAACCAATAAAACTAACGCTACATAATTTAATTATAAATTAAAAAAGTTTTTACAGTACCTGTTTTATGCTTTGCGTAGTTTGAAAAGTTTAACATATTTGAAACAATTCTTCTTAGTAAGATGAACAAATGAAAAACATTAAATTACTTTGTAAGGAGGAAGCGGAACTGCTTAACAATAGCGCTGATGATGTTTAGTTTAGTGGCTTTATATCTTTAACTAGTATTTTATAGAAAAAAAAAGCTTTAAGTGTAAGTATAAGGATTTTGTAAGAATGGCTGAAGCAAAAATAATTGAAGTTAATAAACCAATTTCTAATACATTACATACATATAAATACATCCCTTGTATACATCCCTTGTGACTCCGAGAATGAGCCATTGTATTAAAATTATTGTTCGTTTGATAGTATATTCTTAAAACAATTGATGCTAGAATTCTCAACGAAAACATAACACAAAAACAAAAAAACAAAAAAAGATTTTGAAAAATAATTCAACAGAATACTCTAGAACAGTCGCTTGAGTTCTTTAGTAATTTCAGTTATTTATTTATTGAACAAATAGAATTAGTTATTCGTAAATTTGGCGGGTTTTTTGTGTTCGCGAATATTCTTTATTTATTTTTCCGCACTAAGATGTTTGACAACATTCAAGTTTATATAAGTTTCCATGTACGTCAGTAAAACAAAATCTTTTAAAATTTACGATAAAATGAACTTATTATTTTGCGGACAAACAAGGAAACATACATAAACTGAAATGTTCTCAGAACGCCTGAAAAATCTGGCCGGCTTTTCGCAAGTAAATATAGTTTCCGTGGTCAATTATCGAGTGCGATCGCACCCGCTTCCCGACCAAGCCTATATATATATATATATATATATATATATATATATATATATATATATATATATATATATATATATATATATATATATATATATATATATATATATATATATATATATATATATATATATATATATATATATATATATATATATATATATATATATATATATATATATATATATATATATATATATATATATATATATATATATATATATATATATATATATACACATATATATATATATATAGAGAGAGAGAGAGAGAAAACGTAGAGAAAACTTTACTTTTCGAAAATTTCGATTTAGATATGGTCTCAAAGTTACTTTTAATTCGGACCGTAGGGGAAATATTACTTTTCCGAAATTTTGATTTAGATATGGTCTCAAAGTTTCTTTTAGTTCGGAACGTAGAGAAAACTTCACCTTTTATTAATTTTTTTTCCCGCTTTGTACATCGTTTTTTCATTACAACTTATATCGTTGTTTATTACGCAAGGTGAGTTTTTAACCACTCATTTGGCTTAAAATTATCTGGTTTTATTGCAATATTTAGTTAGTCTTGTTGCAGTGTTTGTTGATATATTATTTATCTCCTGATTTTCATATTATTACTGTTTGTTGCATTCATTGCTCAGCTTTGTTTTAATTTTCCCATGCTCAATTTTAATCTTTATTATTATTCAGAGAATATTTTTATATCCTTCATTAAATGTTTACATATATATCGCTTACATTTTTAAGGTTTTTGTGCAACGTTCTTTTTCTCTATCATATATTTTTCAATTATTGTTATGATTATGGGTTTCGCCGGATGCTTATTTTCCTACACTTTTGAAAGGTTGTCATATTTGGAATGAGGTATCTATGACAGCGTTAGAGTTTATTTAAAGCTATTGTTGTTTTGTTATTTAATTTTTTTTTTTTTTTTTTTTTTTTTTTTAATGAGGTATACTGCTTTCTGATTGATCTTAGGCTTGTTTATGCTAATAATACCTATTTGGTTTTATTTCTTAAAATAAATTTATGAATTTTTTTATGTTTCTATTTTAATTTATTTTGTTCTCATGTTTTTTTTTTGGTGATATGGTAAGTGTTTTATTTAGTTATTTTTGTTTGTTCAGTAAATCTACACTTTTTATATCATATCATCAAAAAAATATTGGTGCTTTACAAATTTGGGGTTGGTTGGGTTTTGGCTATTTGTAGTGAGTCCTTTTTTACTGCAGTATGGAACAGGCGTAAGTCGCTCGGTAAAGCATAAGTGGCGATGACGTTTGTCTGACAGGATAAACTAGTTATAAATGCTGATCCTCATTGAAATGCCAGTAATAATAGACGTGACTCTGAGCAGATGTTTATTACTTAATCACTACACAAATTATGTTTACACATTAGTATTAATTTTTTGTTTTCTTTATTAAATGCCTATCATTGTTGTTATCATATTTTTTATTTTGTGATCGGTTTTTTGTTTTATAAGTTTTTGTCTGGTGATGTATATCTTCATTTATATTGGTGTTTAGAAAACAATTTTTTGATTTATTTTTTCAATTAAAGCGGCATATATGTGAACATTTAATGAAGGATATGAAAATATTCTCTGAATAATAATAAAGATGAAAATTGTGCATGTGAAAATTAAAACAAAACTGAGCAAACACTGCAACAAGACTAACTAAATATTGCAATAAAACCAGATAATTTTAAGCCAAATGAGTGGTTAAACTCAATAAGAATCCTGAACATGGCCTTGCATGTTTAGTTTAATGGCTAAGATCTTTTTTAAGTTATTTTGTGAAGTTTTTAAAATAAAATTTTAATAAACTTAACAAAAAGACCTAAACACACATGTTTTAAACTGTGAAATCGATAAAATCTATAGATAATTCTTATACTTTTCATGCAACTGTACATGCTATAAATCCTGAAACTTTCTCTAGTACTTTAAAAACCTAGAACATCTACTGTTATGCTCTTTGTGTGCAAAGTCAGTATTTTCTTCCAATATTTATATTTATTTTTAAACAAATTCACTACATAAATTTTTTAAATTTAAATTTTTAAACATTGTTGATACAACCCCCTCTTAAAACTATAGTTCATTAATATAAACTAAAAACTAAAAAAATACTAAAGTAAAAACTCAGTTTTAAAAAAATTAAAAAATAACTAGTTCAATTTTTTTTTAATATCATTAAGTTAAGTTTCTAAAAAAAATTAATTAATGTAACATTTGATATATGAATATAACAAAATTGCGTTATTCAAACAGTATTAGATGGAAATATTTAAAATATTGCTATAAAGCAAACAATGATATGGACTTACATGAGCTACTGACACATAAAACAAAATTAATGATCAGTAACAATGATAGAACAAGTAACCCAACTAAACTAACTTATAAATGCACATAACTTGTTTCACATAAAGAACCAAATATTTTTATTTTGCTTTCCATCCAGTAAGTTTTTCACTCAATCTAACTCTGCACTTAAATTTTTCTTAGACTTTTTGCTTCAGTTAATTCGGTGAACAAATTAGTCTTAAATAAACTGTCTCTGAAGGGTCGAGAGAATTTGGGCAAAGATTTTCGTCAATTAATTTAAAAAATGATTGTTACACAATTTCAGAGAAAGTTTTTTGAGTATGAGGTTTGGTAACCACCTTACTGAAACATCCAATCATCTCTAAATAAGTTATTTTCTGTAATCTAGAACTTCATCAATGATGATTTACTGTGTCATTATTTAATACAACCAAAAACATGTCTTCTGAAAAAACTTCCAACCATAATTTAATACCATGATTTTTATCAGCATCAACATGATTTGGAAACTTGATTCTTTTGACAATTATATATTTCATTGAGAACATTTTCTTGTCAGAAAAAGGAATTCTCAAAGATTTTTTTTTCGAAAAATTGTAATGAACGTAAATCAAAAAGGAAACTATTTTAGCTTTTAAAGCATCTTCTTTATTTAAAGACATAAAGAGAATTATTGATTTGTAACAAAAATAAAACAAGCAGCAAAACTAAGCATGTAGGTCATAATAAAAAAAAGTTAATATACTAAACTAATAAACTAAAAAAGGATTAAAAATATATATCATTAAAATGTTACATTTTTAGGATTTTAACTTTAATAGTTAAAAGTAAAAAAAAGAAATCTTTAATTCAAAAAGACATGAGAAAAACATTTAACATAAAAAAAAAAAAAAAAAAATTATTTTTACAACACTGTAACAAAGTACTTGACATTTAAAATGTTTTGTGTCACAAAACATCTCAGAGGTAAATGTTGAGTAATTTTAAATAAAACAAACATTATAATTACCTTTCTTACAAGAAGTTCTAGTAGAACTTTCTGGTGAACTCAAAGTTTCTAAATGATTCAATTTTATTATAAATAATTTTTTAATTTAATTTTTTTTTGAGCAAAGAAACACAAAAACTGGATAAAATAACAAATGTAAAAAACAATGTATAGTTTTTGTTAGCAAATCTTTTATTACTAGCAATATCAAAATATTAATTGACAAACAAAATTTTATTTAAATAACATTAAATGACATTTTATTAACAAACTGAATTGAATTCAAATGCAAAAAAATTTTTTTCCTAACAATATTTTATGTGGAAATGCTACAAAAGTTGCAAAACTTATATGGTTTATAAAGTTAATTTCTTTTAAACTTTTTGTTAAAAATAATTAATATTACTTAAATATGTGCTTTTAAACAATATAGAATTGAAACCTATGAAAAAAGTACTGAGAAAATAAGAAATATGAAACTAAAAGTTCTTAGTAAAAACAGAACTAAATTCCTAAAGTTAACAATTATTATTATTACTTAAATATGTTATGGTTTTGAACATATTTTTCATAGCCATAAAACTTATAATAATAAAAACCTAAGAAAATAATAAATAAGTAACTAAATGTTCTTAGTAAAAACAGAGATAAATTCTCTAAATATAGTTTTGTTTAATGCTATTTTCAAATCAAATCTGTTTCAAATGTACAAATATAGTTTAATTTAATTCTATTTTTAAATCAAATACATAAATATAGTTTTATTTAATGGTATATTTTTTTAAATCAAAGACACAAGTGCCACAAACCTTGATTTACACTTCAAATCCATAAACCTTTTTTTATCAATTCGTATCGAACATATCTGCAAGTAACCACTATGTAAGTTGGGGCCATAAAACAACAAATAATTTTTAAGACAAAGAAAATAGTTGACAGAAGACTTAAAAAACTGATTTTTCTAATAGTCAGGAAAAACTTAAGGTAGGAGAGAATTCAAAAGCATTGATGCGCAAGGAAAGAATCTAGATAAATAAAAAAGAAAAAAAATTTTTAAAAAATGAAGAAATATGTTTCAGTTTTACTTCTGAAGAAAAAAAAGTAAAAAATTACAACTGTGTTGAATGGTTGAGTTATGGTTGTTAAGTGAGTTATGGTGGAAATAACAGGAGTAATTTGTAGACCA
>NC_061159.1:50396912-50442420 GCF_022113875.1 Hydra vulgaris
AAGCCTTTATATAAAAAAATTCTTTCATCACATTTTTTTTTAAATTTTGCATGTTGAAATTCGTTAAAGTGGATTTATTTAAATTATTCTATGAATTTGCTTAAGCTTGATTTATTTAAAAAATGATTAAAACTTAGCTTAAAGTGGATTTATTTTAAGAGATGTTTGAAACTTCGCCTAAAGTGGATTCATTAAAACGTGATAAAAAACTTCTCTTAAAGTGGATTTATTGAATTGATGTTTGAACATTTGTTTCAAGTAGAGTTATTAAATTACATATTTAAAACTTTGTCTAAAATTTATATTTATTTAAAACAACATTAAAAATTATTTAAAACAAAATTAAAAAAATAATTAAACCTTTAATTAAGAAATGTTTGAAACTTCTCTTAAAGTGGATTTATCTAAATATATATATATATGAAAACTTCACTTAAAGTGGATTTATTGAAATCATGCTTACAAACTTCGCTTAAAGTGAATTTATTTAAAACATGTTTCAAGGTGAATTTACCTAAAACTTGTTTAAAAATTCGCCTAAAAAGGATTATTTTAAAACATGTTAAACAAATTTGCTAAAATTGGATAAAGAAAATGAGCGTAAAAAAAAGTTTTTGGTTTGCTTTAAAAATAAGCTGAAAAGTCTTTTTAATAACTCTTTACACGAAAATATTTTTTAAATAAAAAGTTTATTTTTCTAGCTTTTAATAATCGAATTATTAATAAGTATTTTACTATTATATATGTTAAATGTTAAATAAGTTTTTCTAAAAAGTAAGCATCCAACGTTCCGTTTTTTCTTCTTTACGAATAAAGCAAATATAGTACAAACTTCTACATTAATCTTTAAGGTAAATCGAATTTTCTAAAGCTTAATAAATAGAACATTTTATGCGTTTAAAATCTAATCGCATAAAAAATTATATTTTTATCAAAGTTGTGTTTTTCTTTTATTAATAAATAAAGTACAAACTTTTATGTCGAAACGAGTTTTATTATCTGAGCTTTAAATAATAAAATTCGTTTAGATGTAAAAGTTTGTACTTTATTTTTAATTAAAGGAAATTCAAGTTTTTTTAAATTTATTTCCTTACTATATACTTTACATACATTTAACTTTAATACATTTATAAATACAAGTAAATACAAGTATAAATACAAGTATATGTATTTATTTATAAATAAGATAAGAATTTTTAAAGCTGACAGATAATACTATGAAATTTAAAATTTATCGATAAATTAGAATAGTAGAAAAAATATTTTATCAACTTATTGCTCGTTACGTTTAGGGTGAAGATAAATAGAAAGGTTTTTTGTTCCCAGCCTCCAATCATCGCATTTTTTTGTAAAGCATCATTATTTGACTTAAGTGAAAGTATATGAATGTTTGGAGTTTGCTCCATGTCTGGAAGTTATTTCAAACACTAAAAAATGCTGAATTCGTTATTGCCTTTCATTCTCTGTAGGGGAGGTTGGTGGAATGGTGGCCCCTTAAGGTTTTTACTATTTTTAGGGTTGTATTATAATGCTCCGAGCTGTAACTATGGTAGAAGAATTAATACAATGTATATTATAAAGTACTTTATTGGCAAATACGTACAAAAAATAATTAACTTGTTATTAAAAGAAAAAATTTAGACAAAATAGTCAATTTTACCCCATAACTTTGAGGCACTTGTTGCAGCCTGGTCAATATTACACTAATTCTTTCGTCGAATACGAATAATAAAAACAAGAATAATAATTATCAAAAATAAGTTTTATGAGAGTTTAAAAGAATAAGTTTATGAGTTTAAGAATTAATAAAATAAGTAGTACAATATTACTATTAAATACAATAGTCACAAATGTAAATATCGTTTTTATGGAGGAGATCTGTACAGTCTTTGTGGGCCCAACAATAGTTATTTTTCTTTTTAATACGTAAATGACAGTTAACAACATAAGACAACTAGCGCCGCTTATGTAGGAAGAACCAAGAACTAGGACCAACTATTAGTTCTTCTAGTAGAAAATAGGTACCAGTACAGATACAAAATCTCACTTAAATTACACAAATATAGAAATATCATATGTCCAGAATTGCCCCAGAGGCCACCATTTCCTTGACCCCCCCCCCCCCAAGTACGTTATTATAAAAGGTTTTTTTTATAATAAGTTAAGCAACCCCTTTTGTTACCTCATATTTTATAATAATAATTTTAACACTTTTCAAACGAAGTTAATAAAGACTTAATGCCTGTTTAAAAGCTATTAAGTTAGGTATTAGGTCTAAGTTATTTAAAGAAATTTAAAAAAATTGGTTTTCATAAGAAAAATATTTACGGTATATAATATCCAGTGTTCGCCATGCGATCTAGTCTTTGCCACTTGGTCACTTAAAAACATGCAGAGCTAAAACTAATTGCTGGAAAATGTCGAAATTGTATCTAAAAAAAAATTTTGGTAATCTCTTTATACCTGATAAAAATTTGAGCTTAAAGTTTTCATCAGGTATAAAAAGATTATCAGAGTTAGTAGCTTTAAAAATAAAGGTACAGGATCTATTGCAAATAAAACTTTGCCCAAAAATCCTTAATGCTTAATGACAAATTTTAGATAAGCTTTAAGATAATCACTCAAAAAACATATAATTTATAATTTTTTTGCTTTTTTTTTTGTCAGATTGTAATTAGGATGCAGAAATATATTGTTAACAAATAATTAGTGGATGAATTTGAAAGGGTTAGCGTGGGGTGGTGTTGGGGAACACTGGAAGCAAAATAAACCTCTAGCTACTGAAAGCAAAATAACCCCCGACACCAAAAAAAAAAATTAAAAAGAATTTAATTTTTTTTTTCTTTATTGTAAAATGTGAACACTTGTACACTTGTCAATATGGGTATGGTTTAATTTTATTTAAAAATAATAATAATGTGTTATAAGCAGTTTCAGAGGCGTAGACAGACGTTTTTGTTGTTCGAAATAGGTAACTTCCAGACATGGAGCAAACTCCAAACATTTATATTTTTATACTTACGTCAAATAATGAGGCTTTGCAAAAAATTGCGATGATTGGAGGCTGGGAACAAAAAGCCCCAAAATTTTCGCCCCCCTGCCCCAAACGTGAAAGCAACAAGTTGATAAAATATTTTTTGTACTATTCTTAACTAGGCATATATTCATCGATAAATTTTAAGTTTCATAAGGTAATTTTTCAGCTTTCATAAATTATGACTGTTTAAATTTTGTAACCCCCTCAAATTAACAAATGTAAACTAGAATATTTAAAAAAAATAAATAAAAATTAAAAAATTGAGGGGGGCTCAAACTATGTAAACTCATAACTATTAAACGCTGAGAGATTTTACTATGAAACTTAAAATTTATAAATGAATATAAGTCTAGTTAAGAATAGTACAAAATTATAAAAAATTATAGCGACTTGTTGCTCTCACGTGATAGGCAGGGGGCAAGAATTTTGGGGCAAGAATTAATTTGCAAAGCCTCATTATTTGACGTAAGTATAAAAATATAAATGTTTGGAGTTTGCTCCATGTCTGGAAGTTACTTATCTCGAATAACAAAAACGTCTGTCTACGCCTCTGAAACTGCTTATTACACATTATTATTATTTTTAAATAAAATTAAACCATACCCATATTGACAAGTGTGCAAGTGTGCAAGTGTTCATATTTTACAATAAAGAAAAAAAAATTAAACTCTTTTTAATTTTTTTGTTGGTGTCGGGGGTTATTTTGCTTTCAGTAGCTAGAGGTTTATTTTGCTTTCAGTGTTCCCCACCACCACCCCATCTCGAACAACAAAATTTCTGTCTACGCATATTTTGTCTTTTTTATATATGAACAATTATATTTTAATTTAAGTACTTTTTTTATTAAATACGACGTACGTTTTCAGCTCATAGAAACATTTATTAGGTTTTCTATCAAGGAGTTTATTTTTTCGTATACTGTGAATCTAAATACTGGAATGTTCCATGACGTAAAAGGTAAATACTATAATTTTCCATGACGTCAAGTGGTTTATAGTAATTGGTTTTTAATCAATAATAATTGGAACTGTCAATGTGTTTATAAAATTTATAATAATAATTTTTGAGGATCGTAATTTAGTAAACACAGGGTCAAACGGTTTTACTATATAAATAATTATTAGAATTTGTAGCGAGCTTGTATGCTGTAAACCTATTAAGGTTTTAATTTATTATTAATTATCAATAGAATTTGCAACGAGGTCTCATAAAGTACTTAAATATAAAGCACGGTTAATAGTTGCAGAGGGTCATAAAACAAAATGCAACTCCTATATTACAAAAGAAACTTTCGCTAGTCATTTTCTTCCGATGTATTCAAGATCAATGACTGAGGTGAAGATTAAAAGTGATTTTAAAGAAATGTGGATTACAGTCATTTAATACTGATGCTATTGATTACACATAGTTAACCTTACAAAAGGAACATGCTGGAGATGAGCGCCTTTTTGAGGGTGTCAATCAAGGTGGTTTTGTTGAAGTTTAAACCCAAGTAGAACTAATATTATATTTGAATGTAAGTACTACCCGTACGAAAATTTCCCATGGGAATTTTAGAAAAAAAACCCATGGAAAAACCATGGGTATTTGGAACACGTTCCCATGAAAAAACCATGAGTTTTCCATGAAAAAACCATGAGTTTTCCATGGAAAAACCATGAGTTTTCCATGGAAAAACCATGAGTTTTCCATGGAAAAAACATGAGTTTTCCATGGAAAAACCATGAGTTTTCCATGGAAAAACCATGAGTTTTCCATGGAAAACACATGAATTTCCCATGAAAAATCTTTAAGTTTTTCATGGAAAAGTGTTCCAAATACCATGGATATTCAATGATTTTCCATCCATGGAAAAACCATGGAATTTCCATAGGTATTAGGAACACCTTTCCAATGAAAACTTATGGATTTTTCATGGTAAAAAAGCATGATTTGTTTTCAAGTTTTTTATCTAATGTTATTTGAATTGTCATATTAAATCATAAAAGCAAATTTTATCCCACTATTATTGAGTTCTCTTAATCTATGAGATCGCTTTCTTCAAATAAAATCAATAAACAAAATAAAATTTAAATCTTGTTAAATCCTACAAATCTTTGAAAAATAATAGCTATAATGCACCTAAAACATCAAAACTTGACTTCCACACAATATTTAATGCACGCATATGTATAACATACTGAAAATAAATAAAACAAAAAATTACAAGTAATATAATACTATAAGTGATATACATAGTGATAAACAATTGAAATTTATCAAGAAAACAATTTTTACAAAAAATAAAACAATTTACATGTTTATTATTTTATATTAACTATTTGATAAAAATAGTATATATAAATTTGATAATAACTTCAAGTTTTAACAAGTTAAAAAGAACCATCAATACAACATATTTAATTCAAAAAAACATCAAGCCCATTTATAAATGCGTCTGTACTGTATCTGTAGAAACAGGTAGATGTTAAACAAAGTACCATTCACATATTAATATTCATTTTTTTTCACCCTAGTTAGTCTCATTCTCCATTTCACCAATCTAGACAATACATCATACAACTATTATATACATTCTAACTAGTTTTCTTTATTTACTAATTCATTTTACTTATAATTATTATCTATTATAACTTACTTTATAATTAGGCATTATACACAATTATGAATGTTGCCAAATGTTAGGTATATAGAAAAAAGTAGCAATGAATATATCATTATTTATAAATACAAATTATTAGATTGTTACCTCTTTTTTACCTAAGCTATCTGCATTATGTACAACATCGTTTATATTTCCAGTCAAACATTCCTGCCTATAATGTAACTTTATTAAAATGATTTATTCAAACTAATACATATATAAATGTTACCTGCATGTTAGAAACATTTATATAGAACAAGGCAGCAACAAATATTATATTATATATTTACTTTTGTAATTAAAAAAAAAACTTACTTCTTCTTCTGAGCTATCTGCATGATGTACAACATCATTTACAAACCTGTTTTCTTCACGTCCTTCCATTTTTTAATATATTATAAAGCACAGGACTTGTTAATGAACGGCTAAATAAATAAATTAAAAATTTATATTTAAATGAAATGATAAGGTTAAAATGAAAAGATTTATACACATATATAAATTTTACCTGCATGTTAGTAACATTTATATAGAATAAGGCAGCAACAAATATAGTATAACTTATAAATTGTAATTTTAAGTAAAAACTTACTTCTTTGTCTGAGCTGTCTGCATGATGTACAACATTATTTATATTGTCAGTCAAACTTACCTGCTTATAATGCAGTAATTTAAATAAAATGATAAAGTTAAAATAAAAGAACTTACGCACATACCATTAAATTCAAAAATTTATTATATTTTTACTTCACTATTTAAAACATAACAAATATGTAATTTATAAAGTATAGTAATGTAAAAGCATAGTAAATATCAAAGTGTGTGCAAAAATTAATTTATTTTAACTAAAGACGAGCACTTTACATCAGTTAAATATAAACAAATAAAAATAATTGTATTATAATAAATAATAGTGTATTATTTATAAACATTGCTTTTATATGCTTACATTTAACTATGAAGTAAAATCTTGTGCATTAAGTAAATTCCCTTACTGATACTTATAAAATATTACCACAGTTTTCCTTCTCCAACTAAGTGGTTCTTGGAACATCCTTACAAGTTGAATCCCAAAGATTACGTTCATATCTTTTCTGGTTTAAACTCAATTCACCATTTTATTTTGACAGCTTTTGAACTATTTTTAAAAATATTAAATGCATATAAAAACTGACGATGTTATAAACAATATAAACGATGAACAACATTATTTATATTGCCAGTCAAACCTGTTGGCTTATAATGTAGTAATTTAAATGAAATAATAAAGTAAATATAAAAGAATTTATAAACATTATTTATATTACATTATTTACATATTCTAATAATTCTAAAGAAAAAACTACAACAAAAAGACAAAAACAACTTAACAGAACTAAAATTGAATAGAACATTTATCATAAAAAAATGTTTTTTAATACTTAATGAACATTTACGATACAATAAACTTCAAGCATTTTTATGTAATCTAAGGCTATTATAAAAATAAAATAAAAAAGATCATACTAGTTATCTTTTGTACATTAGTTATCTAATCTTATTATCTTAGTTATCTAATCTTATCTAATATACTGCTTGTATATTAATATTTTAAATAAGTTTCTTTAATACGTTCGATAAATTTTATAATAATAATTATACTAGTTTGAATGTACATTAAATTACACTATGTACATTAATACACTAGTTATTTAATGTAGATTAAAACTAAACATTTATTTGTTGTAAACCAAATAATAATTATTTGGCAAATAATTTGCCAAGTAGGCATTAAAATTCAAACTGGTTTACTTGACATACTTGCTATACTATTGCAAGTTATGCAAAGTAAGCAAAGCTACTGGAAACAGTTAAAATAAGTATATGCATAAATGATATATAATAAAATATAATTAAAAATAATCCCTTTTATAATGCATTATAATATGATAAATATATCTAGTTGTTTATGTCTGTATGTTTAGTTAAAACATATAAATGTATTGCATTATAAAAAACATATAATTCATAGCCTTATTAAACACGGAAAAACAGAAGAATGCAGTAAGTATTGTTTTCTAATTTAAAAATAATCATAACTCTACGAGCTATGACGCCATCTTTAAAAGCGCATTTGTAACAACCATGGCGCAGCTTAAGCTATGAAAAAAAAACATGGTTCACCCATGGAAATTCCATAGGATTTCAATTTTCATGAAATTTACCCATGGAAATTCCATGGAATTCCCGTTTTTCATGGGAAAACCATGGTTTACTCATGGAATTCCATGGGTTTTCCATGGAATATTTCCGTAAGGGTAAGACTAAGCCGAGTGAGAATTTTCTTCGAATAAGTTTCACTGAAGCACAGGCAGCTGGGTCATACATAAACCTGTAAGTGATAAATATTTTTTGTAAACACATATAGGATTGGGACAAATAATATACTTAGTTAAGTTTAGAAAAACTTTCTACAATTATATGTTCTTTAATTAATTGGTTTAACATTTTGTAACATCTAAAGCCTCTGTTAACACTATTTTTTAAAATTATTATACAGAATTTTAGAAAGTTGTGTTGGATTGTCCCAGATTTAACGTGTTTAAAACAAGCAAACGAAAAAACTGGTTTGATTTTGCGTTTGAACGAAACAGGCAATTGGAGAGACAACTAGCAAATTTCCAAATCCAAGTTCTCCTAAGACCCAACCATCTACTAGTGGATTTAAATACCATTATTTTTCTTCTGATTGTGTTCACTAACCCAATGCAAACAAAAGAAGAAAGTCTGAAACAGCATCTCTTTCTGGTAAGAACAATTTCAAAGTGACTACTCTATGGTCCAGCTGCTGTTTTATTAAATTAGTAAAAAATAGATAAAAACATTTACATAATTTATTTATTAATGTCAGTTTCTTTCTCTTTTTTCTTTAGATTCCACGCTATGATATGACCAGAGATTTCTAGTTTAATTTCTAGTTAAAGTGAAAAAAAATGTATATTAAACTTTGGTTCTTTAACAATAATTTAGACTTGAAAATAAACTTTATCAAAACGAAAAAGACATTAATAAATTTAATTCTGGCTAACACTCTCAAAAAACTAAAAATTCCCAGGTGGCGAACACATGTTTCTTGCTTGTGGTCGCCATTTGGTTCTTTCGGAGGCTTTTGCTCCCGTGTTTATTATCGGAGGTCATTTGTTTTATGAGCATCGTAAAGACTAACTCGATCTATAGGCTAAGACTAACAGATGTAATTTTTTTACTTTTTCCCACAACCTGACCCGCTGTGCGTCTGGATGATTAAATAACTTTTCGCTTTTACATCATTTGAGCACTGTCCGGCGTTTCGAAATACTTTTAACGTTTAATTATTTTATTAATTATTGGTGTTTCTTAATATTGATTGTTTATTGTACTTGTTATCGGAGTGCCGTTAAAAAATATTGGTAATGCTTTGCTTGTTAATATAAAGTTTTCAGACTTGGCGTTAAATAAAATATGTTATAATCCTTTATAAGATTTTCATTAATATATTTAAACTGTATTAAGTTAAGAGTAGGATTTTATAAAGAAAATAAATACAAAGCTGAACTACGGCTACTTAGAGTAGCCAAAACAAAACAAATTTAAAATAGTAAACCGTAAACATAGAATAACCAGTTTTAGTTAAACAATTATTTTTATTAAAATCATACATAACTCACTATAAAAGATTGCAGTTTATTAGTATTTTTTGTGACAAATTTTACATAACTTTTACAATTTAGTCAACCTTAATTTATTTATCATATGGTTACTATGGTTACTTTAAAACTTTTATATTGATTTAAACAAACACAAATCACAAATTTTTAAATATTAAGTTCTTCTGTTCTTTTTTTTCGTAAGCTCATCCACTTTACTCGTTCGTTGTTAATTTTGTTTCTTAAAGCTTTTTCTCGAACCCCAGTTTGGTTACAGAAGACTTTTATTTCATTATACTCTAAAATAGAAAATACTTTAAATATATATATATATATATATATATATATATATATATATATATATATATATATATATATATATATATATATATATATATATATATATATATATATATATATATATATATATATATATATATATATATATATATATGCCATACATTTTATATACTTTTAAAAAACAATGATTCTTTTTTAATTACTGGGCCATCCAAGGTTTTTATCTCTGATAAATATTCCAAACATTTCTTCCAATAGTTCTTCTTGTTCTGTTGACCACTGAGTATATATTCTTTTTAAACAAAAAATGCAAAAGCTAATTAAAAATCTCAGAAATTTAAAAAGCTTTAATTTTTAGTATTATGTGTTATTTTATTATTGACTAAATTTTCTATACCAAAACTGACTAATGCAAAAAAGAATTATAGTTCTATTTACAAATCAGTATAATTATAGATCAAACTGTGTTAATTAATAAATAATTGTATTTTTTGATAGTTTAGACGGCTGTCTGATGAGGGGTGAAGAAAGTAGGAAGAAGGGACGGTAAAACTATTAAAGATTTTTATTAAGTAAAATAAAAACAAGTTTTTATACAGCTTTGTTGTGGCAAATTAAAACATTAATCAGGTTTGGGGTCGTCCATAAATTACGCCACGCTTTAGGAAGAGACAAGAGGTTAGCGGTTTTGTGACGGCTCATACGGAACTTGCTACTAAAGAGTTACAATGTTGTGAAGAGGGGTAGAGGAGGGATAAAAAAAACGGTCAGGAATTGCGCAACGTAATTTTTGGAAAACTCCTTTGCAAAAAAGTACAAAATTACCTTCAAATTTCTGAGCAGGAGAGTGATTCAGTTCCACATTTGGATTTTGAATTTCTTTTGACAGATGACTATTTAAAGGTTTTTCTAGAAGTAAAGACCTTTAAATTTTAGTTATAATCATTATAAGTTTTATAATCAAATAATAACAAATATAAGATTTAATAACGTTACGAAAAAAAGTGTATTTCTCTGAAATTAACACTAATTCATAAAGAAAAATCAAAAATTACCATGTAAAAGATCAGTTGTCTTACTTTCAAGTTTGCCTCCATTTTCAGGTTCACATCCATTAGGATCTACTATTAAAAGTTAAGATGCAGTTTATTCATTTAAAGTAATAGAAATTCAAGATTTTAAAATTAATACAAATTCCCACCTGTTTGAATCAAACTTGAACTGGTTTTCATACGTTTGTGCTCCTTGGGTCCGCTTCCTGCATCAATATAAAAATAAATTTTTGAAAATAATTTTAGAATACCATTAAGTAAATATTATTTAATGCAAAAGAAATTATCATTGAAAAATAATTTCAGTCTAATTCAATAAATGAACTTACAAGTTGTTCAACAAATTCACTCTAAATCAACAAGACTGCAAAGTCTTCTTAATTTAGAGTCGCATGAAAGATTTTTAAACATTTATTCTTAAAATTTTTAATTTAGATTGTTATAATTTGTGCGCAAGTGACCTATTTTTTAATGTAAAAACCTAACTTACTTTTAAAGTATCATATATTAAATTTTATTATAAAGTATATAAATATCTTAAAAACTATATCTTATTTTTGTTTAGTTGTACTCTAGTGATACACAAACTACTTTATACCTGCATCGATAGCCAACAAGTGTTTTCCTGTAGACAAAATTTGTTGGTGGGCAGCTGGTGCTTGATAAATATTTTCATTTATATTTTTGCTATGACCAAAATGTTTAAAAACTAAACTTTTTTCTAAATCACTAAGATTTATTGCAGCCATAAGCGTGCTTAATCTATGTCTATTTGTTGTACCAGTTAATCTAGACTTGTTTATTATAGGCAATTTATCACAAACGTTAGTTAAACTATGCCAGCCTGAACAATGCTTTTCTGAACTTTGACAACTAGGAAATACGTAAACATTTGATTCCAGAACTCCAACATTACTTCTAACAACTGGATCGGATAAAATTTCCATAGCACGGACAGTATCTTCGGGAATTAAAACAGGGACAAGATGATTTGAACCTTTTCCACTTTGGTAAGTTATTTTCATGTTTGTTTCATTTATCTCTGTTAAATCTTCAGCACGTTGTTCATCTAGCCATGCATCCTTTGCTGCTTCAAACCACTCGCGTAACAAAAGACGGGCAGGCTCGCCGCCTCGTCTACCATTAAATAGAACAAGCCTTGTACATGCAGCATCACGCAGTTCAACGTAGGCGTGAAGATCCCGTATCATTTGAATATCTGATTCAATTGGTAATTTTGATGGTTTCTTTAAACTAATGTTTCTGCGTTCATTCAAATCATATGTTGCATCTCCAAATATCTCTTCTTTACGAAGTTGCAGAAGAACTAAAAAATCAGAGATTGATTTAGCTGAATCGTCATCTTGAGCCAAAAAGCTTCCGACACATTTTTTTGCACTGCTAGAAATTAAATAATATAAGGCAGCTTTTAACCCTGATTTTTGATTTTCAGAATACGTATCTGTATATACTTCGATTGCAAGCTTCAAAGAACTAAAATTTTGTCGAAGAAACATATCCGCTGCATTGCAATAAATTGGTTTTACTTCATAGTTTTTAAAATGTGAGTATAGATGGCCTAATCGTCTCATATCATTTCGAACAGAATTTTGAACTTCACTTTTTTTGCTAAGTTTTCTTCTCACTTTCTCGTAAAGTAGTGACCCAATCATCAAAATTGTTCGATCACTCTTCACAGTAATGCCAATAGGATCGTCTCTAATCACTTGCAAAATTTCAGTTTTGAAATTTTGACTTAATCCTTCTTGTGATTTATCAGTAAGGATTTCAACCGGTACTGCACATTTTGAATGAGAAGAATCTTTTCCACATACATTCATATGACGAGAGTAATAAGATTTCGAATAAAAACCATGACACAACGAACACATAACTAGACTTTCACACTTTCGTTGACTCCGCTCTCTTTCGAAGCGAGGAACTTTTAAATCAATTTGTTTCAAATTAAAATTGCGAATACCATCTTTTTTAAAAGATTGAAACAGCCTGTTACGCTCTATTTTGGGTTTTTGCAAAGCAGTTTTTACTTTTTCGTTAGTTTTGTGTTTTTTTGCAATATGTCTTGAAAGTCTTCGAAATGATTTACCGCAGATAAAACATAATCTTTTAAGTATTTTAATTGGACCCTAGAAAAATACATAAAGTTTGATATCAGATAGTATTCATTTGTAAAACCATAATCAGTTCGCTAGCATTATTAAACTTACTTTTTTTACTTTATGAGTATTTGTATTTACTTTCTCTTCGCTAATTAGTTCGTCTTTTTCATTTAGGTTGGTGAAACATAAACTTTCGTCATTCAGTGTTGAAGACAAAAAGGTTTCAGAATTGTTTATTGAGTTCTATAGAAAAATTAGTAAAAGAGTTTTATCAAGTAGAAAAAACATGTTTACAAATATGTTTAAAAGTCAAATTAATATACCAAAAAAAATGTATTTAAATCTTTCAACAATAAAAATTTATTTTATCTTTTTACCTGAGATTCCAATACACAATTACCGGTTCTGCTTATGTGACTTGACCCGGAATTTGTTAAAGTGTTGATGAAGCTCTAAATTAAAACAACAATTTTTCAAGTTGATATGGTTAGAGAACGAGAAAACTTAAGATAAAATTTGGCTTTAAACTAACAGTCAATTCCGTTTTCTACCTGAGCTTCTTCCGAAACACCATCAATGATACTATTCACTTCACATAATTCAGGGTATGAAGAACTATTAACCGTATTCTAAAATAACAAAAAAACTATTTTTTTAGTAAGCTGAGAAACTCTTTGAATAATGCTTGAAAAAGAAGTCAATTTAATTTCGAACCTGAGACTCTTTCAATTCACCATTTATGACACTATTTACTTCAATTAATACTTGACTCATTGAATTATTAATAACATTTTAAAGTAATGTAATTTTTTTTAAAGTTTCAGAAACTTGTGAAAAAATAAAAACTTATAGTGATCCCGTATAACATTAATTCCCTAAAATGCTAGTATAATTTTTAACCTGAGGTTCAGCCGATAAGTCATTAACAGTACTGCTAACAGTGGTTAATTCAATGTTTGCTGAATTATTGATAAAATCCTTAAATAAAAACAAAATTTAAATAGATCATTCTTTTAATTATTGAAACAATTTAACTAAAAACAGATTTTAAAATAAATGGTACTTATAAAAAATAATTAAACAAAAAATACCTGAACAAAAGTGCTGACAACAAAGTCAACTGCATCACTCATTTCCGTTAAAAACAAATTTGAATTATTTGCATTACTGTCCTGCAAAAAAAAAAAATTATGATAATAAATGAATAAATAAAAATGAATTTTTTTTTTCATTTAAAAAATTTTTAAGTGGATTTAGATAGCAGCTAGAAAAAAAAAGTTCATGTAAATATATATTACTTACGGAATGTTAGAGGCTGGGTGTTAAGGTAATCATTTGTGTTATGATTATATACAAAAAAAGTAATAGTAATAATTTCAGATACCAACAGAATTTTTTATACATTAAAAACATTACTTTAATACATTTTTAATAACTTAAAATATTAACTGAATAGATTTTTTTTAGATGATTTTTGTAATATTTCAATTAAACGTTGCCGTGGCTAGTGATTCCTCCTCCCTCCCTCCCCCCAATAAAAATCCTGTTTTTAGGGCCCAAAAATTTCGAAAAATTTTCCACTAGATAAACTAAAGATTAAGATCCGAAAATTTACAAAAGAACTCTCTAAAATTGCGCCCCCTTACCATTAGCGGTGTGAGGTAGCCTAGCTCGTGCTCTGCATTTAGCGAAATTTAAAATTATAAAACTGATTATAGACAATAATTTAACTAAATCGTTGAAAAATTTACCTCTTTAAAAGAAAAACTGGATTTATTGTCTTCAACTAAATCAACTACTTGAACATTCGATCCTTGTTCTGTAATCAAATATGATTTAAGATTTTAAAAATGCTAAAAATTACTTCTATTTATATTTATACTTACTAAAAATTTCTAATTAAATAAGTAATAGTAACTAAAAACAAAGCTTGAAATAGCTATAAAAACTATATTCTAAAATTTGAAAATTTTTTTGAACACTTTGAATAAAAACTCAAATAAAATTTTTCAAATTATAAAAAACAAATTAGTTTTTTTTTTTTTTTATCTAAAGCTCTTGCGAACCCTCGATATTTATGCATGTTTTATATTAAGAACTTTAAGGATCATACAGAATGAAGATTTTGGCGTGGGAGTAAAGAGTATTTTTATTTATATCATATTATTTAAAACTTTTTATTTTAATAAAACTTTCTTCAAAAAATTCCTGAGTAAAATTAGTTTAAAATAAATTTTTATTCGCTAGTCATTTGTAATATATATAAATATATTTTCAAATCTGAAAATATATTTCTGCAAAATACTTGGGTAAGTCGCATAAAGTTAATTTAAATGTATTTACTACTTTTTATCAAATTTTAATCTGGTTGAGATATTCATTTTTGTTTATATACGATACTAAAAATTTACATTGGCAGCCAAAATACATCATGATGAAAATTTCCTCATAATTTATTGTTTAAACTATAGTTAAGTTTTTTCAAATTTTTATTCGATTTAATCTTATTTAAGAGAATAAGAAATTTGAATTTTGTAGTTGTAAAAAAATAAAAATAAGTTTTTTTAAATGATACACATTCTAAAAACTAATTTTTCAAACTAACTTTTTCTTTTTTCTTCTCTAAACTTCTGGTACAATATCTTTTCCTTCATAAAATGTAAAAGTAAACTGTTATAAAATTTATTTCAACTTGACTATAAGTGTGCTATAAGAAAATAACGTAATTTCATAAATCAAATTTAAATCATTTAATATAAAGTATTTATATTAAATGTATTTAATATAAATACAATACATTTAATATAAAGTATTTATATTAAATGTATTTTATCTAAAAAATAAACATTATATTATAGAATTTTAAAGAACAAATTTCTACTTATATAATACAAACATAAGCTAATACAAAAAAAAAATAACTTACAGCTGCGTGCCAGTCAAGGTTATTTTCACCGTAACAATAGGTAATTTCTTCAAATTTTTCTATTTTTCTTATTGAGAAAAGACAAAGAAATGGGATATTCTTTATGGTTAACTTTTCCATTTTACAGTTAGGAAAGTATTTAGAATCATTAACTAGCCTACCAAAAGAACCATCATCTTTGGTTGCATCAATACTAAATATTTTAACAATAAAAAATAAATTTATTAAAATCGAGTTAGATTAGTTTTAATTTAGATTATTAAAAATATCTCCATATATTTGGGCCAATGTCCGTTTATATTAAAAGTAAATAAATATCTTTTAGTTAAGTCAACAAACTAAAACCAAAATATTATTAGTTGTATTTGTTACTAAACAAATTTTACCAATATGCTTCATTGTTGTGTTTGAAACTAAATACATACGACCCAAAGCCTTCATTTTCATAAATTTCTTCAAGCTCTTTCATTTCATTCTTTTTTTTTAAGACTCCTTGGTAAACAGCAACAAATTCATCTTTGCTTATTTCTGTTGTTGTAAAAATTCCAAAGCTAAATTTTTTTATAAAAATGCGTATTTTTAGAAATAATTTTTAAAAAAATTTTTATTGATGATAATTAATAGTAGTAAAAATATAAACCATATTCCAAAAAGTTATATTATTATTTCATAAATCAAATGTATAGCTCTCTTCACAATCTTACCTTTGTAATCATTTATAAATTTTTTTTCGAGATTTTCAGGGTCAGATTTACTCTGGTAATGTTTTTCTGCTTTTTCATTTTGGAAACAGCGGGTCTTTTTCTGTGATAACTTTAACAAAAACACAACCTTTTAAAAATAAATAATATTTAATCTATATTATTAATTATCTCTAATTACCTCTTTGTTTTAGAGAATAGCATAATATTTTTATTTTGCTGTTTTTTAAAAGAGTAATCAAGTAACTTAAAGATATATAAGCATCAAATTTCTTTGATGAATGCAAATTTTTAGACTAGTTTCAAATAAATCTCAAATAGAATTTAAAAATGCCAAACACATATGAGTTAACTTTCTTTAAATAAAGAAAAATTGTTCCATACTATTAATACAAACGTAAAACTTTAGCTGGTTTTTTGATGTTACCATGTAAAAGAAGTTTGTTTTTTATTTTAGCCTTGTTATTAAAAAAAAATGTTTTGTAAATTATATTTGAATTTTTTTTTACTCAATGCAAACTTCCCAGTAGGCACGGGATTAATAAAAAGACGTTTTTTGAACGTTCAAAAGTTGTCCAAAACATTAAACAGACGTTCAAAAGATGTTTAAAAGAAATTTTTTTTACGTCCCGTGCCCACTGGGTTATTACTTCTAGTTAATAATAAAAGAAAGTCAAAGTTTTAATATTGCAAACATTTACAGTTCTATAATTTATGCCAATGTCATTTTATTTTGAAATAAAACTCCATTTTTTTAGTTTTGAATCAAGTTGGGCTACGAATTCCTGTTTAATAAAATGATTTTTTTTAGTTCCAGTTAAAAAGGAACACTTTTCTTTATTCCAGTTTCATTCCAAGAATGAAGTCTTATTTTTAAATAAATACCAAATTTTTCTTAACATTACTTTAGTGAATTCAAGTTTAAGTATTTCCAAAAATAATGCGCATGAAAAAATATAATGGTTAAAATAGCTGTTTTTATAATACTAATTTTTTTTCATACCTGCCTACGTTCGTTGAGTGGATAGATTTTTGCATCTTGTTTTGGTTTTATTGTTTGCTTGCTTCTATCTTTGTTTAGGGTTTTTAAAATCTGAAAAAAAAATTTATTTATTTTTATCGTTAAATACTAAATCTATTGATATTTTGATATTATTTGATACTCGTCTCACCTTATCAATATCTTTTCTAACATCTGGATTTGTGTCCCACGCATTGCAAATCATTTTGAAAATCCAAGTTTCATCATTAAATGTGTAAAACTGGTTTAAGTCATTTATATTCGGTCGTTTATCTTGACTCAAAGCTTCTATTAGGAGAGAATCATTTAGTATAGGTGTTATATTTACCCAAGGGCTTTCATATCCAGAAAGAACTTCGTAAGCTGACATTGACCAGGAATAAATGTCTGACTTAAAGGATGGAGATTTAACTTCCTGTTTGCAGATGTGCTGTATAAGTTAAAGTCATTCCAAACAAAAAGACTTTGTTTGTTAGGGTGGCATTAACAGTTTCTTGTATTAAAGATAGGTCATCAAAATCAGTTAATTTGACGCATAATTTGCTTAAAGTTCCAGTGACCAAAAGATTAGATGGTTTAAAGTCTCTGTGTACAATTCCAAAATCATGTAAAGTTTTTAAACCTAAGGTAGCTTGTTTGATAATGTCTAATCTTTCGTTTAATACATAATGATCGTTTTCATTAAAAATTTTTATCATTTGGGATACATTGTTTACACATTCATCTCCAACATTTACTCCGCAGAAGTCAAATATAAATGCTGATGGTCGCAATGAGTATCCTCTAAACACTACGAGGTGAGGGCAGACTAGTTTGCGTAATTTATCTGCAACCTGCAGTGTTCTTTTCTTGGATAAAGAATGTTTAAAGATTTTTACAGCCACCGGATCACCTTTTAGCTCATATTTAAAAATAGATGCAGATGTCCCTTCACCTATTTTTGTACAAAAAATCAGTGGAATATCTATCGAAAAATCTTTTACTTTATTTTCTAGTATTGATAATGATTTTAAAGAGAATGTAGCCATTACCTATAATTGAAATAAAACTAATAAAATTTGCCATAATTTTTATCTCTTTAATTATATCCCTAATCCGATACTTACTTCCTAATTAAGACATATATTTGGCAACTTTTATAATTATTTTCTTCTGAAAATATAGTTGAGTTAAATGACAAATGAACTTTATTAGATGTTTAAACTTCGAATAAATAATAAGTTCGCTTCAATACTCTTGTTTGAAAGAAACATTATAAAAAGAAACATTAAATCTGCTCGAAAAGAATAATATAACATTAAATAAATGTCTCTACATTTATTTAATGTTACAAGATAATAAAAAAATATTTACGCAGTTCTACAGACAAAAAACGTTTGCATAACCTATTTATATTAGGAATCGAAGCAAAAACAGCCAATACTATGAGAATCAAAGTCGTGACAGGTTTTGCCAATTTAAAATCAAGGAGCAATTATTTACAATTTTAGATAAACTGTTATTTATTTATTTAATTTCAGTTGTGCAACAGTTTTTCAATAAAGAAATTTAGATAAAAATTATTATTTTCTTTTTGTGGTGGGCGTCTATATAGTATTTTGCGAGGGGCTCCAAAATTTGAAATTCCGCCACTGGTCAAAAACATGCTATCCGTTTGATTAATTTTGCGGTTTGTTTTACTCATTCCAAATCATTATTTATGGAGATAAACCTATTTAACATTTGCGAGCTCAATGTTTATAACGCGTTACGCTTCACTTACACGTGGAAAAACAATTTAGTTTTACCTATCTTTAAAATGCTTTTTCTCTAAACCCAATCAGTAAACATATACTTAGAAATAAATTTTTTGTATATGAACTGATTGGCAGAACAAAAGTTACTTAGTTTTGCACTACATTTTGAGAACCATATCTTTTATAACTGATTTTGATTTATCCAATACTTTTCCGATCTTAAAAATTTATTCAATCTATTAAAGACGTATTGAAATACTTTTTAATAACCACGTGTGCTTTTTTACTTTCACTTATGAGATGGAAAACATTTTAAATTTGAGCAAAAAAATCATGTTTTTTTTTTTTAAGTTTAAGTTTTTTAAGTTTAAGTTTTTTTATAGTTTAAACACTTTGTAAAAGTTCTAGCTTTTTCATATATTATTGCGTCTAAATTAAGGACGCTTTTTAATTTTATTTAAAAGAATTTGAACAAAATCCTAAAGAAGTTCAATAATACTAAATTCTGTATAAACAAATCAAAACTTGAAGAAATTTCAATTTAAAACCCAATAAGAAATAGAGTTGTATTTAATCTAGTTAAACAAAAATAAGTTTTTATTTATTTCATTTTATTTAAAAGTTAAAGTTACTGATTGTCAAAAATAAGGTTTTTACAATTTAAGTTTTTTAATTCGACATAGGAATTGTCTTGCACTAGGGGAGTGGGGAAGGTGAAGGTTTTCAAAAAAATCAAAAGTTTTTCCTCCCAGAGATTTAAGTTAAATAAAAAATCAAAACAGCGTTTAATTGGTAAAAGAGCTTAAGTTCTCTTCTGTTTTTTTAACAAATTTAGCGTAGCGTAATTTATGAACGATTCCTTAGGGGTTGTCCATAAAGTAAGTCACGCTATTTTTTTCAATTTTTAACCCCCTTCCCCCCTCCTGTCACAAACTGTCATATAATTCTGCACCCCCCTAAAAAAGTATGTCACATATTCCCCCCCCCCCCCCTCTAAAACAAACAAAAAAAAACATTACGGAATTTTCAACATAGTAATAGCTATTTAACAGAATAAAAAAGACTCAATTTAACTAATTTGGAATACCTTCTAAATTTAATGGGAAACATTATCATTATAAGATACAATAAAAATAGTTCTTTTATTTGAACCTCATGTTTTTAATGGAACTGGATCACATTTGCACTCATTTAGAGAAATTAAAAATATTGCATTTATGCCATAATATAAATTACTACTACTTAGTTATACTGACCGCTAACTAGCTACTATCCTATTTACACTTTTATTTATTAATAATCTGTGTTTCCTATTGGCTATTTAAAGCATGAGCAAGTCTATTTAACTTAATTATCATATATTATATATTTATTATTTATCATATGTTATATATTCTTGCTTAAGTGTAAATGTAACTAAAACTCTAGTGTTTATATAATGTCATAAAAATATGTTCATCATATGCTTGATTTACTTATTTAAACCCTCCATTTAAAATTCCAAACTTAAATTATACGTTCTTGATTTAATGATTTTGCATCGCTGCGCTTCAATGTCTTCAGAAACATGAAGGCAGTTTTTGCAAACTTTTTAAACTATTTAAAACTATTTAAAATACAGCATAACATGAGTAGTGTGAGTAAAAATCTGAAGCACTTATATAATTGAATGAGTAAATATGTAGAAAATAAACTGTCATGATAAATAATACTTGTGACATCATATTTATCAAACCCCCTCCCCTTGTCACAAATTGTCACAAAATTATGCCTCCCCTTCTCCCCCCCTCCCCCTCTCCCTCTAGTTGCGTGATGTACTTTATGGATAACCCGTTAACTGAAGTTTTACCGTTTCTTTACGTCATTTTTATGTCATTCTGTAAAATAGATTTTTTCTAAACAGTGCGCAATATATCTTTTGTCCTTTTTTCTCAAATTTACGATAGAGATCAGACGTATCTAATTTAAGTTAACAGACGTATCTAATTTAATCTTTTGAATCGTTTGTTTTAGTTTTGCTTTTAGAAAAGGTTTGTATCTGTTGTTATTTTTAAACTATATGTTAATCAGTTACTTGTTAAACTATTTTAATATTTTTTTAATCGCTAAGTTGTCGAGAAGTAAATTGCAATACTTATTTGCAGTTTTTACCTTTTTGCAATGTGTTTTTATAAATTTGTAAGAGTTATTATATATTAGGATTATTAACTTAATGGGATTATCTATTAACTTAATAGGATTATCTATTAAGATTATTATTATTATTAACTTAATAGGATTATCTATTAAGATTGTAAAAGGATTAATAACTTAAAACCAAGTGATTATACATTGTTATAGCTACATTGTTATAGTATACATTCGTTTGCTTTTCTTTTAAATTTATTATATTAATTAAAACAGATGTAACAGGTCAATTGAATTTTGATGAGCAACGCCTTTATACCTTTTTTAAGTAGATAATAACTTTTTTTTAAATCATAGCTTTTCGAATTGAATATATATTTATACATAAATAATTACTAGTTAAATTTCAAGCCTAATTTTTTAGTACAAAATAAATAATATAAATACCAATTCAGGCATCATTATTATTCAGTTTAGTCTATAGTAACTATAATAATAAATAAAATTTAAAAAAAAAATATTTTTTGATTTTTAACTTTTTCAACATACCAAATTTAGTTTTAAGACCTCATAATGCTTTATTTAGTTTAAATTTAGTTTAATTTAGTTTTATTGCTCTTGCTTTTCCACAAAGCACATCCACGACAAAACTTTAAAAATCAACGACTTTACGGTTAGCTTTAGCAACAGCAGTGCATACACCATTTAGTGATGAATGACCACGTTTTTGCCAAGTGCCATCAATCCCAATTTGTATTTCTATAATATCATTTTCAGCTGCAGTTGGACAAACAATTTTTCTAACCTCTTTCACAGCATCTTTCACGCTATCACAAGAAGCAGCTTCATAAAATGGTAGGATGTTAGAGTTTATTTCATTATATGTCTTAAGAGTCATTGGTGGGGGCATATTTAAATTGAAGCAAATATTTTCATTGCCTCATGACCTTGCCCAATTTTTGTAAATGCCATAACAGTTTTGATGTTAATTTCCTGAGATTTGACTCCTCTGGAGTCTCTATTAGACATACTAAATGCTTGCGATGAATTAAACGAGTAAGTCCAATCACAAAATGCACATTTGATACAAAATTGTACTGAAAATCCTTTTGTTTTTTTATCAAGGTATTCAAGTTTAATATCTTTTGATTTACAACAACCGCATAATCCAATGTTATAAATTTTAACATTGGGAAATGAAAAAAGAAGAAAAAGTCATCACGTTTAGCTAAGGGTTGATTGGCTTTATTTGAGGAAATGTTTAATTTTAATGAAATGGCACATGGCAATATATCTACTCCATCATTGTTTGTTTTTTCTGCAGGCTGTTCCAAAACAACATCACCTAGCTTCTTAATATATCTGTTTCCTTGAAACACTCGTTTGATTTTTCTTTTTTTAAACTTGTATGCAGGCCTTGCGATAAAGCGTCGGGCGATGTGAATTTTACGTCGTCCAAGAGCGATTTTGCATGTAGCTAGGGCTATTTGCGTCGAGCAAAAAAATTTTTATTTGAGTATATTTAAAGATCTTTTTGAGCGGAATTTTAATGAAGTAGTTTACGATTATTTTAACATTTAATAAAGTATTTTAAAAACCGCACGCAGTTGAAATAGTTTGAATTAAAAAAAATTAAATATGCTCATTATTTACAAGTAGAAAAAAATCAGATTAAAAAAAAAAGTTTAAATCTTTTATGCTAACATTTTAATAAATTATTCAGCAATAGCAAAGTTGTCGATAAAATTGAACAAAAATACTTTTTTTTAGTTTTAGATGTTAAACTTAAATAATTATTTTACGGGGGTTTGTTATGTTTTAAAATTATTCCATAGATTTAAAAATATTTATTAATTGTTAGACGTATTTAAAGTATTTATAAGTAATTTCGAGGAAACATTTTAAAAATTGGTGAGCGCAAATAAAATAAAAAAAAAGGATTAATATTAAAACGTATTCTACTTGATTCAATAAAAAAGTACAGTTATTAAATTTTTTGTGAAAAGAAAAACTCAAAAAAATTACTTAAATAATAACGATCGCTTTTATGTTAAAAGTTACCAAAACTTAACGAAGCATGCTCAAGAACAGCTGCTAAAAAATAAAACGTCAATAGTTTTTCGAATAATTTTTAATAATAATTTTTAAGATTAATTTTATCGCTGAAATATTTCTTTTATACCTATAAGATTTTTATTCTAACATTTTATTTTATTTTACTAGAAATAAAATTCCTTGTTAACATTAAAAATCTATTCAAAACGTTCGTTTAAGTTTTTTATCAATACGAGTGATTGCGCTTATCAACCGCTTTATGAAAATAAAAAAATATATATTATATAAAATCGCTGGTAAAAATATTAGCTATTGCACAGTTTTTAATCGTACAATATTAAAATTTCCAGTTTATTACTCACTGACTTTTTAAAAAGAAAAAATAATTATTTGAAAAACTTTAAATTACATATTTAAAAAAAAAAATCAAATATTAGCATATTTTATAACCTTTTTTAAATTTAAGTTATAATGTTTTTTATTCGTTTAGTATAATCAAAACGTGACAAACGTCGAGAAAATAAACAAATGTTTTTACATTTTAAAAAAAGAAACATTCCAAAACATTTTTAAATAATAACATTTCTACATTAATGATTTAAAGTAGTTTTGCGGTAATTAAGTAAATTGGTGCAGTTAATGTATATAAATATGAAAAGCAAATAAAAAGAATTTAATGACGTCAAAAATCACGTCGTGCTTATGCGTCGCGCAGTTCTTATTCATCGCAAGGCCTGTGTATGCTTTGCCATAATAATACTTTTTAAAAAATAAATTCACCCTTGACTTCCTTCTCTCCTTTTAACTAACAACAATATTGGATATACAACGTTTTTTTAAGTAGTTTAGTAATTATACAGACCTAAAAATTGAAACAACTATTTAAAATTTAGGTCTTAGATAAAAATATCAATGACAAATTTGGTTGTAACTTAGTAAATTTCTTAACTCATAATCAATAAAATCAATTTTTTAACAATTTTTGTTTTTAAAATCATATCATGTTATATATGGTTGAAAACCAGTTAAATTTTATACAAAGTTGGCTAATAAACTGAAAATTGATTTTTTTTTAACGATAATTGCTAAATTTTTACCATATAACAACCTTTAAGTAATTTTTTTTATTCTTGGTTATTTAAATTCAAGTGTTTTTATTATTACTAGCAGTAAACAATCCGTAATACAGGTTGTTAGTAAATAAAATTAAAAAAAAAAACGCGTATAGAAAATCCTAGAAACTACTTTAAAATGATGTGAGTAACTACTATTAAATTACAGTATTGATATTATCAGATTAAGGTAGTTTTTAGATAATCAGTTTAAGCAGGATGTCTGCTTTATTAGGGAATTCAAATAAAAAATTTCAAAAAAATCACAAAAAAATGCTCTAAACAAAGTGATTTATTCAAATTTTCTATTCTATTAGGATTAAAAACCATAAATGTAATTTAAAATTTATTTGGCTGACTTTTGCAATCCTTTTGATATAGTGTTTTTGCCAGATCGTTTAAAAGTCAAATATTTGTAAAAAAAAAAATCAAGGAATGAAACTAAGTTAAATTTTTAAAAAATTAAGAAAGCTTGCACTTCATTGAATTTCCATAACTTAACTAAGTTGTATGTCACACGCATAATGTAGATATATTTAGCACATCATTTTATGAACTTCTCTTGACTTACATTTGACTACAGAGGTTGCAATTGAAAAACATTTTTCTAAAGGAATTTAAATATAATTTTTCTGAAGTTGGGTTTAATAAAAAGCTGGGTTTAAAAAAAAGTTAATAAACTTCAAACTAATTAGGGAAATTAGGTGGTGGATCAGGTAAGTACACCTTAAAATATTGGCAATATTTTGAGGTGTACTTACACATCTTACTAAAGCTTTTACACTTTGAGTATCAACACATCCTGTTGATACCTAAAATGTAATAGTCTTTTTTTTATATGAAACGTTTAAACAGATTTAACATTTTAGTACTGTAAATGAAATTAATAGTGCTTTAGTATTTTAGTTACCAAAATTTTTAGACTTATTAGGGCTGATGGCGAATGAGTATTCCAGGCCCCCTTTAATGAATCAAATGTTGTTGAAATAAGTCTTTAATGAATCAAATGTTGTTGAAACCCTGCCCCTTAGGGTTAGGCTCGGGGTTTAGTTAGAGTATGGCTTTATATAAAAAGAACTTTCGTTGGGTTCAGGCTCAGTAAGAATTTCAATGTTTTGCATGAAACTTTATTTTTATATACTGTAGTCTAACTAATGGTTTTGGTTTGGTATTTTGTTTATCTTAATTATAAAAAATAATTTTTATAGAAGTTTCTTTTGCAAATGATGTTTTTTTTTAAGTTGCTTGCAACTTTTAAATAAAATCTTATTTGTAAAATTTCTTTTTTTTTTTTAATTCATCTTGTAGTATTGGCAAAAACCAGTCTTAGTTTTAGTCCTAAGTGATTATATTAGCTATTTTTTTTGTTCTTTTAATGTTCATTGTAAGTGTAAATAAAAATTTATATTTGGTTTCAATTTTTTTTTTTTATTAACATTGCATATTCATTTCTTTTTAATCAGATATTATAATAATTAAGTTATCGAATCTTGCCATAACAATATTGATGTATATTTGTTGCCAATATAATACAATAATACAGTATAAGCTATAACTATGTGTTTTTTTTTGTGTGTATTGTGTTAATACCTAAATTTGTGTTTGCCTTATATTACACATTAAGACACTAAAAGAGTGTCCCACTATTAAATAAATTTAAGAACTTTTTCTGCGTAATTTAAATAGACTTTATAAACGTTAAAAATTTATATGCAATACATAGAGTTTATTTGGTAACTTAAATAAATAAGTAAAATCATTAAATAAAATGTAAATAATACTTAATGATATTAGTTATAATGATAATATTAGTAAAAATAATAATATTAGTAATGTTTAAAAGTATTAGTAATAATTAATAAAGTGTTTATATATATTAAAGATATCTAACAATGTAAGGAATACTTTGTAATTATTACTAAAATAATAAGATTATTTTAAGGCTTTAATAAGTAATAGCTTGTTATGATGTGAAATTAAAATTTAAAAATAAATTAAAGTTTTTATTTTTTTAGGTTTGGCTGTTTTTGGGCGTATTTTGTCATGGTGTCTGCTGCTATAATTTTTTTTTAATGAGTTATAACATATTCTAACGTTATTACCTACATATAAAAGAACAAATAAAATTACATTAGCTTCTTTTGTATTATATATTTCACACTTTATTTGTTATTAATAAATTATTATTTGAATCAGCCTACTACAGTCTATTTATGTTGTTAATGTTCAAACAGACTGACAAGCAAAATTAAAAACATTTTATCACTTAGTTTTTTTTTTAATTATTAATATTTATAAGAAGTAAAATTAATTGTTGAAGTCAAACTAATTTTTTTTTTTTTTGAATTAATTTTTTTTTAATTTAATTGCGTCTTGAACCTATTTACACAAACCCTTTTTTGCTAAAACCGCATTCTGTTTAGCCTAAATTCTTTTTTGCTTGACTAATTGATAAATTAACTTAATTATTTCGCTTGTAAGAGCGAAATAATTAACTTAATTATTTATAAATAACATAAATTAACTTAATTATTTCGCTTGTAAGAGCGTAAATTTCTGTCATGAATCCAAGGTCAAAAATTTATATAGAACTGCTGTTCACCATGTAGCTCGAACAGTGTATAATGGCAGCATGAGTTTAGTAAATTTCTCGAAGGTAAAGGTTTTACGTAGTTAGTCTCTTAAGCGCAAGTCTTAGCGTATTGTGGAGTTTCAGAGTTAAAGTGAATTTCTAAAGATATTTTTCTATTTGTACAAAAATATTCCGTATTGTTACTTATATCTGACAAACAATTACACCTTGAGATGAAGAGTGATGCACTTTTCTTTAAATGAATGAACTTTTAATTCTCGACTTTCAATGAATGAAATTGCCGCTGAAACAGCTATTTATCTAGAACGGCGTAAAATCTTCGAAGTTCGAATTGTTTTTGAAATATTATCTAGAAGTTTCCTTTATACATTTATGATGTAATCTTCGCTACATTCTTTGTAAAAGAAGCATCTAGAAGTTTCCTTTTTAAATTCATGATGTCATCTTCGCTACTTTCTTCTTAAAAGGAATATCTAGAAGTTTCTATTTTAAATTTATGTCAGAAGCTTATTATTTCAGCTTAACAACTAATTGGTTTTATTTGTGGGTAGTGGTACCTCAAAGAATTAATAAGCTTCTTGAAAAGTTTCTTTAATTACTAATTATATGATTTATGACATATCTTGCCTACATTAAAAATGCGGCTTTACTGCTATAATGAAATATAAAATAATATACTAATCGAAAGTAAATAAAAGTAAACAGTATCTTTACGACGACTAATTTTCATTGTTACAAGTCTAGCATTAAAAATTTTTTTTAAAAAAGTCTAGGAATTTCTTTAAATTATGATGTCATTTTCTATGTCCATCTTTTTTTTCAAATCTTATTCTTCTATGATGCAACAATCGCAATGTATAGAATCTGAACATTATGAACTTCAAATATATACTTATGATTATTTTGTCATAATGAGTGTTTTTAATTTTGTCATTTCAAAACACGTAACATAAAAGAATAAACTTCCGATTAAATAACACTTTTGAGTAGTTAATAATTTTTTTTGTTTTAATTGTTGTAGAAAATTGTTATATGGAGGACTAAACGCGGTTTTTACTGTGTAGTGTTTGGCAAAGAGTTCACATATTAAAATAAAAACAAAAGTCTTCATTATTGGCGGGTTTTAAACTCACTCTTTAATTATTCTAACAAACGACTACACTAACTTTATAATTTTTCAAAACTTCACTTTAAGGTTTTCAAATCAAAAAATGTTTTACTTAAAGACTTTTCTGGCGTCAATTTTTAACAAAAATTTAGTTAATACTTTTTTGAAAACGAGACTTTTAAAGCAAATTAAAGACTGACAGACTGAGTTCTTAATTTTTCAAAATTAAATTTTTTTTAAGGTATTGATGCAGGTTTCTAATCTGCAATAATAATCAGTTGTTACATAATATATTTCATTTTGGGACTGTTTAAAAAAATGTTTATATATATTTTCCAGAATTAGTTTCAAAAAGAGATTAGGATTTATATACTATTTTCTGCCTAATATTATGCTTCTTTTTATATGAAGACATACAATTGTTTTGCAAGTTATTAAATCTTTATTATAGAGCAACGTAAATAAAAATGTGAAAAATCTTCTTTGAGTGTCATTATTTATATTCGTATGAAGCCTGTAACTTAAATATATCATAAACTTAAAATTGTACCAGAGCATTTCACTTTTACCGGTTTTTTTTTATAAACAATAAATTAGTAAATAATGCAAAAACAGATAAAAAGATATCACTATTTAAGACATGGAAGTTTTAAGGTTTTTACAGTTTCAACATTTATTAAAAGGCAATAATTTAAATTTACACATTTGGAGCAGTTTTACAAAGTCACATTACTTCTTTGCTCATTCAAAAACTACAATTTCAAACACCTTTATTGTCTTTTCTTAATCTTAAACAAAACCAATTTAAAAAAATTCTGAGAACAATTTTGTTCTAACTTATTGACATATTTTTTACTTAAAATTTACCTTAAAACTAACAAAAGTGCTAGATTTGATAAAATTAACGTTAATGTTGTAAAATCAGTATATAATATAATAGAACCCTCGTTATTTTACATATTTAATCTTTCATTTAAAACAGATATTGTCCCTGAAAAATTAAAAATTGCACGAGTCGCGCCGATATTTAAGTTAAACACGCCTTAAAAAGCATGATGGCTAACCATTATTTATATCTACAAAAAATGTTTTTCTATTAATATAAATATTTCCATGGCTTTTCTGTGAAATCATATGACTTTAGATGTATCGCAAAATACTATTTAGACAAAATCATAACTTGTTGAATTTGTACCAACGATTTTTATACTTTTTATGTAAGTTTTGTCACAAAATCTTAAAACCTTTTCGTAAATTTTTGAATTTACTAAATTTTTAAAAATTTACAAAATTTTGAAAATTTGTTTTTTTTTTACCTTAACATTGCTATTATTATAGATTCAATGCAATATTTAATTCCTTTTTACTGGGTTTTGGCAAAGTCACTTTAACGCGCGGGCTTAGTTTTGCCCACCATTTAAACCCCGTAAAAAATACTTAAAGTGATTAATTTTCAGTTAAGAGAAAGATAGTTTTAATTATTATACCAATGCACTTCTAACAGTGCTTGGTGTTGGTGTTTAGGGAAATAATTTTTGTGGTTTTCATGCACTAGACTTTAAAGTGTAAAATGGGCCAAAGCCACCCTAGTTTACGTTAACTTATCAATTTACAAGAAAAGGTTTTAAAAAAATAAAAATGCTCGTTAATTTAGTAAAAAAAAATCTGAAAGTTAAATACCAAAGATTACATAATCTTCATCAGCTGCTGTGAATTTTGTTACATTTATTTGGAACTATGGAGCAGTTTCGCTTATTTTTTCTTCCTCAATTCATGCTAGGATGTTTTGACTTCTGTCACTGTCAAGCGCATAATCAAAACATAATAGACTGCAATGGGGGACAAAAAAATTACTCAAAAATCCTAAAGGCCAAGGAGAAATCAACTTATGAAAAAAAACCAGATGTACTAGGTCAAATGCTGAGGTAAGTTGATTGTATTGCAATTATTTATAGTTTTTGGGTTTTCTTGGATCGTTGAAGTCAGGATGACTCGCGCAACCCGAGAAAACGCAATCAGAAAACAGATGTACTAGGTCAAATGCTTGGGTACAATGGTTGTATTCCAATCATTTTAGTTTTTGCGTTTTCTCGGGTTGCGAAAGTTAGAATCGGTTCTTCAGGAAATAAATGATACACACATCTACCTCAAACAAAAGAATTGATGCGATATCAAACTAGATGCTCTAAAACTATTTTTAACAGAGAATAGGTATCAGTTAATAAAGCAGTTGTGCAAAAGATTCGTTTTACTTGTTAAAAATAAAATCTTCAAGACAATCGGCTCATAAAGCACACATGTCAAAACTTATCTAAAATTTATCGATTATTAAATATATTTAACTGAACTTGTTTAAATATATTTAACTGAAATGAGATTATTAAATATATTTAACTGAGTAACTTAAAGAGCATGTGCTTATTTAACTGATATTATAATGGGTAGTGTAACAGTGAATGAACAAAATTTGTTAATTCACTGTTACACTACCCATTATAATATCAGTTAAATAAGCACATGCTCTTTAGCACTAAAAAAATATACAAAATATAAAACCAAGTGTGTGGTATAGTATAAATAAAGCACACATGTCAAAACTTATCTAAAATTTATCGATTATATAATCGATAAATTTTAGATAAGTTTTGACATGTGTGCTTTATTTATACTATACCACACGCTTGGTTTTATATTTTGTATATTTTTTTGGTGCCAAAGAGCATGTGCTTATTTAATTGATATTATAATGGGTAGTGTAACAGTGAATGAACAAATTTTGTTCATTCACTGTTACACTACCCATTATAATATCAGTTAAATAAGCACATGCTCTTTAGCACTAAAGAATATACATAATATTAAAGCAATTGTGTGGTATAGTATACAATTTTGATAAATACGCCACACCGTTATTCATGCAAGTTAAAGTGTTTGATGCTCACGTATTAAATCATTTTCAAAACTTACAATTAAAGGCTATTCTCCATTCAGCTTTTCTTGAAACTTTTCGCACGGAAAACTACTTACGCATGCGCACACTGTATAAGTTAAAATAATTTTCCGAATTAAAACAGTGTGCGCATGCGTAAAGCAGCTTTCCGCGCGAAAAGTTTCAAGAAAAGCTGAATAAAGAATAGCCTTAAGGCTGTTTCACTCAATATAAAAGCGAGCCTGACGTCACGAGTTTATCAAAAAAAAAAGTATTTCCGCATAAAAAGTATAAAAATTCATTAACTTTAAAATAATAGTATTTTTTTTCTATAAATGCTTTCATCTTCAAATAAAAAAAAAATAAAAGATCTATCTTTCCTTGTTAAATAAACATTTACATTAAACGGAATAAAAATGAAAGCTGTAAAAATATTGTTAATAATTTGGCATCACTTTTCTGATTTTTGCGATTTTTACGCAAAACCTGTCTTAGGCCAACTAAGATTTGATAACATAGCTACATGGTCGATGGTTGAAATTTAGAACAGTTATTAATGAATGTCTGTTCTATCTAGATTTCCACAGACTTTGCAAGTTTTTATATAGAAAGTTAGTTTTTAATGCATTTATATTTTTGTTTTTATTCGTTTTGAATAGCAACTGGTATGTTTGTTGGATATGATTTTGTATGTTTATGTAGTTAATTCAAAAAACGTTTTATCCTTTGTTATGTAATATGTAACATTTTTTATATATATTAGATCTCCGTTCAATTTTTATCATCAAAAGTTAGTTCTACCTTCGCAGGACCTATGCTCTACATACCTCCTCCCTGGTTAAAGAATGGAATATAAGTCTCATTTATCAAGTTGGTGTAAAAATTTAGCTTGATAAATTAAGAAGTTGTAAACTTTATTATCACAATTGCCAAGTTGACCAAATGTTCTTCTGGTTTTAAATGAATTATGTATGAGTCTAGTATCATCTGGGTGTTCAAAGATAGTTTACTGCTTGAAGAACTTATCAATGGACCAACTAATTATAAAAAAGTTTTTAATTAAAATAAAAACGAATCATCAAAAGATTTAAATCAGCTATTTGTGTATATTTAAACACTTTATTTTTTGTGAGAAGAGATTATTGATACAAGTACCATAAAATAATTCTACTACCAAAAGCTAGGTTAATTCAAAACCTTTAACTCAATTTTGGTCATGAATTATTTTATTAGAATTGATGAGTTTTTATTTATTAACTACCTAACACCATATTATTAGAACTTTATTTTGTAATGTAATGATTTTATCAGCGTTCCAAAATAATTTTCTAAATCAAGAACTTCTATATTAAAAAAAGTACTCATTTAACAACTAATCCCCCCTTATAACGACGTTTTTCATAATTTTGCGAAAAATGTGGTTTGCTTTCACAATTCGATTAAGGCTGTTTTAGTTAACCTTAAATAATTAAGTAAGGTTTTTTTGTTTTCATTATTGTCAAACAGTAAGTGTATTTGATAATAACTATTAGGAATATATTTTTCTAATTTTTTTTTGATAAAAAGTAACATCAAATTACAAAAATTTAGCCAAATTCAATATATGTCATATTTATTCTAAACTAAAAGAAGTTTTTCTACTAATGCATTAAATGTCATAAGGTAAAACATTTTATTGATTTCTTAATTGTTTTTACAAAACAAAATTACCTCTTATATTTCAAAAGTTATAAAAGTTAAAGTAACACCCCTTTAGTCAATATTTTCAAAAATTAACAAGAAGCCGTTAAGCTCGGTTTGAAACAGCCGTGCCTTAATGCTTGACTATTTAAAAATAACAAAATAGCACGCTCCTAAAATATTTTGAAATGCAATTTTTTGGTATTTGATTACAAATTCAACTAAATGCTCAAAATTTTAAAATTTAGATAATATAATTTAAAAAAAATGACTTTTCTATCTTATACCGAGAAGCGCGCCTATGAAATTTAATTTCTAAGAGAAAAATAAAACTTATGACATCAAAACATAAAACCGTTACTAACGATGAAGTGATTAAAAACTTTCTGTAAAGCAACAGTACCACCGTTGTACAGGATTATCTCGAATTTATTTAACTTTAAATTAATTGATTTACGCTCTCATTTGAGTCAATAATATTATTAATCCAAATAAAAATAACTGATTCCCTTGTTAAACCATAATTAACAAAAATAATTTAACTAATAAATATAAAAGCTTCATTCAATACGTTTTACGATCACGTTTACAAGATGATCATTTCGATAGTAAAGTGAATGTGAGATTGTAATGTAAATGTGAAAATAAATTAATTATATGCCCATATTTTTTTATTATATTTATATAGTTTTTCTGAACTCCTTGTTTTTATTATGCCCCTTTTTTTTTAGTTTTATTTTATTATTTTTATTTTATCAATATAATTTTTCTGAACTCCCTTGTTTTTTATTATGTGACTTATTTTTAGTTTTTTTTTACTTTAATTCAGGTAATCGCGTTTTATTAGCGAATCGCAAATTTTCAAAAACACTAGTCATTTGCAACAATCTGTGTTTTGAAATCTTCATCTTTTTAACTATACTAAATACATACATTTCTGAACGAAAAACATAACATTTTCAATATAACGGTTTCTTTTCTACTTAAAAATGATTGTTATATACTTAGGCATCTTTATTCTGTGGCGTAGCTTTAAAACTTTGGCGATTCAGTAGAAATGTAACTGTAAATGTAACTAAGGGATGTTGTTTATAAAAATGCGAAAAACAATAATTGTAATCAACTTAGAATTCTTTATATAAATATAAGAAACCTAAAGCGTAATTTTGAAAATCTTCTTAATTTGTTAGAAAAAACTTATAATTTTTTTTAATATCATTTGTTTAAATCGATAACTGAAAAAGATTTAAATAATAATTCGAATTATATTCTTACTTACTTTGATTTAATTTCTCAAGAGATCAATAAACGCGGGAGTTCTAATTTATGTAAAGAAAAGCATTGCGCGTTAAGAATGATTTAAGTATTTCTGACGTCGTCAAATAAATTTCAACAATTAAAATTCTAAACAATCAATCGCATAACATTTTTTTTTTCACATTTGTTG
The DNA here is from genome assembly GCF_022113875.1 of Hydra vulgaris. Classification (NCBI taxonomy): domain Eukaryota; kingdom Metazoa; phylum Cnidaria; class Hydrozoa; order Anthoathecata; family Hydridae; genus Hydra; species Hydra vulgaris. The sequence continues at coordinate 50,431,166 of NC_061159.1, forward strand.
GTTGTTGTAAGCTTTATGTAACAGGGCCGACGACATGGGTTTCGAATTGAGGGGAGGGGGGTACAACCGTCAATTCCTAAAAAAGTCAGGTCTTAAAAATTCAATATTTCATATTTCAATTCCCATTTGTTTAGCAAAATCATATGCTAGGCGACGTATATCTATTGTTGTCAAGCTAAATAATGCTCTTTCCATAATCTGAACTTGTGTTACAATGTTTAATTCAAAATCTTAACTAAATACAGGAGATTTTCCACCCAGAGATAAACCACCAACTACCTTTCCATATCGATGACATTGTAATGTTTTTTTGTTAATACTAAATTCTGATGCAACATTTTTCAGACTGCAGCCCATCTCCATAGCTTCTAACGCTGACTTTATCCTATCATTAGTTGCACCTCTCTGTGTTTTTCGCACATGATTTCTCCCCATTATTTAAATTGTTTAAATATGTTTCTAAATAAAAATTTTAAAATTAAATTATATAAACATATAAACACATGCAAAGTATTATATAATTATTTAATATACTATTGTTTGAAACATTACCTTACATTCATAAATTAACTCTTTTTAAGTTAAATAAGAACTTACTTAAATTATATGCATACAATTTTTGCACAAAGTTACCCAAGAATTATTAATAACAATGGTATTATTATTTTTTTTAATTTATTATTGTTATTATTATTATTTATATTTAATTGTTGATCATTAATTTAATATAATACAACTTTATTTCCCCAAATGCAATGCAAATTTTAAAAATGTATTTGTAATACATTTATATATACATTTATAAATAATTTATAAATGTTTTACAAGTATGGATTGAATTGCAGTAACTGCATGTAATACAACTTCACACTTCACTTTATTTAGCATACATATTATAACATTTTAAAAATATATAAAATTATTTTAAAAAATCATTTAAATATATGTATAATAGTTATCAACACATAAACCAACATGTAAACAAAGTCAATAACTAAATTAGTAAACGTTATTATGTTCTAAACACACTTTTAAAATGGTAGTAATTCCGTAAAACCACGAGACTAGCAGCCCTCCGTGGGCATCTTACCCCACGTAAACAAGGACATCTTGCCTCATATGTCGTGAGTGCAAGTTTAATACAAATAAAACTAATTTTGTTGCTTAATTAAAAACTTTTTTTTCTATATATTATTGTGGGACAAATTCTGTATAAAAAAAACTATTTTCTTACCTTCATCGCATACAGGGGTGGGACCGCAAAATGTGAACACTTTTCTGATTGTAATAATTAATTTTCTGTTAAATATGAACTATTTTAAATGTTCAATTTGACCTCCTTGATTCTCGTAGATCATTTTACAACGTTTAGACCAACTCTTTAGACACTTTCTGATGAGTGAGAGAGTACAACTACATCTAACGAGAAAATAGTTATAATAAAACAAAAACGTTCACATTTTGCGGTCCCACCCCTGTAAGTATTGCCAGTCCAATAAACATTTTAAGTTAGAAGCAACTTACTAACAAAATACTCAAAAAAGTTAAAAATCTATTTAAACCTTTACTAATAACGATATTTAAACTATTTTTTGTTCCGTGATATTGTTTTAACTATATTAATATTATAATAGAGGAATAAAACATTACTATTCTATGATACCCTCACAAAAGCAAAAAGACTTCTTGCCCCACTGGTCATCTTGCCCCACCCTACCCTAAGAGTTACAAAATAAACGTGTTTTTTTGTGGGGCCAGGAGCCCACCACCTTTTTTCTAAAGGACCTTTTTTTTTTTTTAGAAAACTCTAGACAAAGAGAACTTTTTAACAAATTGTCAATTTCCCCCTTCCCCCCCTCTACTTTGAAACCCGTGTCGTCGGCCTTGTTTGTTTAAACTTATTTTTAAATAATAGTTTTGTATTGAATTTGACATTAAATTATATTAATATCTAGCTTTATTAAGAGTTAAACGAAATAGAATTAATAAAACATATTTTTTTGATTACAATCAAAAATTTTATTACTATTTTTTATTCATTTTATCAATTAATTGGTAAAATGACTAAAAAATAGTTACAAAAAGTTGAAGAAGATTAATATTGTTTAATTTTTAATATGATTCAACGTTTAATTTTAAGCATCAATAATATTTCATCTAATAATTTCTATATTTTTAAAATTTTTTTAATAGACTCTGCCAGATTGTTTTTTATCAATTTATTTTCTCTTTTCCTTTCTAGAAATACCATTGTTAAAATACCTGTTTTTTATTTAATTTTTTTAATATAAAATTTGGTCAGTTAGAAGCTTTCCTACAAAACGTATTAAAATTATGTTTTTTAAACAAAAATTATAAACATATCTAGATAAACAATTTGTTAAATAAAATAAGCATATGATAAGTGAGCCTTATTACATGCTTATTTTTATTCCATTTTTAGCAAGTTTTTGTTTGAGAAAAAAAAGCCTTTGCATTAGAAAGTCATTCTGTTAGAAAGTCATTGCATTGCAAAGCAAAAATTTTTACTTACAGTAAAATTTCGATTTTTTAAATGCAATATATTTTACCATAAAATTTATAATAATTTAAATAGGGGAAAGGCGCCTATGATGGCATACATAACTTTTTTTTTTTTTTTTTTTTTTTTTTTAATTTTTTGCCGTAGAAAGTTACAATTTATAAAATAACATAAATAATAAAACAAATGGCTGGAGCAAGAAGAAGACATCAGTTTGTCTTATCACCGAGCCCCATAGTGACTTCATTACAGGTCGTTTTTTACAACAAAATATATAAAATCGTGATAAATTGTTTGTGATAAAATATGTAAAAATGTGAAAAACTACGTTTTACAATTGATATAACTGTTAATATATAAATTCGTTTAGTAAAATAAATTTAGAACAAGTAAAAGTTAAAACAAATAAAAGAAGTAAATTGTGCCAGTTTATTTTTTACTAAAAAAGAAAAAGAAAATTTAAGTCCGTAGATAATAAAAAACGCTTTGATTCAGATTTGAACTGTTCAAGTGTATTTCTTTTGATAGAAACAATCTGGGGAAAAACTTTCCACAAATAAGGTCCGCGGTGTTGGATTGAGTATGAATTTAACTTTAATGTAAATTTTGGGATGACAAAATTGTTATATTAAAATCTAGTAGGGTATTTATGACTTATTTCGCTAAAATAGGGTTGAAATATTGGCGGAGATAGTCCATTTTTTATTTTGTACATAGCTTTTGTACATAGCTTTTTATTTTGTACATAGCTTTTGTACATAGCTTTTTATTTTGTACATATTTTGTACAAAGCTTTGAAGCTTCATTATTCAGTATCCTGAAGACCAATAACTAAAGTTTTGATATAAATGCATTCCTTGATACAAGAAGAACAATGATAAGCCTCGGATTTTTCATTAGTTTTGTTTTTTTTATAAGTTATTCCTAATTTAAAAAAAAGCACAAGTATCCCATCATAGGCAACTACTCCTATGATGACATAAGAGAGGATAGGGTGGTTAGGATCAAGGGTAACTTGATGATTTCATTTAACCTTAAAGTCTTTCCTCAGAAAAGCAAGAAATTACTCGGAACCATCCTAATTTACCATTTCATGCTACACAGCAGCATTGTAAAATTTTGCGCATGCAAAAACAATATTTGTGCACAAGAGACGTATTTTCACTAAAACTAAAGTTAGTATAGTCATTATAATAAAGTCAGTATAGTTATGTAGATTTAATCCCTTTTTCACCAAAACCAATTTTTATGAAAGTATGAACAGTATGCCACAATAGGCGCTATGCCATAATAGGCGCATTTCCCCTATAACTTTACAGTGAATATAAGCTTGTTCTTTACACGCGTACAATACTTTCGTATAATACGCGTATTTATAAATACGCGTGTATTTGTGGCCATTTTTCTATTTTTAAACCATGCAAAAATGCAGATTTACAAAAGGCTGAAAAAGTGCAACTGTTTTGCACTTATGATTGTGATTGTTATGATTTCGCACAATTACGCTAATTCGCACTTATGCCAATGTTTAGAAATTCTTTAACCGTACTCATGTCATTTGCACTTTTATAAGTGCAAATTTTAATCAAGAACCTTAAAAAAAGGTTTGAAAAACAAATTTATTAAACACACATAAACGTTTAGATGTCTCTAATACAAAAAATAATATTAAGTGTAGTTGTTAACTTTATCTTAATTTGAACTCCTGCAATTCGAAATTCAATAATTCAAAAGATCATTTAAATCAAACAAATTCTTTGGTCTCTTCAAGGTTTAATATTTAGGATTGAACTAGTATGGTTCAAAAACTCTTGTATATCTAGCACATTTTAAGATCCTTTGTGAATTCAAATTATAAGGAAATGACATGGTAAGATGGCAAACATTTTGAAAGTCCTAAGTTATAGTAAATCTATCAGTCATGAAGCAGTAGTACTTTGTCATCATGTTCATGTTATCATTATGATTGATTACCTGCAGTTTGTAAGTAAAAAAATTTGAAATAAAAATTAAAAAAAAAGTTCATAAATATGTTATTTGTTCGCGTTACTGGGGCAAGATGACACGCAATTTTTAATTTAATTTTATAAAAATTTAAAAACTTTTAACTAATCTAACTAAAGAAACACAAAATAAACAGGCGTCAAAAAATCTATTCTAAAAAAATTACACCCGAAGATTTCATTCGACACCATTTATTATGAATAACCGAAAGCAACTTATTTTTTTTAAAGTGGATCCATGGTTAAAAAAATGCAAAAAAATGATTTTTTTTTTATTGTATTTATTAGATAAACTACCTGCCTTTCAGAGGAAGGTGGTTTTTATACATTGTTTACATTAAAACACTGTTTAAAGTAATAAATTGTCATCTTATCTTAATTGCTGTTCATAGCAACGCGCATAGCAACCAAAACAGTTTGTCAATTTTTATCTTTTATCTTCTACAAAATCAAAGTAATTAAAGTTTGTGCTACTTAAAATATATATACTATGCTTTTAACTGTTCTGTTGTTTGTATTTCAATTGTTTTATTTGTAAATTACTTAAACTATTTAATCTTGTGTGAGTGAGTTGTTAGAGTTATTGAGTTTTTTCAAAACTATTAAATTAACATATTTAAAAACCCGACTGAAAATATTTTGTTAGTTGAACAGTATAAATATCTTACAAAAAAAAAAAAAAATAAGAAAATTAATCGAATGAAATATCGGAATATATGCCCATCGCACAACAAAATTTAATCAAGTTCAAAAAATTTCAACAAAATTAAAAAAAAAAATGATTTCGAAAAATTTGGTACATAATATTTTAATGCATATATGGTGCATAACTCAATAAAATTCAAATAACTTTTCTTCGTGTTCTAGACCAGTGTGCAAAAATTATTGTCAAGTTAAACTCTTTTATCATGTTTTCTAAACAGTTTACATTCAGTTTTTACACTTTGCCCAATCTGTGATTTTTAGCCTTTTTTCCCAATTTTATAAATTCTTTTTTCTGTTTTTTTAGAGCAAATACTCTTGAATAAGAAAATAAAAATAAAATATTTTTTCTTTTTATTGCCTGTTTTTTTATCTTAATTATTTAGTGACATCAAAATGATTGTTTAGATTTATGTTGGGTGCTGAAAAAATTATTAAATTGGAATAATTAAAAAAATAAAATATATGAAGTCTTAAGTCATAAATTTTATACATAAATATATTTCTTTAAAAAATTTGGTCGAAATTAGATTTTTTTTTCCAACTCAAATTGTTACAACTTTATTAAAACATGTAAAAATATAACTTGGTATTAAAATACTACTTAGTAATAAAAGATGGATGTATAAGATTGCCTTAAGTTTGTTTTGGCCTCTAGCCATCGGGATTGTCCAAAGGCCATATTAGAGTTTTTTTATTTAATATGTAACTTTTTTATACGAAAATTGTTATAATTTGTTCACCGTTAATATAAAAGATTTATATTTGAGTTAAAAGTATATGTGCGTCTAACGCATACTATTATTAAAAATATTTCACTTATAAATATATTTGTCATTAATAAAATGTGTAAATCTTGCAAAAAATTAAACTTTATGTTTTACTACTTTCAATATACACTGGTGGTGTATAAATTGACCAAAAAACCTCTATTTTAAAAAAACCTATTGCAAAACCATGGTATAAAAATTAGACTTAAATAATTCTTTTAAATTTTGCAATGCAGTGTTAATTTATTCGAAAAAAAATCTGTTTTCATTATGCTAATTTTCATTCATTTCATAAAATTTAACATTTGTTAGTATTTTAAAAAAATGTGTGAAAAATTTAAAAGTAGACTATATTTGTTTTATTTTATTGTGAGATTTTATCTTAAAACATTATATAACATCCGAAAATGTTAAATTACTTGGAATAAAACTCAACAACAAACTTTCTTTCGAAGAGCATGTGAACACTTTATGGAAATATGCCATCAGAAAACGCACTTTTAAAAATCGCATTATATACGTCTTTCAAACAACATAAACTTATACTTTCAACATTTATAACTTCAAATTTCTCACACTGCCCACTTATATGGATGTTTCACAGTAAGATACTAAATAAGCGCATAAATCGAATCCATAAGAGATCTTTAATAGTTATCTACAGAGACTATGAATCTCCATATAAAACTCTAAACAGAGCCGTCCCGAAGGAGGGGGGGGAGGCGAATTTTTTCGATCGGCAAATTGGAACTGGAGTCAGCAAAATTGGATCTACCCAGCGGGCATTTGTTTTTAAAAGTTACGTTCTAAATGTATTTTAAATGTCTTTTAAACGCCTTCTAAACATTCTTACGTTTAGAACGTTTAAAAGCGTTTAAAAAACGTTTAAAAGACATTTAGAACGTAACTTTTTAAAACAAATGCCCGTAGAGTATAGTTGACAGTCGGCAAATATCGAAAAACGAGGACCTATTTTTTTTTGTTTTGCTTAAGATAAGTTAGCGATCAAAAAAAGTTTTTTTGGCTTTAGTCGGCAAAAAACAGACTCATCACCCCCCCCCCCTCCTTTAAAATCTCTTTTCGGGACGGCCCTGACTCGAGTCGCTTTATTTATCGACCCATATGTTTTACCTTGCTTGAACAAGTCAATAACTAAAACAAAGATACATTTAAACTATACAACTTTTTAGCATTAAATAAGTATACGAACAAAATTTTAAAGATTAAGGCTTAAAAACTAACGCTTCTTCAAGTAATTATTTTTATGACTTTTTAATATTGTGTTGGACCGCCTTTAACTTTTATGACTTCTGCAAGTCGACATAACATCGATTCAGCTAATTTCTTTGTCGTATCTGAATCGATATCAGCCCAAGCTTCTTGGAGCATGATCTCTAGCTCTTCTTTTCTTTTTAAACATCGTGTACCACATTTTTTATCCAGAATAGCCCAGAGATGTTTAATTGGATCGAGATCTGGACTTTGCGCTGGCCATTCAAGTAACTCAATTTACTTTTGGATAAAAAACTCTTTTGCTTCTTTGATGTATGTTTAGAGTCATTGTCTTGTTGGAAGATAAAATGTTTTCCTAATCGCAGTTTTTTAGTTGAAGCCAGAAGATTTTTAATGAGACTGTTAACATAAAACTCTGAGTCCATAATTCTATCATTAAACTCCAGTTTTTCTGTTCCGTTTCAAGCTATCGATCCCATACCATAAGGGGTCGACCATAAAGTACGTACGCCTTTTTTTTGCCACCCCCCCCTCCTTTGCGCAATTTGCAATACGCATTTTAAGCAGCCGTGGCGCTGTGGTAGCGCGCTTGCCTCAGGAACGTAAGATCCGCGGTTCAAACCCACCTCTGGGCAAGTTTTGCGACATCGGTTAGGAAGGAGGCGTGAACTTCCTATTAAATGCTCTTCCGCGGTGCTCTGTGATAAGACCGTAAGGACTTCTTGGGGCACCTAAATCAACATAAAAAAAAAAAAAAAAAAAAAAAAAAAAAAAAAATTTTTGAGTACCCTCTACCTCCCTAAAAGTACCTACGCTTTAACTTACTAACCCAATATTTTATGATATTTTTTTTAATTTTGTGTCTCCATACTTTTAACATTGATCTGCTGCCCCCTTATCTCAAATACGCCATTTGCAGACCCCCTATTCCTCTCCGAGCATACTTACTCTTTGGACGATCCCTAACATTACCTCCACTAAACTGTTTACTGTGTCTGGATTTCAGCGGAGTGTGAATGCTTCACCTTTTTTTCTCCATACTTTTTGAGTTCCATCGGAATTTACAAGATTAAATTTTGACTCGTCTGTCCACAAAACTTTCCTCCAGAATGATACCGGCATAATTACATATTTTTTAGCAAATGCAAGTCTTCTTTTTTGATAGATTTTTGATAGGAATGGTTTCTGGCGTGGAACTCTTGCTTTGAATCCACTATCTTGACAATTTGTCGATCTATTCTTGATGTTCTTTTACGCCTAGCTCCGGATCTCGGCTGATTTTGCACACATCCAAATATATTATACTTTTTAATCAGATCGCTGATGGTTCCTAATGCCATTCGAGTCGCTTTATTTATCGACCTATATGTTTTACCATGCTTGAACAAGTCAATAACTAAATTGCGCTGAGCTTGGCGCTATTCCTTGATTTTAACTCCCATACTTAATGATATCAATGGTAAATCCAATGATTTAACAAAAAAAAATAAAGTCAATTATATAAAAAATTACTCGTAAAACAAAAATATTTCTAAAACTATTGATTTAAAAACTTTTTTCAATAATCAATTTCAAAACGTCGTTTACAAAACATCATGTTTTTTCGGTGAGGTTTTAACACTCCTACGGGAATCGTTAAATTTTAGCAACGCAAGTTAACGCAAGTTACCCTTGGCTAATTTTTTGTTATATAAAAAACTAATTAAATTTTTAGAATAATTATAAAAGTATTTATCAAAAACATGTTTTTTTAGACTTATTTAAAAAATAAAAATAAAATGAAATGCACACGCAAATCATATTGCACTTATCAGTGGCGTAGCGAGGGTCATTACAACTTTCAAAAAAATATGATATTTTACAATTAGAATATGCCTTTTTGCTCTATTGGTTTCTTAAAAAAAAAGTTTTTATTAAAAAAAAAAAGTTTTTTTTGCTCCTTCTTTTGATGATTATTTATTGTTTGCGCCCTTGGTAAAAGTTCTTTTGACCCCCGTCTCACTACGCAACTGTTATCAATTACTTACTTTAATTGATGCCGTTCATCTCCTTCGTACATTTTCTGTTCATTAAAATGCGACAACTTAAATTTAATAAAATATTCTTTATATAGTTAATTTTAGTTGATTTTTCTATTTTTTTATGTGCTTTTTTTAATACAATTTATTAATTTGATGTTGTTTTATACATACTTTGCCAATTATTGTTCATTACTAGATACTATTTGCAGTAACGTTTGTTTTTAAATTTTCTCACTCAAATCTCGCTGGTTAAGATTCAATAACACTAACACCTGTACGAATGGGTACTTTCATTTATTTATTTAGAAAAAGCCTTAAAATTCGTTATTGTCTGTGGTAGAAGTTTTTTAATCTTAGTACTAGATAAAACGTCAATGATACCTTTGCAATGTTCGTTGATTTTGTTCAAATTCAAATATTCAAGTGCAGAATTCGAGTTTAGAAATTAGTTGTTTTAATAACATTTCTTGTTGAACTAAATTTTCAATAGCGTATTAGTAAAATTTTAAACAATTTTTTTTTTGTATACTTTTACAAAAAAAATCTTTGCATTATGTGATTATAGCTTTTTTAAGGCTGTTAAAAAAGCTACAATCAAAAAGCAGATTTCTTAAACATGTTTAAAACTTCGCTTTAATTAGATTTTAATTGAAAAAATACGCTTAAAGTGAATTTATATTAAATGTTTGAAAGTTTGCTTAAAACATGCTTAAAAACAAACTTTTAGTGAATTTATTTTAAAATCGTTTGAAAGTTCGCCTAAAGTGGATTTATTTAAAACATACAAAAAAGAAATTTTACTTAAAGTGGATTTATTTAAAATATGTTTGAAACTTCGCTTAAAGTGGATATATATTAAAAAATGTTTGAAACTTCGCTTAAAGTGGATTTATATAAAACATGTTTGAAACTTCGCTTAAAGTGGATTTATACATAACATGTTGAAAAACTTGCTTTAAATGGACTTTAAAATAAGTTTAAAAAAACATGTAAGGATTGCTTTAAGTTTAAGTTTCCAAATTATATTATTACTTTCTTACAGCAAAATAACTTTTACATTACCGTGATAAACATTTTTTTTGATTTAAAACTTACAATTAACTTTTTTTTTTTTTGAACAAAATCTATGCATTAGCGACCTCATTAATTGCATTTTTTATGTTAAATCATTAGAAAGAAAGATTTAACATTTCATTAAAGTTTTATAAGTATCAGGTGTATAATGTCGATTGGAACAAAAAAACTTGATTAAATATTGTAAAGATTTATACACAAAACATAATCTCAAAATGTAGACCACTTTAAGTGCTGTTTCGTACAGTGATGAAATATACATGGTCTAAATAACAAACACTTAAACTTAAAATTATGTTTTTAAATCAAAACTTTCTATCGGAAAACCATTATAGAAGCAATAGTCTCATTACAAAAACTAGCTATTAACTTCTTAACAGTTATAACTTAGTCAAAAAACTAATCGAAAACGTAAAGTGGACTCAAAAAAGTCCACTTTAAGTAAAAGTCCACTTTAGGTTAAGTTTTTACCAATGAAAAGGCCACTTATAGTCGATCTAACAAAATATATATATATATATATATATATATATATATATATATATATATATATATATATATATATATATATATATATATATATATATATATATATATATATATATATATATATATATATATATATATACATATATAAATATATATATATATGTATATATATATACATATATAAATATATACATATATATATATATAATATATATATATATACCTACATATATATATATATATATATATATATATATATATATATATATATATATATATATATATATATATATATATATATATATATATATATATATATATATATATATATATATATATATATATATATTTAGATATGTATATATATATATATATATATGTATTTATATATATATATATATATATATATTTATATATGTATATATATATATACCTATATATT
>NC_061159.1:50445920-50488402 GCF_022113875.1 Hydra vulgaris
ACCATTCATACATATATTGCAGATTTTTCATTCAATTTGTCTGAAACTTATCAAAGAATGCCTAATTCTTCAACAATAGTACCTTTTGCTGCAGCAGAAAATTCAGGTACGTATCCATTGTTCGCAGTGGTAATATTATACTTATATATGTTATAGAAATAGAAGACCCTAAAAAAAAAGGTGTTTATATGTTATGATTTAATGTTGATTAGCAATTAGATTCTTTAGCAGTAAGCATTTATAGGAGTATGCAAAACTATTTTGAGAGGGTTAGAACAAATTAAAGAAACACAAAAATTTCACTCTAAGATGATTCAGAATTTATTGCAACGGTTTAACATAGAAAGAGACATAGCATCAGTGGAGCTACCAGAAGGTTTAACATTTCCTGTAACAACAATGGAAGAACTGGATAAGGCTCTTGAAATATTAGCTAATGTTACTACTCAAAGGATTTTGGTAATTGTTTACTCAGACCTATTTTGTATAAATTTTCATATACTTTATCAAAATTATGTACTTTATTATTTAGTAATAATAAATTTTCATTTAGTTTAATTTTGCAATATTCAATCTTATTATAGGTTCATATTCTTTTTGAAAATGGTGGGCAAGATATTTCAGAATTTGTTAATCGAAATATGACTTATCTTATTGGAAATGTATTGGCCAGACAGCTAAATTTGACCGGCCAAAAAAATAAGCGTGGATTTATTAAAACCATTTTGTACAACATTCTTTATAGTATGCTAGAATTTAGTATTTTTGAATTAACATATTTTATTTTACATTTGAATTTACATATTTTATTTTAATTCAAATAAAAATTTGAAAATATTTTTTTACAACAGCTTCCATAAAAATGAATACATCTACAAAAGAGTGTACAAAAAAACAGCTTGAGGAGGCTCTTTCAAAATGGTTTGGTAATGCTCGTGACAGAGGTATAGGTCGAAGACGGCGCTTAGATGTCGTTAATCATTTGGAAGAAAGTTTTTAAATAATTCTTAATCCTATCTTAAACGAATATGTTATATTTTATAGTAGTTTTTTTATTAAATATTTTAGTTATTGTATAAAAAAAGAGTTTCTTTTTTCAGTGTTGTTTTTAAGTTTCTGAATTTTTTTTATCATATATACATACATATAAAACCTATGGTTTTCAAAAAAGTTATAAAAAGTTTTTTGATAATAATTCTTTAAATATTTTTTCAAATAAAAAATTATTTTTTTGAAATTTTTATTTAATTTTGCTTATTTATAAGTTCCAGGTTGAAATTTTTTTTTCAATGATATTAGGGACTCAATCAATTATATATTTACTTATATATATATATATATATTATACTTATATATATATATATATATATATATATATATATATATATATATATATATATAATATATATATATATATATATATATATATATATATATATATATATATATATATATTGCTGTTAAATTTGTTATAATAAGTTATAGTTGATATTTGTTAGAAGTTTGTTTATAGTTTATTTTAATTTACTAGAATGACTTCTGAAAGATCTAAACGTAGAAAAATAGCTGAAGTGGTATCAAAACTTTTTCAAGAATCTTCAACTTTAAATATACAGAATCAGGATGTTTATCCATATAGTAGCAATATGTTTTTTGATTCTTCATATTTACATGGAATAAGAGAACAAGTTGACAGTAATTTGGAACCTAACGAATTTTTAACTAATTCTAATTATTCTAATAATAGTTTAGCTGTTATGGAGACTGAAATTAGCGAAATTGAAAATAACAAAAACAATATTGAATTACTTACAGATGATAGTAATGAATGGTCTCCTGAGTCATTTATTTCTGATGATTATAAGAGTGATGAAAGTAATGACAGCGAAAAATTGCCTCATAAACTTGCTAATCGGGCATTAAGCTTCAATATAACACATGCTGCTTTGAACAGTTTGTTACCTTTATTAAGAGAATATGGGTTAAGTTTGCCTAAAGATTCAAGAACACTTCTTCACACCCCCCAAAATATAGATACAAAAATTGTCGCGGGCGGAGAGTATTACTATTTCAGCATGCAGTATTGGCTTTTAATAATGTTTAAAAACAATTCAATAGAATCAAACAACAACCAACTTACCATTCACATTAACATTGATGGTATACCTATATTCACCAGTTCCAGTACTTCTCTTTGGCCAATTTTAGGTACTCTTATTGAAGCTGGAGCAATAGTATTTCCAATAGCAATTTATTGTGGTGACAAAAAACCAAATTCTATTCATGAATATCTAGAAGATTTTTTGGTTGAGATTAAAGCTCTTACTGAAAATGGTTTTACCCATGAAAATGTAAAGTATGATGTAAAGCTTGCTGCAATTATATGTGATGCACCAGCAAGAGCATTTGTGAAATGTATAAAGGGCCACAATGGTTATAATTGTTGTGAGCGTTGTGTTCAAAAAGGAGAGTGGTGTGGCAAAATAATCCTTCCGCATACATCAGCAACTTTAAGGACTGATTCAGATTTTCGTTATCAAAATAGTTTGGAACATCATATTGGTGTGTCTCCTTTAATTGAGTTGGGTTTTGACATGATATCAAAATTTCCTTTAGATTACATGCACCTAGTATGTCTAGGGGTTGTGCGAAGAATCATCAACTTATGGTTAAATGGTCCCAGATCATGTAAGTTGTCGCAAAATACTGTAAATATTTTATCTGATAGATTTTTCCAGATACGTTGTTATATTCCAAAGGAATTTTCTAGGAAACCAAGGTCTTTATCAGATTTTCGGCATTGGAAAGCCACTGAACTTAGACTTTTTCTAATATATACTGGACCAGTTGTTTTAAAGGGATTACTTGAGCCAAAATTTTATTCAAACTTTTTAGATCTTTCAGTTGCAATTCGTATTTTATTATGTCCTATTTTGTTGAAAAACTATATTGGTTTAGCTCGTCAGTTACTTACTTATTTTGTGCAGTCGTTTGGTAAACTTTATGGTAAAGATCAGTTAGTTTATAATGTCCATTCTTTGATACATCTAGCAGATGATGCAGTTAACTTTGGAGTTTTGGATAAGTGCTCCTCATTCAAATATGAAAATTATCTGGGTCAATTAAAAAAGCTTGTTCATAGGCCACAACAACCATGTTCACAAATTGTTAGGAGAATTTTCGAGGGCTGTTTGAAGGAAGATAGACATCATATTCATCAGCTGAAATTTAGCATCCAGCATGTTGATGGACCAATAACCATTGCATTGAGACATTGTTTGCAGTTTAAAAATTACCAAGGTTTTAAGTGTTTTGTTTCTGCTACTGATGGAAATAACTACTTTGAAGTTGCAAAAAAAAATTGGTTTAGTTAGAAATATTATACAAATAAAAACAGGCGAATCTTGTGATGGATTGGTTATGTTTGAAGAATTTGCAGCTCTTGAATCATTTTTCACAGATCCACTTTCTTCCAATAATTTGTCGATATTTTATGCAAGCAAAATGACTGGTATTAATAAAATTTACCCACTATCAGACATCAATATAAGTTATTTACAAATAATACCATAAATACAAATAATACCATAATATTTACAAATAATACCATAATATAATAATACCATACAAAAGTGGCTTTATTGTTATGCGTCAACTACATTTGTGAATTATAAATACTTTTTATTTTCTAAAACTTATAACCTCTTTATATTATATTATGCATTTATATTATAATAAAATTTTCTAGAAAGTCAAGTGATTATTTTTTAATCTTTTTTTAACATATGTTGTATATCTAATTATATATGTAAACAAATAAATTTAAAAATATATATATATATATACGCTATGCTAATTTATTTATAAGTAACTAAAGAAAAAGTCTAAGAAATCTCAATTTATTACATATCTGCGCTTTTTATTTATTTACATTAGTTATTATATTTATATGATTTATTTATCTTAGTTATACATCCTAATTTATCCTAATTTATTTTAATTAAGTTATAATAATTAGTATAACAAGTTTAACTCCATTTTTATTTTGTGTCATTTTTTTAATTTTCTTTAGAAAATGTCAGTTATCATTTTCTTATGTTATTAAGGTATTTTGCATTTTTTATTTAAGAATATTTCTGATTAATTGCAATAGGTTCACATTGGCTGTTGGCAATATTTGTCTAGTGGTGTGAGTTGACTACAGAACGACTCCAATTTTAGTTTATGACTCCAATTAAATAAACTCCTTTAATGGCAGGTTAGTAAATATAATAGTAATAATAATGATAAGTAGTCTTGTTTATTAGAATTAATGAATGACTCTTGTATAGAATTTTTTGACTTAATGGTTAGTGAGTATACTCCCTTTAATTATTAAACACAATTTTAATATTGTGAGAAAATACTTTTTTTTTTAAATCTGAAAAAAATTTTAAAATATGCAATTTAAAAGAAGATGTTGATTTAAAATATAAACGATGGGTTGCTTGTAAAATTCAACTCAAAGCAGTTTAATTTTTATTTTTTCACAGGTTTTATTGAAAAAGATATTGTATGAAGAAAAAAGTGCTTAAAGAAGTGGTTTTCACAAAGATTTTAATTCATGATTACGATACGATTCACGAATAAAGAATAAAAATGTAATTTTAATGTGCTTTTTGTTTGAAATAAATAAGCATATAATATGAATTCTCTTATATTTATTAAACCCATATGGGCCCCGTATAGAAACCGCGGCCAAAATCCGGCGAGATCCCGGAGGGCTTTCCCATATTTCCCAAATCTATACGGGACCCTTATGGTTTAAAAATGCGGGATCTTAATGGGACCCACACGGGTTTCCCGGCGGGCAAACCAATATGGGCCCTGGATGGAAACCGCGGCCAAAAACCAGCGGGAACCCGGAGGGCTACCCATATGGGGCCCAGTTGATGACCCATACGGGTCCCGCATGGTACCCGTACCACAATGCTGGCTGGGAAGATAACAATTGACAGATGACTTAAAAGATTGCAAATTATAAAGAAAAGCGAATTCCAAAGAACTGATGTTCGAGGAAAAAAATAGAAGAATAAGAGTTTTTGGAGCACTTAGAAACAGTCACAAGAGAATGAATTTTAGTAGATAAACAAGGGGCGTTAGCTCTTTAGAGCAGTGCCCATATTTATTGTTGTGATGTTTTGTGTTGATAGACAACTTGGCTTACCTTCTCGCTGGTGTCTATCGTTAAAAATGATTGTTAGGTTGTTTCGTTACTAAAACTACTTCTAATCATTCAAGAGATAAATTTTAGACTAACAATATTTTTTGTTTTAATGTTGTTTTCATTTTTTCATCTTAAGTGTTGTCGATAGTTCACAAATCTCAAAAAATAAGTTTCTTATTTTATATTTATTTAGTTTTAACTGTTAATTTATAACTTTTTTTAATTTTTAATTTTTAAAATAAATTAACAAATATTTTTTTAAAATTTTGTGTATCTAATGTTTTTTGATGTATTATTGTATGTATTTAGATGAATTGTTTTTAATAATAATTTTATTACAATTTTAGGTAGAGTTCTGCTGTTATACCTACTATTACTGTTGTGAGTATACAAAATTTCAAGAAGTTCAGTTGCTGTAAGTTATTTTCATTCAAATTTAAATTTTAATTTTATTAAAGAATCTTCTGTCTGTTAAGTAGGTAATTCTGAAAGATTTATTTCAATGCCCTTACGCAATGATTTACTAATCGGTTTGTAAATTAAGCAATAGGTTTAAACAGATGAATTAATTGGATTCGACGATCCTCTATGCACAAAAAATATAGCAACACTTCAAACATTAAATATAAACGAACGTATTATTCAGTTTCAATCAATATCCAGAGCTCTTACAAAATCGGGTATTCGTTTTTGTCAACCATTAACCATAATACACTTTTTCAAATCACTGGCTGTACCGAATTTATCATACGGGTTAGAAATTTGTTGTTATAATAATTCACTTCTTAATAAACTAAACACTGTTGGAAGGTCAGCATTAAAATTTCTATTTAGTATATCGAAGTACAGCAAAAACAACTTGCATCCCTTCTTTAAAATTGATGACATATCTACCATCCTCATTCGAAACAAGTTAAATCTGTTTATCAGACTACTGAACAATCCAACTTGTTTTTCCCTGATTTTGGCTCAGATATCTGATGTTACTAAAGATAACCTATTTATCAACGAAGTAATAAAAATTTGCAATCAACTTGAGCTAAACTTCGTGCAGTGTTTGATAGAGGGGGAAAAAATAACGGTAAAACGTTGCTGCGATGACGTAGGAGAAAATATAGCGGCAATTTTGAATTATTCTTTTGAATTCTAGAATATCAGAGAACAAAGACTGGTATTTACTAAGTTGATGGAGGAAAACATCCCAAGAAAAGTTTAAATTTTTTACACTAAAAGTATAAACTATTAGTTTTATACAATTTGTTTTTTTACCTGTAATTTGGGTGTTAAAAAGAATAAATAAATAAAATAAATAAATATAGCATGGAGTTTTTATAATATAACCTGATTTTTTTCAGTCTGTAAAATAAACAATTCTGGATAATCCCGACAGATTTAATAAAAACTGGATCACTATTTAAAATTTCAAGTCAAATGTTAAAACGGTTCAAAAATATCAAAAATTTTAAAAAAATTACAAATTATTTAAAGTTTTTATGTTTAATTTGTTTGAACAGCCCATTTTCAGCAATTTACTGACCGAAAAGTAATTTATATGATTATTTCACTGACCGGTCTGTAAATTACGCAATAATTTTCAAATGTTTTTTTTTTTTGGATTCCATGATTCTTTTATGCATATTCACATGGTATAAATATAATATCACCCCAAATTTTGTTCTCCAAAACTAAAAAAATAATATAAAACCCTTCAGCTATAAAATAGATGATTCTGGACAATCGCGACAAATTTTTTGAAAATAAAATTTTGGTTTTTATTTTCTTATAGTTTTTCGATCACTATGAAAAATTTCAAGTCAAAAGTAATAACTATTCAAAAGTTATTCAAAAGTCAGTATGACCCCAAAAATATAGAAATTAGTAAAAACTGTAAAATATAGAAATTGTCTGTAAAATTGGTAATCCTAGTAGATCCTTAAAGATTTAAAAAAAAATAAAAAAAATGGAATTTTATTTTCTTATAGTTAATTGGTCACTATAGAAAATTTCAAGTCAAATGTATCATCGGTTCAAAAGTTATTCAAATATCAATAATAATCTCATTTTCGGTGCCATTTCGCAGTAAATTTTCCATACTTAAGCCCTATACCTTTTGTCAAAAAATTACCCGTTTTTTCACTACAAAAAGGTCAATAACTTTTGATCCGCTTAACTTCAAAGGCTAAATGACCCCTCATTTTTTAAGTCAAACCTATACAATGACATTAATTATATAATATTTTAATTATAAAACAATTATCTGGAATGGCTACTTATACGAAAAATTAACTATTTTATTGTATAAAAATCCTAAAGAATTATGAAACAAAAAAAACGAACTAATATCTAAATGTCGCCATGAGAACAAGATTTTGCTGGACAACCACAAACCAAAAGATTAGATTTTTTAACTCATTTTATTTTGTACAGATTTATTATTTTTATGAGAAAAAAAACATATTTACACCTGATGATTGCATTTAGCATGAAACTAATAGTTGTGAAAAATATGCAGTTTTATTTATAAATAGTATATGTAAATACAGCTCTGTTTTAATTTAAATCATTTTAATTTACTTTAACTCATCGAGCACTCTCGCGAAGATATGTGCAAGCACAAATACGTATACAAAGTAGGCGTTTAATGAAAGAGGTGATAGGTAAAAAAAAACATAAGCACTAATGGTTTTCCCAAAAAACTTATTATAAATAATTGTGAAACTGCTAATGACTTTTTAATCGCTAATTATTTCAATTATGCGTTTGTTAATACGGGACCAAGTTTGGCCTCTAATATAAAAATTAGTAAAATTATCTTTGAATCATACTTAACTTCTAATAATAATCATATGAAAAATAATAAGTTATCTAAAAAAGAACTACTTGATGCTGTAAATTTATTAAAACCAAATAAAGGTAATGGAGTTGATAATATAAGTAGCAATATAATAATTAAATCAATATTTTATTTAAAAACTCCGCTTCTGCACATTTTTAGTCTTTCATTAGAACAAGGAATCTTTCCTGATAAACTAAAAGTTGCAAAGGTGATGCCGGTTCTAAAATCTGGAGATGCAACATGTATTGCAAATTATAGACCCATTTCAATACTACCATGCTTTTCAAAAATATTAGAACATACTAAATATAAAAAACTCTTTTATTTCTTAGATAATAATAACATTCTTTATAATAAACAATTTGGATTCAAAAAGGATCACTCTACTGATCAGGCATATGTTCATCTTGTTCATGGTATTCTTAAATCTTTTGATGAAAATAAATATACTTTAGGAGTATTTATTGATCTCAGCTTTTGATACTGTAAATCTGTAAATGGTTTAAAAGCTATCTGTCAAATAGACAGCAATATATTTCTCATAATTACGGAAAAACTAACAACATAAATATATTTTGTGGAGTACCACAAGGATCTATACTAGGACCGCTCTTATTTCTAGTATATATCAATCATCTAAGCAAATCTTGTAATGTATTAGACGCAATCTTGTTTGCAGATGATACTAATTTATGCTCACAATGATATAAAAATGTTATTTAAAACTGTAAACACAGAATTACTATAACTTGCTGAATGTTTTAAAGCAAACCAATTATCTCTAAATTTAACTGAGACAAAATATACTTTTTCCATCGCTATCATGAACGAAACAAAATTCCATTAAAACTTCTAAGACTTTGTATTAACAATTGCGAAATAAAAAGAGAGATATCATTAAAATTTCTTAGAGTACTCCTTGACGAAAATGTGACATGGAGAATTCATATGAAATATATTGAAGGTAAAATATCAAGTAGCATTGGCCTACTCTATAGGGCAAAACCTTTTTTGAATTCAAATTGTTTAAAACTCTTATATTTTTCTTTTATTCATTTCTATTTTAAGTATGCTAATATTGCATGGTGTAGTACTAATAAAAACAAATCAAAAAAACTCTTTAATACGCAAAGACATGCAATTATATCCAATAAAAACCGCAGTACACCCTCCCAACCTTTATTTAACAAGTTACTTAATATCTACCAAATAAATATTTATCATCTTCTAATTTTTATGTTTAAAATTAATAAAAGTATTATTCCAAAAACTTTTGATCTCTTGTTCAAAACTAATCAGAATAAATACTTAACTAGACATTCAAGTAACACCTACATACAACCCATAAGTTATTATGCGGCAACTGAGTTTTCTATTTCAATTAAAGGACCAAAGGCATGGAATAAAATACTGAATATACATTAGGGTTGTTAAGCGGAGGATTTCGTGCAATTCCGGAAAAACAACATTCTTTCGTAAGGAGATTGAGAACGCGGAATTACATTTTTTTGTACCGAATGTTACAAAACATTTAAAATCGCCGATGTTCATTTCGCAAAACCCACTTCCGAAATTTAGCATTTCGCAAGTTGACATACGAAACAAAACTATTTTGCAACATACGAAAGTAGCGGTTTCGGAAGTCGCAGTTGCGAAACAAACATTTTCGCCAAACGACGTTTTGAAGTCTATAAAGAAAATTTGTTTGCCAGACTGATTTTAATTGTAAAAATTAACATCTTTAAATCCCAAAATGTTTATAATGAATTTTTATATCTCAGTATAATAACTATTAAATTTTTATGATTTTATTTTTAGAAATATTGATAAAAAATAAAATTTCTTTCGAAACGAAAGTATTTCGGATCACAACATACGAAAGAATTCTTAACGGAAATAAACTTACGAAACGTGTAATAATAAATATATACAACGATGTTTTTTGAACTCATTACGTATATTAAAAATAAGAATGATGGGTAGGAATATACATGTTTTTATTTTAAAGCATATGAAATTTTTGAAACAGGTTCAAATATGCTTAAGCAAATAGTAAAAAGAGGCTCAAAAATATGCTTTAGCTTAAACATATTTCTGATAAAATATACCTATTTCAATAATTTATAAAAGTGTGCACGTTACTAAAGTTCTAGAAGATTTTAAAGGTATGTAGAGTCCTGTTTGAATACGCTTTTCGAAGTATAGATCTTAGAATCATTTCTGAATATAATTTCCCTGAGGCTGCGACAGCCTATTGTGTTCCATTAAAAGTAACTAGTTTTTGAGTCCAGATATTAATTATAAGCATCTAAAGGTTCACATTACTATTCATATTCCTGATATATAGAATCCTATTTGCATACGTATCTTTTTCTGTAAATTCTGTTTTATATAGTTTCTTAAATATATATTAAATAAATATTCCTATTCACTTAGTTGAATGAACGTATAAATCAATCAGTTAAGACATTTGGCCGCGTACACCCAGGTTCACATCCCGCTGTTTTAAATATATTTCTTCTCTTTTTACTCTTTCTGATATCATTTACCTTTAGAGAGATCTATCGTTCTTTATAATAAAGTATTTAACTGTTTATCACACATCCTCTTTATACTTTTTAAAAAGAAAGGCATACTTTTTATCTGTTCATTGAGATTATTTAAACTGTTAACAGTTAATATCTTAAATATATCGTAACATAAAATCTTTTGCGTCTTTTTCGTAACTGCACATTCCGGAATGTTTTTTCCGTAAGGAACTATTTCGTAAGTATTCTTACGAAATGATTTGTTTCGCAAGTTTTCTTTTGCAATGCTTTATTAAGGAATTTTATTTATTTATATGTTCGTATAGCGCGTTACGGAATGTGCATTTTTGCATGTGCAACTTCCGCAATAACAATTCTATTACGGTAGATAAAGATGCGAAATTTTCGCAAGTTTTGTTTTTCGGCGAACAACCCTAATATACATCTGAATTTAAAATTCTTACATTGTTAAAAGAGTTTAAGGACAAACTTAGACAGTTATTACTAAAAAATAATCTACCACAAAACTATTTCTAAAAAGCAAAATATCCTTTGATTGATCTATCAATTAAATGAGGAGTTTATTAATATTAAGGTGAGTTTCCACTCGTCCGTTTTTTCATGGGAACGGGATAGGAAAGGGAAAAATAATCACGTGAGCATGCGTAGTTTTTCTTCTGATATGTTAAAACTTATACTACGCATGCCCACGTGATTATTTTTCCCGTTCCTTTCCCGTTTTCGTGAAAAAACGGATGAGTGGAAACTCGCCTTTAGAAACGCTTGAGTTGAATGCACTTTTGACTTTTCAAATTTGTTTATGTTTTTGTTGTTTTAACATGCAATGTTGTTCTTTTATTTTTTGCTCCTTAATAATATGTTTCATTTATCACTTATTTATCACCAATTTTACGATTGTTTATTTTATATTGTCAACGGAAATGCTTATTTTTAAATTAAACTTATTTACGGAATTTATTAAGGGGCTTGGCGATAAGACATATTAGTCTTCTTCTCGATCCTGCTACATATATATCTTGTTATTAAGATACAGTTTGTATATAATAACACGGCAAAAAAAAAAAAAAAAAAAAAATATATATATATATATATATATATATATATATATATATATATATATATATATATATATATATATATATATATATATATATATATATATATATATATATATATATATATATATATATATATATATATATATATATATATATATATATATATATATATATATATATATATATATATATATACAAAAACACATATCTCATAAGCAATGTTAATTCATCAAATTGTTTATGACGTTCGCACCTTCTAACATCGTGTGCAATATCTGTAAATTTTATTTAAGCCATCTTTCTAACACGGCTACCTCCAATTTTTACTCTAAAATAACTTCGTTCTTTGCAATCTCATCTTGTTCTTGGTCCGTAGCGGGTTGTGGCGATTCTAGGGGTTATGAACTTGTCTTTGCGGGCCTAAGTAATGTGGCCTTTGAGGATAAACCACGATACCCTATGTTGTAAGACAAAAAAGGTAAGTGTGTTAAGGTTGTTTATAATAAACTAATAACGTATAATTTCTAAATGAATTTTTTTTATTTGTATATATATATATATATATATATATATATATATATATATATATATATATATATATATATATATATATATATATATATATATATATATATATATATATATATATATATATATATACAAATAAAAGAAATTCATTTAGAAATTATACGTTATTAGTTTATTATAAACAACCTTAACACACTTACCTTTTTTGTCTTACAGCATAGGGTATCGTGGTTTATCCTCAAAGGCCACATTACTTAGGCCCGCAAAGACAAGTTCATAACCCCTAGAATCGCCACAACCCGCTACGGACCAAGAACAAGATGAGATTGCAAAGAACGAAGTTATTTTAGAGTAAAAATTGGAGGTAGCCGTGTTAGAAAGATGGCTTAAATAAAATTTACAGATATTGCACACGATGTTAGAAGGTGCGAACGTCATAAACAATTTGATGAATTAATATTGCTTATGAGATATGTGTTTTTGTCTTATAGTATATATGCCTATAAGCATACTTACAGTGTATTTCCCGTCTTACTTTTACTGTCTATGTCCCGACAAGAAACTTTCATGTGAGCCATGTATGGGAATTGCATGTTTACCATATATTTACCACTCTCCTTAATTAAATCTGAAAAATTCGTTCTGTATTAGTTCTGTAGACAAAACTAATCTTATGAATCATGCAATGATGACGCAATATTTTTCTCAAGTTCTTTATCTAGCACTCTTACAATGTTTTCAAACAGTAGCTAAAGATAGTTTTATACGAAATCAAAACAAAATCAATAGAAAAAAAAAATCAATAGTAACAAAAGTTTGCTAACACTGCCCGCTATTTCAAAATCTAACGTTATTTTCTGGTAGCAAACCAACGTGGTCGATATTTTTTTTCTAATGAGCCAATACAGGTTTTGCGTTTTTTGTAAAATCGAAACGTGAGTTATTTAAATTTATTTAAACCATTTATACTCGTTTTCCTATAACAATTTTCGATAGATAAATAATTTATTATGTTTATTATATTAAATAATTATTTTTAATATATAATTGCAAAATTTGTTATAACTTATCACTATTAAAAACAAATTCAATATTTAAGCACTTATAATATTCTCGTTAGGATTTTATAAAAACTCAAAACCTTGATTTACTCACTAGAATTTAGTATTAACCACACGACGTATTAAAATATTCTTTATCTTCGTTTAGAATAACTCTGATTACAGTTTTATTTCGTTAAGTATAACTCTGTTTAGGATAAGTATAACTTAAGTATAACTCGTTAAGTATAACAACAAAATTTTATTCGTTAAATATAACTCTGATTTACAAATTTAATTGAAAGGTTATTTTGAATAACAACTCTTAAATGTATTTATTACAAAACCGCTTAAACATACTTACAACTATGAATAAAAAATTATTAAAACCACATAATAGCATGAAATATTATAGAGTTTACTACAATGCATTGCACTGCAATGCATTGTAGTAAACTCTAATACAAATGGTTAAATTCAAAATGTGGCAAGATTGTGTGTTTTATATGTATAGCCCATAAGGTAGCCACACCTAATTTAGCACGTATTTATTTAAGGATTACACCACACTACGTGGAATAATTATGTGGGTGCATTATATGTTCCACATGTGGTCTTATTGATTATCAGCATATATACCAATCATCAAATGGAATATAGTTTTACACTTTTATTCCACTACGGCCACATGTAAGTCATATATATCTTTTTTGTCGGGTTGCTTGGATTTTTGTGTCCAGGCTTTGCTTCGGCAAGGTCAACTAACACTTTATCATATTTATTGCTTATTAAATCTACCCTTTTTTTTTGAATTCGATAATTTCTAGTTTCTAAAGCCTTATTTTTATCATTTATTGAATTCAATTTCTTCTCCAAATTTTTCATTTTGTTATTAATTGTACTGCTGTGCATTTCTAAAATGTCTTTTCTATTCACCAGCTATTGTAAAATTTTCCGTCTTATTAAATTTCCTAGCAGTTGAAACGCGTCTGTTCACGGTGAATATTGAAAATGAGTTTTCTCTTTAAAATGTTTTTTTTAAATCTATGGTCTCTTAAGGTAGTAGGCCTATGCAAAACCTTTTTCAAGCATCAAAGTTATATTTACAATAAAACTAAGTAATTAACAATAATTATGAAACTAGACAGAAAATCATAGAAATATATATAAAAGTGTCTCGTTTACTTTGATATTTTATTATAAAGTGTGAAAAAACGAAAACATTTAAACTCAATTTCCCAAAAGTAACAGATCAAATCTCCAAATTTGGTATGGTAGTTCTATATATGTATAAAATTAATTTGTAAAAAGATTTTTAATTTTGCCCCAATGGTTCAGATTATGTTGACTTTTAAATTTAAATATATATTTATAAAAAACTTTGACAGATAAAACCACGCCTCCAAAAAAGAAATTTTAAAAATCTTATGACAAATGAAACATGTATAAAGAACATATCATTTAATAACAATAATATAAGTCGTTATATAAAAACGATGTACGAAGCGGGAAAAAGTATTGTTAAGAAGTAAAGTTTTCTCTACGGTCCAAATTAAAAGTTTATTTCACAACTTTATTTCACAACCAATATAAACAGTTTGTTATGACAGATTTATATAGCTCTGGTAGCTTTTAAGGAGTGTTTATAGTATAAACACTTATGAAAAGTTATCAGAACTATATGAATCTGTTTTTTAATTAAGAATTAACTTTTTTTCACTTTTTGCATACTAAAGATGATTAACGACGTTTTTTTACAATTCGCTTTTGGTTTTTTAAACCAGTTTTGAAATAGTTACTTATTCTAACATTCCGAAGTAACTTAAAACAGATTTCACCCTATCTCCACCATCATTATAATGAATTATTGAATTTGATCATGCGTTTGACCATGCGTTTGACTATATAAACATTTTCTCAGCAAATCTTCATCAGATAGACCTTTAAAACATGTCTTTATTATATTATGAATAAAAAGAGGTAAGTTAATTTTGTTAGAGTTTGTTTTTGTACCTTTAAGCTTGTCTAGCTGCAACTTGCACGAGAAATATTTATTTCTAGTACAAATAGAATGACGAATGGTTTTCTTACTCAAATTTGTGCTGTGCTACAAAACTGCTCCCACTGCTTTTTTTATTAATGTTGTTAGTTTTATTTCTAATTGTTATACCATAATAATTATGCATTGAGTTTATTGCACCAATATTCAAATTCTCTATTCCGTGTTGGGTTTTTTTTTTCTTTATATTTTTGTACAATTTTTCGCAAGTGTGTACCAAGTTACTTCTGCTCATGCCCAATGTATTACAATTTTATTGGTTGAATATTATAATTTTTATATGGATTGTATTCTCCAACTTCTTAAAAGATCACCCTTTTTTAGGTATTCATGATAAATCTGTTTGTAATTTTCACCGATTGAGGAAAGACTTCCAATGCATCTGCTGCATCCATTGCAGCAGATGGATTTTTAAGGTTAATGTGACATATGTAATCTGCTTTCCATCTGTTTTTAGCAGTTGAACATGTTTTTTCTTCATTGAACAACTCTTACAATTACGATACCATTCCCATGACTCACATAAAAGCTCTGAATCATTGAAAATCTTTTTCTTTTCTTTCTGTTATCACTGACAGTTATTTTTTTTTTTATGGCCACATTTAGAACAATGGTTGAAATACACTCTTAAGTATAAAGAAATTGATAAAAAATTAAAAAATAATTTTCATCTTGTCTTATTACTTCGGTATTGGTATTGAGATTAGTTTGATCAATAATTTTTTATATAATTTAATTTTTTTATACTTATCATAGATGTACCTTTTTCTGGTGAAGTATTTAAAAGATTTATTCTATAATATTTGTTTACAAGTATCTTCTTCTTTCTCTTTTGTTAAAAATTTTCTTGTTGCGTTTCCAGAAGACATTATAATTAAAACGGCCCTGCCTACCACCTTAAACATCATAAATTCTAAATTTTAAATTTTAAAAATCTAAAGTGACCTAACGTCTATATCTTTATAATAGTTATAATTATGTATGAAAAAAAAAATTTTGGAGGATGAAAAACAATGTTTTCAAACATGGGTTGCACGTGTTTATACTAAAGTTAAGTTTGGTGGAAGTCCTTACCCTCTTGCAAATACAAAACCACCCACAAAAAAAGAATTATTCAAAATTTTTATTTTCTTAACAATAGTTATCCAAGTTTTTGTTTTAGCGTAATTATAAAACTTAAAGCTGAAAAAATTACCCCCTCCCCCCTTGAAGAAGGAGATTTTTAAGCTTAGTCGGTTTTTTTAAAAACTTAGTAGGCTAATTGGCTATTTGACCCTTAAAAGTAGTTATATTTTTGTTTTGAGAACCGTTGATCTTTTTATTAAGAAGCTGGTTGGCATTTATTTAGGAATCACCTTTACTCTCCCCCCACCCACCCTCATTTCATTCGTAGAATCGCCACTGTCAATCAGGACTGTTTAATGATTTAACAATTACATTAACTTTAATTTTAAACAAGTCCAAATTAGACTGACAAATAATTTAATCCGATAATTTAATTAAATCGAATTAAAATCTGATAAAAATAACATAGAATTTATTTCTTTTGTGTTGATAGTAAAATTGATCATGAAACTTTAGTTGTAAGACAAAAAAAGCAGATGGTGAGGTTGTATTGTGAGGTTGTAAAAAAAGCAGATGGTGAGGTTGTATGTTGTATGTGGGATTAACAGAGACAGAATACCGCATGCTTATGACTTAAGAACTTCTCGCTATCCTTTACAAAAGTAAAGAAAGTCTTGAAGAATATTGTTTTATGAATACTCTAAAAGTAGATGATTTAAGTAATTACAACAGGCTTTTATATGAATTTTGCATGGGATTTGTCACTGGAAATATAATTGTTAAATAATTAAGTTGGGAATTTGACCCAATTAATCATTTTTGTTGGTTAACATTGACAAAACGGTTGATGCCTTTATATGCCCGAGTACTAATTCCAAATTCTGAAATAATTAATTTGGTAATCTATATTGTTCAAGTCTATGTTCCTACATGATTCCCCACAAAATATAGGCATAAGTTATACGAAGCTTCGTCAATAATTTGTTTTATAATTAACCAATTCAACCTCCAATGTTACGTATTCCAACTTTAAAGTCAGATGAAATAAATATTAGATCAATAGCAACCCAGAGGTTACTTGATTATAGAAATCGTAACAAAGCTGGCCAAACTATAAATAGAAATAAATAATATTCAAGAAGTTAACATTGATGCTCATATATTTTTTGGGTTTGTAAATATTTTTAATGAAGATATAAATAAATCACCAACAACTCAAGAATTCACTAATAAAGAAATAATTGACCTCCTAGATTTTCCTTAACATTCATAGAGTGTTGAGGGATCTGTACAAATTGTTTTGATGGTTTCTAATACTATCTTTGGAAAGGAAGCACGTCATAAGCATTTTGTAGCAAAAAGTCTAAACCGAAAGCATATAAGAGTTTTATGTCTAAATGTTATTACGGTAGGACATAAGATGATATATTTTGTTAATTTAAAAACTAATTTATCGCTACTTGTATCAGTAAAAATAAAATATAATAAAAATGTATAATAGTTTTTAAGTTAGTCGTTACCTCACGTAGCTAAACATAAATAAATAAAAAGAACTTACTTTTAACGCAATTTTTTTAATGCACTATTGAATTTATATAATTTCAACTTTTGAGAATTTTTTAATTAGCGTTATTAAAATTTAAGTTATTGGGTGGAATCAACTTATCTGAAATAATTAGGATAGTTTTCTATTTTACAAATATTCTGTTATATAATCCGGGCGTCTGCAACCTATTTTAGGTAGAGAGGTTTTTGTTTAAGAAATTAAAATAAATTTTCTTTAAATAATTAACCGCAGGATTACAGTTTTGATATGTTTTAAATCAGAATATTATTTGTAATTTGAACAGCCTGGATAGACATGGAAATTAGAAAACAGAGTATCATGATATTTGCTAGCCGCTTGTTGCCGACCCCTGATATAATCATTAAACATATATTCAACATTTTAAACTTGCGTTTTTCTATAAAATCTTTAATTTTAATATTTTTATCAAGTCTCTTTTTTTGAACTTTTTTGGAATATTGCTAAGTCGGTTTGCTTAAATATGTTTTAATTAAATTAAAAAACGTTCTTAATTTAGACATGATTATATATTAAAAAATCTAGAAACATTGCAAAGTGTTAGAATCCATAAATTTTCTAAAAAACTTGTTTTTTCGCTCAATGATATGTTTTCCGCCTAATTAGTACAAAGAAGCAAAAACAAAAAATTATATGCTAGTACAAGTAGCTCTTTTTCTTCTATTTCCTCGAAGAATATTTTATTGTCGTAATTGTCTTTGCAATTGTTAAAATAATATTAGCACCGAATAAACTTCTCACTTAAAAATACTTAAGAACTTGCGATTTCTCTGGTCTGGAAAAAAAACTGAAGTTGAAGTTGGTTATTACCGAGCAAAGCTATAAAATTTTGATGCACATATTAGATTAGTGATACCACAAGAAACTCATTAAAATTTGATTGGAATTTGAGCACACTTTCATTTTTACAACATTAATACATAACGTTAGAAACTTTTTAAAATGCTACAAATATAGAAAACTTTGCCTCAATTACCCCCAAAAAATAAAAATAACCAAACTTTTGTATAGTAATTACTCGAAATTTATGTCGTTTTAATATGAAACTCGGAACGTTTTTTAATCATTATAACATAATTTATTTGAGAGAAAATAAATTAGAATAAATAATATTTTATAAATTATGCATGAAACACTGAAAAGTAAGCGAGCTAAATAGCACTAATATAACAAAATTTCAAGATCTAAAACGCATTGAACAAAAATCTTCTATCAAATGAATTTTAATAATATGAAGGACATTCAGTGAAAATTTCAGCTCTTTTGCATAGTTATCATTTGCGTAGTTATAATTTAGCAAATTTTTAAAAATAGTCAAAAATTATATTTTGAGATTTTGCAAAATAAAAATAAAAATTACTCAAAATACAAAAAAAAAGTATACTTTCTGGAAAAAATATAATAAATTAAAAACCTCCTGGCTCTTATGATAATTTTTCAGTTTTTTAACATTAATTAAATATTCTTTTGTAATACTTTTAATACTTGACTGTTTTCATCTCTTTAGTCCTTGGGGAAATGATTTTTTTGCTACAATTGTAAGTGAGTAGAACTTTTTTGCTTTGGTATGACTGTCCTTGCATAACCAAAAAGACTAAACTCTGATAATGTATACAAAACACTCGGACGATCATTAAAATTCAATATTGCAGAATTTACTCTAATCTCCAGTGTTGATCGAATCATTTTGAGACAGCGTTTTCAGATTATTGAATTAATCGCCTCGTTTGCATTCTGAATACGACCTTGAAGACATTTTAAATGCAATTCATCTGCTAATAAATCGTGAAAAACTGGCTTTAACAAATTAAAAATTTCTATTGATAACGATATATGTTTTTTGTATGTGGTTGTATCAAGAATCTTATAGTAGCAATATTTGCACCAATTATTTTCATCTTGCGGCCACATTTCATGTAGGTATTCTTGATCATCAAGTTTAGCGCCGTGAAAAAATATTGCCCAAACTGCTTTCTTTATAGCATATAAACTATGAATATTGTTTCTAATTGCTAAACTATTATATTTTTAAAGAGAGTTTATTACTGATTCTGTAAGTTTATCTTTTTTATGCAGACAGGTCTGTGTCTTTTTATTTAAATGAACGAGATTTCTGAGGCGAGTACCAAGACGCTTTTGCACATGACTGATTCTTTTTAACTTTATAGGAATAATACTATATGGGTCACTTTGCACAATATCATTGAATGATAAGTGTCACCTTCTCCAAGATACTTTTTATATATATAATTATACTTTGCTACGGAGCGTTCAACCATTGAGATAACTCCATCAAACCATGGTTGGATGGAATTATCTGGTACCATAAGAGTCTCCTACAGGAGACTCTTTATAGTATGTGTTGCATATATGGTTAACACTCAATTTATCATACTGAGGGCTATAATTTTTATTTTCACAATATTAAAAAGCACTAAGATGTTTTAAAAGAACTTTATAGTCATCACATTTTACCAATTAATGATGCCGTGACTCCGGTAAGAGACGAGTACCCGCTCTTTTGCCACGTGCCATCAATTGTGATGCAATGGTAGCAGAGACCTTTCATATCGTTTTTTTTACGTTCTTGGGTTACACTATTTACACTTTTAGTTGTAACATTTATATAAACATTATATACTAGACCGTTTTTTGCCTAAATTATTTAAAGCATTTTCAGAAATATTATATGAGTTTATACTCTTTTTGCAATTGTTTTGATAGCCTGAAAGCCTAATCAAATTTCACGGAACGCAACAACTGAACGTACATTCACTTCATATAGCATTTTCTTCAAAATAGTCATATCAATTAAAAAGAAGTAGCTCTGGTGGATGGCTTTCAAAATCTTTAAATTTCTTTTTGTCGAAAAAAGATTTTTTTTCGAAAAAAGATGTTTTTAAAGGGTACTCTGTTTTTGTGGTTGTTGATGATGTAATGAGTGAAAGTTTGTTTGAAAATCATTTTTACAACAGTTATGAAGGTGAATAATAATTTATTTTTTTAAAAAACAATTTTTTTTTTTTTACCTCAGACATTATACTTTTAAAACAGTACAAACAGTAAATATTACAAACAGTAAATATTATAACTTTCATTATTCCAAAATGTGATAATACTTGATTATATTTTTAGAATGCAAATGATCAATTAACTTATGACCAAATAATAAGCAAGATAGACTTTAATACTAAAAATGTTTTTTAGCATTTACAATATATAGAAATTTGCAGTTAAACATTAGAAATATTTTTGCTTATAAAACGGTTGCTATGGCGTTGTTATGGATATTCAAAGTAATTGTTTGATATAAACGCAAATTATTGTAAATCTATGTTAAAATTTTGCATTAAACTTTTTAAATTCTGTAATCAACAGATTAATGAACCAAATCTTAATTTTTTTTTACGACTTTTATTTCTTTACCTTAAACATAATTTAAAAGATTGTTTACAGTTCACACTTAGAAAATTAGTGCTTTCTCTTTAAGCAATCTAATTGTTTGTCTTGCAGAACATATATTTTAACTTTAAGTTAATCTAAGAAGATTCTCTGTCTGATTAACTTAAAGTTACCAAAATAAGTGCGCCTGATTTATTTTTAGTTTACCATAATTTCTCACACAATTTGCCAAGTAACTTTAAAATTGCTTTTTTTTTCCAAACAGTAGAGTAAAAGCGGGTCAAATAAGTTTTTATTTATCATGGTAAAAAGATTTCAATTTTTTTTTTTAAGTTGTAAAGACTTTTGAATTGTATTTAAATATAAAATCAAATATATTTTCAAAAAAGTTTTTTAAGAAACTTCATTTATTTGGAAAAAAAAAAAAAATTTTTAATTATTTTTTTTTATTTAGGTGCCCATTAAATCTTTCGGTCTTATCACAGAAAAGCATTTGAAAGAACGCTTCTTTTCTTATCGATGCTATAAAACTTACCCAGAGGTGGCGTTGAATAACGGATCTCTATTTCTGTGGCTAGCGTACTAACCACTGCACTTCGACTCCTCCTTTTTCATTCTATTCTACGGCTGCATATTTCAATATACAGCCGTATCAAAAAAAAACTTAATTTGAAAAATACAACCATTTCTGTTAATTAAAAATCAACCAATAATACAAATAAAAAAAAATAAAAAAATAATTTTATTTATGTGATAATGTTAAATCTTTAAGAGGTTTTGGAGGTTGAGTTGTCACTTGCGCGGCACTTTTTAATGCAATAAAACTCAGTGCTTTTATACATTTCTTGAGAATAGATGTATGACAAAGCCAAACCTTGCATTTGGAATTTTCGGTTTGATATCATTCACTTTTTTGACTTGCTTAAACTTTTCTAAAAACATTAGGACACTTTTATACTTGACTTAGTTTGCTACTGCTGTTGTTGTTGGAGATGGTGTTGTTAAAAGATTTATCTGCTGCTCATCATCAAGGTCAAATTTACGTCAAGATTACGTTGTTTCCTAGCCTGATTTGCTTTATTTTTATTGTCTTTCGATTTCCATCTTGCTGAGCGAAAACAAACCAGTCTTTTGAAACCCAGAGAACTATTTGCGTGCATGTAAAAACTTCAACAGAGGTTTAAATGCTGAAACTTGAACAGAATGTTTTTCTTGTAATTTGCTAAAACATCCTTTTGACAAACTGCTGAACTTTGTCTTTGCACAAAACTCTTAAAGTAATATAATATTATGTCAAATTTTGAATCCCCCACCCCCCACCTATACAAAGAAACTACGCTACAAACTTAGCCTAATTTTTTGTTATTAAAACAATGAAACTCAAAAAAAAAAAAAAAAAAAATTGTTGACGTCAACTTTAATTGACCTTCCCCCTCCCCCGTGTCAACAATTGTCAAAAAAACCCTTCAAAGAGCACAAATTACCAAACTTTTATGGGTTTAATATAAAATATATTTTTCACGACTAAATACAATTAAAAGCTGGTGCCACATCATTTTATAACTCTGTGTTGTGATATTATGAAACTGTGTTGTGATATTATAACTCTTTGTTGTGATATTATATAGCGTTGGTTTTTTTTTAGCATTATTTGTTTGTTTTGTATCGAACAAAAACAAGAATGTCTATCATGGTTGAAGATTATCTAAATTTAATAGTTACCCATTTTTGGACCATAATTTTTTGTACAAATATCAATTTATAAAATTTATATTTAATTCATGACCATTCTTATACGACAAAAAATTGTCTAAAAAACTCACTACCAAATTTAAATCAAGAGAACTCTCCGTAAAGAAATTTAAAAAAATTTAATTTTAGAGTAAAGACTTAAATAGATTTTTTAAAACTACTTACATTTAATACAAAAATTTGCTGCAAGAGCGGGTCCGACTATGTTTACAATGCGTTTGTGCACCTTACCTAAAAGAAAAAGGGCATTGAGATTTATTGAGATAAAGAATAGATTCCTAAATAAGAAAGTGGCGAGCACAATAAAGAGATTTAACCCTATTAGATGTTTATGTTGCCATGGATTTGATTTGTGGTTTCCAAGAATATCGGAAATAATTTTTGTATCTTAAAGACAGAAACGTACCAATGGGCCCGCAGCCGTAGGAGGGCCCAGATTTATTAGAGCCCTAAGTCAAATTTTTCAAATACATTTAATAACATTTTTACTTTTATTGTATATCTAAGAATTAGAAATTCTTAGCTATACAATATGTAACATACTTGTTTCAATTAACTTAAATCAAAATTGTATTTAAAAATAACGCTTTTTGTTTTCATGTATAATTTTTTTTTGTTTCGAGGGGGAGGGGAGAGAAATAATTTAGGATTAAAATTTTAAGGAAAGGCCTATTTTTTGTCGCCAAGCCACTGCTTAAAGGCCAAACGAAGATGTACATTGCCGTTCATAATTTTAGGAAGATCCTGATTGTTGTGATAACTATTAGTTTTACTTGAGTTAAAAATTATCAGCCACGGAGAGGCAGATGGAATTTCTATATAAAATAAATTATAGATTGGTGCAGGTTAAACATTGTTTAAAAAACGCACTAGAAGAAATAGGACGTGACTATTTATAGAAATAAAGACTTTTAAAAGCTTATGTCCTATTTAAGTAATGAAAAATGACAGTACTCCTGCAGTAAAATTGAGGCGGTTTTGCTCTTTTCTTATACTGCCGATATTGCTGGCTTTAATATTTGAATTAGTTTTAGCAATATAAGTAATTCTAAAACCAGCGGAACTATTAGTAAAAAAAGTTAGAATATCCGCATCAATTTTAGTGCAAAAGTACCGACATTTTTATATTCTTAAATTATTACTTAAAGTTATTATTAAATATATCAATTTTAAAATTATTATTAAGTTTATTATCTTTGGACGAAATTGTCAACTGTCCTAAACTTGTTTAATGCTCTGGCATTTTTACATTTGCAAAAAATCGATGTGTTCTGCCTACATGACTTTTAGCATTTTAATATATATAAATAAATATAAGAAACTTTCAAATTTATATTTTTTAAGTAAAATTTAATTTTTTTTAAAAATAATTAATATATAAAAAAGTTTAATCGAAATAAAATTTAATGTCTGATTTACTATTAAGCAAAAGTTATATGAATTTAACTTTCGAACAAAAAAACTCCAAAAAAAAAATTCTGCAAAGTTTCGAATTTTTTTGTTTCGTTGTCAACGAAAATCTTAAAAAAAAATGGCGAAACTTTAAATTTCAAAAATAATTGATATTAGCATAAATGTGATTGTGTGCAGAATATAATTTTATTTTTTTAAATATAAAATTAAATTTCATCAACTTTCAATAAACCTGAAAACTCATGAGTTTATCGTAAACATTATGTATAATAACGAAGGTTGAATATAATAAAGAAATATTGAAGTAAAAAAAGAAAAAATACTGTCAAAAAATATTTATTATTAATTTAATAAGAAAAAAGGTAATAACCGTAAAAGTATATTTAATCTAATTTTAGTATTTTATATAATTAACACTTTTTGATATTAATTATAATTTAATGTTTATAGTAACAAAAGAAAAAATCTATTAATATTAAAATCAAAATGATCAAAATTCATGATATAATTATGAAAATATAAAAAAAAAACAAAGTTTATAAATAAAAATTATATATTTAAACAAAGATTAATATAAATTATTATTATTTATAGTGTAATGTTATTATTATTATTAAAAATGTTAAAAAAATAATAATTATGAAAAACCATGTACCACAAATATAATTATATATTTAATAGTTTATGTAATTACTATTTTAATTAATATATTTTAAAGAGAACTAATTATAAATATGAATAATATAATAACATAATATTGAACTTTTTTATTTAAATCTAATATATTTAAATTATTTCGTATATTTAAAGCAAATATATTTATAAAAAAATAAATTAAATAATTTAATTTTTTATTATTTTTACTATTTAAAAATAAATTAAATATTTCATTTATTATTTTATAATTATTGTTTTTATTTTATATATTTAAATATATTTTTCCGCGTTATAAAGTTAATTCATCGAGGTTACAAAAATCTTTTCCACGGTACCAGATCTTAAACTTCTTGATGTTCGAACAACGAATCCATTCACAAATGTCTTTAAAGAAATCAATGTCGTCGTGAAGTTTAAGATCTAATTCTTTACAAAGATTAATCCAAGGAAGAAAGTTTTCTTCAAAATCTTTTTTTGTTATGAAATATTTTGAGATCCATATCCTCAACCATTCAATCTTATCTTTCGGTTTCCATCCTTCGAAATAAATTGGATTAAAAAAGAAGACATCGCGAACATTAGTTGAACATCGAATTATAAGATTTTTTTCTTCATCACTTAAAATATTTTTATCAACACCTAACCCATCTAACTTTCTTCCAGATTTAATGTAATAATTTACGAAATAATTATCGCAAGAAGTTGCGTAAGAAGTTTTTCCATCGTCAATCAAAATCCTCCAACCCCACCTATGTTTATTTCGTACATCAACAATTGAGTTTATTTCATCAGTGAATGACGATTGACTTTCGTAGAAACATTCGTAGAAAAAATTGAAATCTTTAAAACCATCAATACTTTTACAATTAATACTTTTAGATAGACGATCTAAAGAAAAATTAAATGTGAAATATAACAATAAACAAATAAATAAGAAACAAAAAATAAAATAATAATCAAAATTGTGATGTTATACATATAATATTATTATTTTTCTATATACAAATATAATTAATACACTATAATGAAATAAAAAATTGAATACATTTTCTTATTATTAATAAATATATTATATTTATTTAATAATATAATAAACATAATCACATTAATAATAAATGAAATTATATATAAAACTTAATAAAACTTTTAAACAAAATAACTTCTTAATAAAAATTATAAAAAATATACTAATTTTATTATTTTGAACATAATTTTTATATTAAGAAATTTTATTATAAATGTTGTGTTTATAATTTTTAATAACCAATAACATACATATATAAAATATATTTTTTACTTAAAATAACATAAAACAGATTAAAAATATGTTTAACTTAGAAAAAATGCATTATTAATTCATATTGTCATTAGAAATAAATATCATCATTTTTTTATATAAGAAGATAAAAAGGAAAACCTGTTTTATATTTACATGCAAATTTGTAAAGAACTCAATGTATTTATAAACCGAATTCCTACAGAACTTGTTCAAATTTAAAATTTACATCGAAAATCTCCTTCGACAACCTTTTTTAAAATAAGTTAATTAAATAAATATGAAAAAACGTCAAAGAGTGAGGGTTCAAATATTTGGTGATTCGATTTCGACGTCGATTTGAAACTATGAAGAAAATCAATCAAAATTTGCAACTTTTATACAACTTATAAATTAAATTTTGATGCAATTAGCGCTTCTTGAATAAGGCTACAAAATATATATTATTAAAACATAAAAAAAAGCAACTAACGCAGCTAAGAAGAACCAATAATCTATTCAATCAAATTTAAATTTTTATATAAATTATATCGAATGCATGTTTTTTGGATAGACAAATAAAATTTTGGTTTTAAAATTTTGTAATTCATGTAACAGTCATTTTAAAGAAAAGTTTTACTTTCACTATCATTTTATAAAATTAATATTTCTCTTTACGAGTGACCAAATGAACACAAGTTCTAATGAGAAAATTTAACTTACGGTGAGAACATAAAAAAAGCAACTAATGGCAATAGTTTCACAGGAGTATTAAAACTTGAACGAACTGTCGATTTACAAATTATAGAACTATATTGTGGGAATATTTTACATGTTTATTAAATCGAATGAAACGAATAAATTTAAATTCGCTTGAAATTACAGTCTTAGAATAGAATCAGCTTATATCTTGAAATCAAATTATTATCAAAAATATTAAATTTAAATATTATCTTTTCTTGCATTTTTTTTGTTTAAAAAAATTCACTGAATATATCAACAAAATAAACAAAAATGAAAAAAAAAAAATTGTTTTCATAATTATATTCAAGAGGTCATTGTCGTCGTATCGCCTTTAAACAATTCGACTTGAATTCCGAAACATAAACTTTTTAAATGAAATGAAAAAATTGATTATAAAACTGAAGTATACTTACAAAATTTAAAAAGTTTTGTTACCAGTGTGAATTTTAATAAACAATGATAACAAAATGAAACCGTAGCATTTTAAGAAAATAAATTGAAAAGTGAGTTTTATAAATTTAAAACTCGATCATCGAACTTCAAAAAATCTTTTAATAAATTC
Organism: Hydra vulgaris; assembly: GCF_022113875.1. NCBI lineage: Eukaryota > Metazoa > Cnidaria > Hydrozoa > Anthoathecata > Hydridae > Hydra > Hydra vulgaris. Next base: position 50,473,632 of record NC_061159.1, read on the forward strand.
GAAAAAAAAAACAGTAAATATTGAAAACAAACGTTTCGCTTATAATATGATTTTGTAACCATCGCAACCGATTTCCAAATGCACGATAGCGGTAGCAGGTTCTTAAAGCGAAAAGATTAAAACCGAAAAAACCTTATTATAATTTTACATACAACCTACTTTTTAAAATTGTTATATAATTTTTGTTCCTACAGCCCCGGATCATTGTAACTAAAATGGAAAACACTAAGCCATCAAAAAAAAAAAAAAAAAAATTTATTCAACTGTATTTTTTTATCAACTGCTTTTTAAAAGATATGGTCGTTCGACTAAACAAAAAAAAAATTAAAAGAGCGCCGATTTAAATGTAAATGTTTTTTATAAGATTGAACTCTTAACAAAAACTTGCTGCACTTTTAATTATATTGGCAAATATAAAATTATTTAACTGTTAAAAAAATTATTACACTAAATTGCTGAATAATAATTTTTATTTTATGTAATTAATTATATTTTATATATCAATTACTTTGATATATTATTCACTTTTATTGTAGAATTTTTATTTGTTGTAATAATTCTTAAAATGCCTGCATTCTATTACAAAAAGATAATATATAACTGTTTTCATATGCAGTAAACAACGTTCGTCTAAAGAATTTTTTCATGCTGCAATAAATGACACTTGTTAAGTGTATGTTCTTGTAAACATGCAAACGTTTGTTAAAAAAAAAAACAAGAAGAAAAACGAACGTCACTTTTCTTTAATTTTGCTTATGCAAACATTGGCGTTTGTTTAAAATTAATAAAAACGAACGTATTACTTTAGCGTTTTTTTTTCCAAATATATATGCGATTGATAGTTTTTTATTAAATATAAAAACACATATAATAAATATAATATTTTTAAAATTACATTTTACAGTGCAGACTTCAAATTTGAATGAATTTGATGCTGTTTTGACTACTATTGAACTGCTATTTGATAAAAACAGATTTAAGTTTTAGTTCAAATATTATACTAATTTAATTTATCCTAAACAAAGTGAAGAAAGAATATTTATGCAATTGTTTTGCAAGAAACGATGTATACCACAAGGTGACTTGTAACCTCAACGCCCAACACAAGGACATCTTGACCTTGATAAACAATTGATATAACTGATAAACAATTTAGTAAAGAATAAAAGAAATCAAAGATTATTAAAATATAAACTGCAATATTTTTAAAAGGGAAATTTTAATCAAAAATTCATATATTTATATGCCCTATATAAAAATATAAAAAATATTAATGTTAGTCTTGCTCTAAACTAAGCAGTTTTTAGTCATTTTAAGGTCCGTTTTTTTGTTTCAAATATGTCATTTTAAGGGAAAGGAATAAGTGATTCAATTTTTTTACGAGTTAGTTTAATCATATTTGCTTCAAATATAGATGGTTTGGTTTTTCAAATACCAAAACTTTTTAATGTCTAAGAGATGGTTTCCAATAACAGAAACTATGTCAAACAAGAGTTGTGCATTTAAATTTAAATGAATCGGTTTTCGTTAAAAGGGCGTAAGTCACAAAATACAATTTTTTCAAAAAATAAAAAAACTTAATATCAAAAAAACTTCTTATTAAAAAGATTTTTGAAAATTAATTTGAAAGTAAAAGTTACTGTTTTATAAAATTGGTAAAATAATAAAGTTTATTATTTTATTTTTAAACCACTCTTTAGAAATATTTTTGAACAAAAATATTTTAAACTATTCTTTCGAGTAAATTGACATGGTTTAAAAACCGTTATAAATGAATTTAACATCAAAACTTTTTTTAAGTTTTCCATCAAATTATTATTTTTCAACCAGAAATTTACTTGTAACTTTTTTAATATTAATTTTAATGAAGCATAAAAAAAAAGTGCAAAAATAAGTTGCATTCTCTTCCATACATGACAGAAACCTATTTATGATGCAAAAAAATAAATATTATCTCCACTGACACACACTTAACATGAAACTATACTCTTGCGTAAATAATACATGGGAGAAAGGTTTTTAAAATTTTGAAAAACTGCCCCACTCACCCCCTATAAAATCTCGTACCCTACTTTTTATTATTGTTTACTTTCTTTTAGAAAAAACAAATAAATCCTTACGTGAAAAAATAAAGTTTCCAAGTTATTCTTTATAAATGTAATTATAGTAATTCCTAATTTGTAATAACTTTTTATTCTTATGAGAGTGAAAATTTGACTTTCTTGTTGAAGACGTTTTAAAAGTAATTTCAAGCAAAGAAAGAAAATAGACTTTTTATTAAAAACCATATGAAAGTGATATCAAGATTTTAATAAAATACTTATATGAATTATTTCAAAAACAAAACATTGAAAACGACTCTGCAGTCTTTTTATAATATTTTATTTATGAAAAAAAAAATACTTCGTTTAAAAAAAACTTATTTGTGTTTTACTTTATTTTTTATATATAACTTTGATTTTTTCAAATAAAAAAAAATTGTTTCTCTTGCTACACTTAACCAAAGATTTGAGAAATTATATGTCTAGATCATGCTTGAAAACAGCCTGTTCAAAAATATCAAATAATAGCCATGAATTCGCTCTTACATAATCAACCACTGAAGGTATTTCCAAATTTTGAAAGCTGACGCTGCATCTAATTTAAACATTTTCCGATGGAGAATCTGCCAGAACAAAGAGCTGGTCCTGTACAGTTAATACTTCAATAATTTTTAACATTATCTTATCGAATAATAATGCTAATAATGAGTTTATTTATAACATTATGAAATCAAAGGCTAAAAAAACTATTCTTGATTGCAGCTGTATCTAAATTCCCAGCTCTGAGAAATTTAGGAGAATAAAAAATTGAAATATATGTTGCCATCTCTTCCACATTCTTTATCTTCCTTTTGTCTCAAGTTCAGGACTTGCTTTGTCAAATTATAAGGAAGCATGATATTGCGAACTCTTCAGATCAGTAAATACTTACTGCCATAAAACGTGTATGGTTTACTGCCCCAGGCTTGTGAATGTTGAGATGCTTGATTGTTGGTTCCTAAAAAATGAGAGCTAGCTCAGTAATTCCTAGTAGTCTCTAGTTCCTGGTAATATTGGATATTGTTTTTATTAATAAATATTACACATTTATTACATAAACTTGAACATTTTAATGGCTAGAAAAATTAACCTGAAAATATTTGAAAACACCTTCATTAACAAGTGTTATTAAAAGATTTCTTGCCTCATCTGCATGTTCTTTAAACTAAGAATGACAAATCTGTTGCGAATTGAAGTGATCAATAAACTGTGTCATTATCAACATCAACAAAAGTACATTGCCAGGTCTGCTGACCTATGGTAACTGCTGACTGATAATGTTCCAAGAATATATCTATAGCTCAATCTAATAAAATTGAAGCCATTAATGAATCGTTTGTTGTATTAGCTCTCAGAGTTCTTTTGTTGAATTATTAAAAAAAATTGTTTACCTGCATTTAGCACAACAAATTATTCCAGTATTGGTAGCAGTAGTGTCAAAGAAAACCATTCTTACATAATCAGCAATACCAAACTCGGTCAAAATCTCCTTGATAGCCTAAACCAATTTAACCCTGTATGGGAAGGAACCCATGGAGCACTAAGTAGATGAGTAGTTCCTTCAGCTCTCACAAGAATGCATATCTTAGCAACTGTTACATCAACATTCATTTATAACATGTTCTGGAATTTGGAATCAAATAAATATGTAATAAAAACATTTTCATTTTAATTATTTAACATACTAGTTATAAATAAATATATGCAAACCTTGATTAACTTTCAATCAAAGTGTAACTGAATTTTTATCTTATTTTGTTTGATCTTATTTTAAATAAGAACCTTAATATAATCAGCATCTTTGTTGATGTTATTTTTCAATCAAAAAGCATAAGTATAAGAAAGAGATCTCCAGCTGTGGTGACAGCTGGGGAAAGCTTAATTAGGGTTACTAATATTTTATGAGCTGTTGTATCCATGCCTATAGCTATTCTCAGTCTCTTCAATCATCTTTATGTTGACAGCAATAGTTTATTTCGGCTTGTCAAAATTTCTTAGTGAAAGTGCCTGTAATTAGTTTCTATTAGAACTAAGTACATTTATAACATGTCATTTATAACATGTCTAGTATTTGGTTCTAAAAAAAATATTTCAGATAGATGTGCAACTATAGTAACACAAATCATTTTCTGAGTTGGACTGTGTACTTGGTTTTGAAGAAAATATTCCTGATGGATGTACAACATCAGTAACGCACACTTTAGTACCTCTTGAATGATTAAATAAACTTTCACAAAAACTTGTCGATGCTGTAAATTTAGTCTAAACCCATTTGTTTCTTCTTTGTTTAATAAAAGATAGTCTCAAGAAGGCTATCATATCATGGTTAAAACCTTCTTTCAACTCTTTAACTCCTAAACACAAACCTTTATAAACAAGGCCTCTGTGCAGAAAAAAAGTTTGTTATTTGAATTTCAAGATCAATGTTTAGTTGAAACTTCAGTCACTACCATCTTTTCTCTAGCCTACTTTTTCCCATTTTTTATTTACATTTTAAATTAAATAGAATAATACTTATAAATTAATACATAAAGATTTCACATGAACTATTTATAATATTTTATTTATGAAAAAAAAAATACTTCGTTTAAAAAAAACTTATTTGTGTTTTACTGTTAAAGTAGAAAACAAACTATTTTTCAATACCATTAAACAAAAAACTTTAAAAAGACAAAATAAAATAATATTCCAAAAAAAACCTAAATTTACTCAAAAAACCCACTGGACCAGAGTTTTTTTAAAAAACCACAGGTTTTTGCCAACCCTGCTTCAAGTCTTTATAAGTTCAGTGCAAGATTGTACACATCCTGCCTTACTGTTGAGCTGGTTCTTCTTGAGTTTTAAAAATCTTTAATATATTTTGCTGTATCTCTTTGCAGTGTGACAGGCCCAATAATTATATTGATCTTAGCAACAAAGTACACCTAATAGTACCAAAGTGACTGATCCAAGATTTTTTATTGTTTGAGCAATCTCTAAATTTTTCTATGGTTATACTTATGTAGAATAATAATGCTTTACAAAAAAATTGTGATAATTACAGACTAAGAACAAAGCCCTTTGACTTCAACCCCCACCACCCCACCCCACACCAAATGCAAGAGGCAACAAGTTGAAATTTTTTTTTTTTACTTTTCTCAACAAGACTTATATTTAATGATAGATTTTAAGTTCATAGTAGTAACAGTAAAATTATTACTATTAAAAACTATTACTAGCATGAAAATTATTACTATTAAAAAATTTTTAAAATAATAAAGACTTTTTAAGTACTTAAAAATTTTTAAGTTCATTGTAGTAACAGTATGACACTTCAGTAATAATTTTGTATGTTAAAAAATTACATAAAAATTTTTTATTAATTTTATATTAATATAACTTTATATTAAACTAAATTTGTTTCTCAATGTAGTTAAAATGTTAAATAAAAATGGTTCTTTGTAGTTATAGGATCAGTTTGAACTAACTGAATTAAAAACTATAAATTGAAAATGAAGTTGTTTTTTTTTTTTTTTTTTTTTTTTTTTTTTTTTTTTTTTTTTACATTATTCACCTCCCCAAGGCCCGAGGGGGCCACTACAGTCGAGGAGGCTACATTTTTTTGTGTTTTTTATTTTTTTGTTGTATTTCGTGGTACAACCCTCTCTCAACTCTTTAACTCCGAAACACGAACCTTGACAAGCAAGGCCGCTGCGCGGAGAAACTAAGTTGAGCGCGGTACTTCCAGGGACGTGGTGGGAGTCGAACTCCGAACCTCTCGCTTACAAAGCGAGCGCTCTTACCACTACACCACTGCCGCATGTTGTTGCGAAGCAGACAAGATATAAGATGCTTATTTTGAGCACTGGGACCCATTCTTTTTATTCAAGAAAATGCTTGCTCGCTACTAGGAAGACATCTTAACTGGTTTACCAATAAAAAAATGTTCCTTGGTACTTACCCTTCTTTTCTTAACAAAATTCTTATACACTTTAGAATTTTTAGACTATAAAAAAACCTGTCACAAATCTTCATTTAAAAAAAATTGTATTAAATACATTAAAAAAACTAATTTAACACTGTTATTAATTATTAATTATATTAACTAAATATAAACAATTTTACAAATATTTTTCATATAAAAATCAAGAATAAAAATAACTTTAAACTACAACAAATGAAAAGTACAAAAAAAAAAAGGTTTTGCAAAAAGGTATTTCTAGTTTGTTTTTTGCTTGCTAGAAGATGAAACCTTTTACGAAAAACCTATATTTAAAAAAAACATATTTTGTGGTGTTAGTTTTTAGAAATATAAAAAAGTTTAGATTATTTTTGGTTCAAGGTCAAACTTGATTTTTATGGGAATATTTTGTATGCTTGTAGACTTTGTAATGACTTTATTGTTATTGAAAAATTACAAGTAAATATTAAACATTAGCAAAAAAATTAATTTGTCACCTAAAATTATTGTTGAAGAGATGTTTAGAAAGTTTTCTTTTTAGATTTTTGATGTACCTGCCAATAGGAGAACACAAATCAAATTATATAATCAATTGTTTTAAATTTGATTTTTTGACAAAATTAGATATATACAAAAGGATAAATGTTACGTGATGCTTCGATATTTAAGCTTAATGTAATATTAAGTTATAATCTAGTTATAAAAATTAAATTAAACAATTGCTTTACTTAATGCAAAGGATAATGTTCATTTGTGCGTATTTGGACACAGAACCTTTGAAAATAATGCCAATATGAGTAAATATTGCTGTTGAGAGCATATATAAAAAGATTAATTTTAAATAGTATCTTACCAATTTATATTATTTTTTTATTTAATACATGATTTCTTTGTCTCTGAATTCGAAAAAGCTTATATTTGAATAATTGAAATTTTGTTAAAATTTTTTAAAACTTGGTTTCTATTATATTGGTTTAAGTTTTAAAAATAGTTTTAACTTGATGATTTTAAAATTTTATGAAACTATAGAAAAAACATTTATAAAAACTTTGTATCAAATTTTTGTTTAGTTTTAAAGCATATATAAAAAGTTTTATTTTAAATAGTATCTTATTAATTTTTTTTATATTTAACATAAAAAAAATTCCCATCATACTCCTTTTATTAAAACTTCCCCATTTATTAGATCAGGATTAAAACTCCCAATCCTTTTTTTATTACCACCTTCTCCCCTTGTAATAAAGACACAAGAGTATCTACTTTGTTTAAAACGTTGTATTTCTTTAATGTAAATAACTAAAATTTTAAAAAGGTACTGCAGTACAACAATTATCATCGTTTAACTTAGTGTACTTAAAATTATTTGACTAGATAGCCAACATACTTTATGATCTTTTAATAGATCAGAATATTTTTCACTATGTAATAAATAAAATGTATTAAACAAAATTCACAACTTAATGCTTTCAAGAAAATCAAATCTTCTTTGGTCAAAAAAGGTTCTAAAAATACCTAAAGACTTTGGGAAGATTATTTTTAGAAAAAATTTTAAAATTAACCTTTAATAAAACCCAAATTAAATAAAATACTGCACTGCAAGTACACTTGATTGAATTTGAATGCAATATTACCCTTTATATGCAATACAAGCCAGGCAACACTGTTTCCTGGTTCAGCCTTTAATTCTATTTAAAAATCAATTTTTAAATAGAATTAAAGAATTTAAATATTTGCATATATGCTATATTATGTATAAATTGTATATGTAGGGAGTTTAGAAAATATATTTTTTGAATTTAAAAAACCAAACTAGAACTAAATTAAATCTAGAATTGAAGCATATATGTTTAACTTAAATCTCAAAAAATTTGAGCTTCATTAAATCACTCTTTCCTTGCCCTCGAAGAGCATATTTGGAAAAAAAATGACCTCAAAATGACTAAAAACGGCAAATTTAAGTGTCTTGAGGCCAAGACTGACATAAATAATTTTATAATTTTTTTTCTAGGACATAAATATCTTAATTCTTAATTAAAAATAGTTTACATTTTAAATCGACTGAAACTTTGTTTTTACATTTAATTTAGTTTAGTTTAGATTTAAACTTAGTTATTTTTTTAGTCATTACATAACTATTATTATTATATTAAATTGCAATGAAAATGTATAACGAAATAAGAAACCCGTGTGAATTGGGCAAAAAATCTAAGCCGAGACATAATAAAAAAAGAAATTACTATTAAATCAGGAAAATTTAGGTAATTTATACTTTTAAGTAACTCGCTTTAAAATATTTACATATAGAGAAAGAAAGAAGAGAGAGAGATAAAAAAAGTTTAATTTAAATGATTTCAATAAAAAATTTGTATTCAGAGATTCAACTATAAACATACTTTGATATTAATTTAGTTATAACTAAACTTTAAGTTGAAGAAGGTTAAGAAACCTTGGATAAACATGAGATTTGATGTAGTTAGTGATGTTAGTTTTCACAAAGTTAAATCAGTACTCTGGTCTGAAGAATAATATTTAGCAAACCAGAAAACCTTAAAAACAATCGTTTGGGCATAACAGATTTGAAAAACATATAAGACATAAAAAATTATAACATAATAAAAGATCAGCAAAGATAAGCTTGAGGATTTGATGTTTTTGGAAAACTTGGTTGGAGTAAGTAAGTTCATATTTAGGACAGAGGATATTAAGTTTAGTAGAATGGTTAAACTTTAAACTGAAAAAATTTTAGAAGATATTTTTATTATTTATTATTTCAGTTAAAATTGATTATTTTTTTGCTTACTGGCAGCAGAGAGTAACAGAAAGAAAAAAAGAACAAAGAAAGGCAATCAATAGAGTTTAATTAACTCAATTCTGAATCAATTCTGATTCGTGGCTTAAAATAAACCGTTTTTAGTCAGGATTTTCACAAGGAAAGAGTGATACAATGGTGCTCAAATTTTTTGGGAGTTAGTTTAAGCATATTTGCTTCAAATTTAGATGGTTTGGTTTTTTAAAATCAAAAGTTTTTTTTTCTAAACACCCCTATCGTATATCTGTTGGCCTATATAATATAACTTACTGAATCAATTTTTGCGTGCTTAAAATTGTATTGTGTATTAAAATAGATATAACATTTTTTAATTTGAGTTAAAAATAAAACTGCAGATTAAAAAAAGGTTTTTCTGTTTTGATTAAAAGTCTTTTTTAAAAAAGGTTTTTTATAAAACCATTAAAAGATTCCACCTCGGGAAAAACAGAAAATATCTTTGGAAGCTTTTCAAACTTTTTCACATTGAATAATCTTTTCTTACCGCTCTTTTGTTCAACTTTTGCGCAATCTTACTTAAAAAAGTGCCTATAGAACTTTTTTAGGTACTGTCTAGAGCAGCGGCTAGGTTCACCCAGACTCACCTATTAAGGAGGGGGGGGGGAGGGAAGGAATTTTGGGGGCATATTTTGCAAATTTAGAGGTCTTTTTGCAAATGTAAGGGGCTTTTATACCAATGCTTTTATTTACTCATCGTCACTGATTGTTTGTCTGTGAGCATCAAATCTTGTAATAAATCACTTCCTGATGATAGATTTTCTTCAAATTTTGCATACATACTCTAGCTTGATGACAATACAATATTCAATAACTAGTTTTGTAATAAGTCAATTAATTTAGTAAATTTTAATTAAGTTTCTTTTTTTTATGGAAAAAATAATAATAATTTTTAAAATAAGTATATTGATTGTTTTATTACTTATATGCACATTTAGCATATTTAGATATGGTGTTGACTTTGTAAACGGAATGTCTGTAGTTCAAGACCCATATCTTATTAAACTTTTTTGTTTTTTTACACAAGCATACAACCGAAAATAAAACAGTAATATCAGAAAAAATTGATTGCAAAATTTGTGTATAACATTGTGTATAACAGATACAGTAAAAGTATACAAATTGTTGAATAAGAAACAAGCAAGAATGAGTTTTGTTTTATTGTAATAGAGATGATAGCTTGTTTGAGCATTGATCATGATTGTATTTGTAGAAAAAAGAAAGGCAACCTTAGAACAATGGGAGAGTGGCTTAAGCTTGGGAGATATAGCAGGTCTAATTACAATTATAATTTGCATTTAGACTTTGTCTGAGGATAAGTAGGTTACTATATAACAATATAGGAATGCCAACAATATTGCAATTTTTTTGCACTAAACAAATCAGTTTTGTTGTCTAATAAAAGTTGTGGATTTTAAATCCAGACTTAAAAGCCATAAGCCACTGCAAGCCTTAGACTGTTACAAAAAAAACTGAAGACTTTTTGTCAAGAGACGAGTATTAAGTTGAGTCGTCAGGAAATAGAGCTACTTTACATTCAATGAAGATCGTTATTGTAGATAAGTAACAATATAGGAGTCTTAAAGTTACTTAGAATAAAGAAGATGGTAGGCCTTAATTAACAACTTTACTACTGCAGTTAGAAAAAAAAACATTTAATAACCTCAAAATCTTTATATGAATAAACTAATAAGATAGAAAAAGCTATTTGTAGGATAGTTGGAGAGGTCAAAGTGTTTTCTAGAGTTTTAAAAAATTAGAACCACTTAATTAGCACATTATAAAAGTTTAGCAACAATTGATGAGAGTTTTGGAGAACGCTTTTTGAACTATGATGGAAATCTATTATGAAGCACAAACTGTAGAAGTGTTTAATTAAGAATTAACTTTATCATTGGAAGCCATTGGAAGAGTGATTTGGATAACAATGATTTAATCTGTTCAAGTGTTAGGAAGAGTATGGCTATTATATTCAAGAGTCAAATAAGGATAAGATTTCTTTGCAAATAAATCTGCTTTATTTTGTGGAGAAGTAAAAAAAAACACATGAACTAAAGATTAAATGTTAGACTTTAGTTAACGACAATGTTGAAGACTATTCAAAAGTCTCTGAAACCAAACATCTGAAAAAGATACAAGATTTAGTAAACTGAGAATAACAGAGCTTAACATCAGACAAGACTTTTTTACATTAGCTTTTTGCAATAATAAAAGGAAATTTGTTCTTAAGAGAGAGAGATGTTCTTGTAAAAAAGATGAAAAAAAAGCATTATTGTTTAATAAGCAACTGCTCAAGATGGTGAAAAATGTGGAGTAGAATGAGGCTTGAGTTAAAATTGAAGAGAAGTAATAAAAGCTTCCAAACATTTATTTCAGAAAAGCTAAAAGTTTCCTAGATGCATTTTATGCATACATATTATGGATATAAACATATCTGATTACTATTTATTTAGATGCAGGCATACAACAACCTTTTATTGTTATATAAACTTTAGAATTACTTATGGAATAAGTAATTCTAAAGTTTATATAACAATAAAATTTTAGAACTTACTATGGAATAGTTTTTGTGAAAAGTAAAAAACGATCAGATGAATGTGTGGTGTGACTAAACAGATGGATGTGTGGTATGACATAAAAAAAAAGGCATAATTATAGACAGATTCAACAAAACATTGTATTGAACAATGTTAAACAAAGATAAAGTAATTTAAGCATCAGCATATAGAGATGTAGCAGCTTCAGTAAAAAATGGTAGTGGAAGAAGGAAAACTTAAAGAGAGTGCCTTACATATTTTATGAATGAGCTTTAGTTAAGAAAAAAAAAATGCAGGGATGCATTCAAAAAATTGGTTATTGATGGAAAACCTAAACATGTAATTAAAAGAATGAAAAAAACTCGAGCAGTATTTAAACTTGCTTTTAGGTACTGTAAAAATCATACTGAGTAAATTTAAGCTGACAGAGGTTACAGAGAATATCATTAATGTAAAGGCAATCAATCATGTTGCTAGTATTGGCAGAGTTACTGGTGACAAGGACATTGCCAATATAAGAAAAAAACATTTTCAAGCAATATATAATTTACTTAATGATAACCAGCATAGTATAGAATGTATAAAATACAGGTTGAGCAAAAAGTGTATTCTTTATTACTAGATATACCTGTTAGAGTTACTATTATAGATGGAACTAATCCTTTGTATAAGCAAAAAAAGAGAAAATCTGCTGGACCAGATGGCTTGTTTATGGAATCATTTATATATGGAGGACATAGACTGTCTCTTTATCTAAGTATTTTTTTTAATTTATGCTTGTTGCATGGACATTTGGCATTAACCTTCTTAAGCCACGATAATTATTCTAGTAAAATCTAAAATCGGAGACTTAACAGATGTAAATAATTACAGAGTAATTGCAATCTCTCCGGCTTGTTCTAAAATATTTGAAGGTATTTAATTAGAAAGAATCATATCTCATGAGAATGCTGATTATTTTCAGTTTGGTTTCAAGAAAAGTCATTCCACAATGTCTTGTACATATTGTTTAAAAAAGACAGTTAAATACTTTATTTCTAGAGGAAGCCATGTATTTGCATGCTTTATAGATTTTATACCATTAATAATTGAAAACTGTTTTTTAAATTAATTGATCAGGGTATTGCCATAAACGTTGCCTATCTACTTGCATTTTGGTACAAGAATCAAACTATGTTTGCCAGATGGCAGAAAGTAAACTCTGGTGTGTATGTTATTTAACCCAAAACAGAGATGTAATAATGTGTCAAGCAACTTTGCACTGTTTACCTTAGCAAAAGATGTGAATTAGTTTCATTGACAAATTCAAGTATCTGGATCACATAATAGAAAATGGTTTGTTTGATAATGCTGATATAAATCGAGAGATAAAATGTCTTTATACGGGTACAAACATTAATTAGACGATTCAAGAAATGCTTGATTAAGGTAAAAGTGCAACTACATATGACCTACTGCCTCTGTTTTTGTGGCTCTATGGACTAATTTTAGTGCAAATACTATGTCAAAGCCAGACTCTTGTTACAAGAAATGTGCTAAAATGTTTTTTGGATATATTTTAAGAAAGAATATACATACATAAAGATTTGTGTTAAGCAACTTGTGCAGAAAAAAAGAACATTGACATATTTATTTAAATTTCCCTAAAACAGTTGCTAAATATTGTTAAACACACCAAATAAAAAAAAAAAGTAAATCATATCAATAAAAGTAAATCATATCAATAAAAGTAAATCATATCAAATGTAGAGAATGAAAGATATAAAATAGCAACTAATCAAAAAAAAAAATAAAAAGCTTAAAAGAAAATAATATAAAAAATATTTTTATGATAAAAATATTTTGATAATTATATGTTTTCTCTTTAAAAAAAAATGACATTAAACAAAATTTGTACATTTGTACATATGTATATTTATCAAAAATGCACCAAAGTTTAATAACAAACTACTTACTTACCCAAAATAGGAATCAAAAGTGAAGACTCCTCTTTTGATTTTTTAGAAGGATTCAGGTTAACAAGAAACTTTAATATAATATTTTGGTTTTTATTGCTTAATCCACAAATCATTGATAAACAACTCTTCAGCTTTTTATTGGCCATAATCTCTTCAAAGCTTAAACAATTGTATGCATATACAGATGCACAAAACTCCATTACAGTCAAATGTGCAAATTGGTAAAAATAACCAAGATGTGTTTCAACCCTTTCAATAAAACCAAAAAGACTTTCATCAACTTCATTAAAGTTATTGATAAATAGTAAAACTTCTTCTTTTGAAAAAATAAATTTATTTTCAATAAACAATTCAAAAGCTATCCTACAAATGGTTAATACATATTTCTTATTATTTTCATTTGCCATCATTTCATAAACCAATACATTGTTTTTGATAATGTGTTTTTGCAAAAAGTATAAAAAAATATTTGCATACAATTCTGTCATCGTTAAGAAAGAAGTTGTATATATTTTGCTTGAATCACTAATAATTTTACACATGGAAGATAAATAAAATGGAACAGTTGCCATAACTTTTGCAATTGGAGACTCCTTTAAAGTTGCTTTAACAACTTCTTTTTTTTCTTCTATAACATGATTTTCTACATAATTTTCAACTCCATCTTGGTTAAACCCCATTATTTGAATGGTTAACTTATCAATATGCTCTGTATATATATTTTGGCATTTATCAATTGCATAAACTCTACCAGCAACTACATGTTTATAACTTTGAATTTCTGCTAAAGCATTAACAATCGGAAAGTTAGAACTTAAATTTGGATTTAATAATTCATTTAAATATTTAAATTCATCTAATCCATCAATTATAAACAATGTAGTATGCTTACTAATATCAAAATCATTTAAAATATCTTTGTAGAAAACATTTAGTAATTCATTAATATTTGAAACATTTTGATATTGATTAAGCCTCCTGCATTCCAAATAAAACACAAGTTCAACATTATTCCAAATTAAATTATTCGACCAATCGAGCAAACACTTTCTGAGCAACCATGTTTTTCCAATACCAGCTATTCCAGATATTAATATTACTGATTTTTCGTTCATAAATATTTCACTATATGGAATTGGTGTATAACTCATTTGCTTTTCAAGAAATTGCTTTCGTTCAACTCTACAAACAACATCCATTTGAGCATTATGTGCATCAACAATACATAGATCAACAAATTTTTGTATTAGATCAACATTAGCAGGTGTTTTTAATAGTGGTTGAAGTTCATTTATTTTGCCATAATATTTCAGATAATAATTTTTTAGTGCTGTGCATACCTCTGATATATCTAAACATCAATTATCATCATCATCATCATCTGTAACTTTTGATTTATTTATTATTATTATATAATTGTTATTATATTAC
>NC_061159.1:50489402-50576902 GCF_022113875.1 Hydra vulgaris
TAATTAAATCTGTAATAATTAAAAAGTAGTGTAAAGTTAAATTTCTAAAAAACTTTTTATTTAAGATTAATTAAAGTTATAACTACTCTTATTACCTTTATTGACATGAACTCTGCTAGCAACATCTAGTGGATTTGAAGAATCTAAATGATAGTTATGCAAAAACTTTACTTTTTACAATGTTTATCCTACACAACTAACACAACAAGAAGATAAAAATAATGTTTACTAGTAACACATTATAAAACCAGTTTTTACGGTCTTCATGTTATTGTCATTTTGTACTACTATATTGTTTTTATCAAGTTAACAATAAAAATCATTGTTAGGGTTATGGTTTGTCTTTATGGTATGTCTTTTGTTGTAGGAATTTTGAACTATCAACTATTTTAAATTATCTATTTGTGTCTTATTTCTGACCCTGGATATCACTCGGGTTTTTTTATTTTTCTTTAGGTGGTACAGTCCATGAAATACTTCATTTATGATCTATTCACTCTACTATCACTCTCTTTTCTA
This sequence comes from Hydra vulgaris, assembly GCF_022113875.1. NCBI lineage: Eukaryota > Metazoa > Cnidaria > Hydrozoa > Anthoathecata > Hydridae > Hydra > Hydra vulgaris. Next base: position 50,489,922 of record NC_061159.1, read on the forward strand.
CTACTTTAGCTGAATGAGATCTATTTTGTTAATTTTATGTTAATTAATTATGAAAGATGGTCAGAAATTAAGGAAAATGTCTTCTATCAGGCAAAAGTTGAATCATTTTTATCTATATCTTAAAATTAGACATGCATAAAAAAATTTATTGTTGTTTGTAAATATTTAATAGATATTGCATATATTTCTGTTTATTGTTTATATTGTCATATATATCTGTACATTATTTATAATGGCATATATTTCTGTCTATTGTTTATATTGTCATGTATATCTGTAGATTGCTTTTACTAACATATATTTCTGTCTACTGTTTATATTGTCATGTATATCTGTACATTGTTTATACTGGCATATATTTCTGTCTATTGTTTATATTGTTATGTATTTTTTTTCTTTTGTGGTGCTGTTACAGGGTGGCCACTCAAATTTGAAAATGAAATGTTATTACTTTTTGATTGACATGATTTTTCATTGACATTTTCTAAAGTTCTACAATAAACCACTAGAGTAAAATATTCAGTACTTGCCATGCAATTAGCTATTGCCACTTGGTCACTAAAACATGCAGTTCAAAAAGTAATAGCTAGAAACTTCTGAAATCATGTCTAAAAAAAACTCTGATGTTTGCATCATAACTGACTAAAACTTTGACAATTTTATAAATTAAGACACATAATCTTTTTAAAGACCAAATAGCACAGAGAGGTGAATTTTAAATACCAAGAAGCATAAGAGTGCATGGGGAGTACTAGATGTTTTACCCTAACTCTAATTAAAGTCAATTACTGTAATCCTAATCTTTATTACATTTCATGACTTCCGACTAAGAAACCAAAAATAATGCAAAAAAAGCTGGAGTGGGCAAAAAATACAGAAATTTAATGGAAGATGGTTGGATCAATAAAATCAATAATATTAATTCAAATGATTTTAAAATATTCATTTTTTTACTTCAAACTTTACATCAAAAAAGATTTACTTAACAATCCTTATATAATATTTTAAAGTATACTTTAGCAACAAAAGTACTTTTCAAGTGTTAACAAAGAAGGCTCAATATGTAAAGGAGAAAAAAAAGGGAAAAAAACTTATTGAACTTTATCATTCAAATTGTTAAACACCCCACTTCTGTAATGATCTGGTCTATGATATGTAAAAGGGGAATGGGGATGCAATATAATATTTAGAGAATAATTAATCAGTTGCAATATAAAAAAGTCCTGGAACAAAGATTGTTGCCATAATTGGCAGAATGGTTTGGTCCAGGTGAAAAAAAAACTTTTATGTAGAACGGGGCACCATATCATACAGTTTAATCAAAAATACCTATCAGAATAGAATTTTTCATAACTTGATTGGCTAGAAAACTCTCCTCGATTAAATCCTTTATAAAATGTTGGGATTGAAATGAATAATAATACAACAATTTGCCTACACCATGAATGTATTTACTTAAAGAATTACGCCACATTCCATATAAATTACTGAAATTTATTTAATTAACAAATGACTGATGTTTAAGGTCTGGTACTACCTCTAAAAATATTTTTTAATAAATTATTTTATTAAATTGAATAAATTAAGGGTACAAATTCATATGCTTTTTAAAGTGTTGTTTTCTGAACCACCTTGCACTGCTCTTACTTTGATGTTTTTAGTCAGTTAATTAAACCTCAGACTTATTAACACTTTAAGTTTTATTAACCAATATTTTGTAACAGGTTCACAGGGTTTTTTTTTCCACCCTTTTTTCTAAAAAATTAAAAATCCAAAAAATGAGTTTCATTTAGCAGTATCTTTTAAGTGCTAAAATATTTTAATCAAACTTAAAAACAATTATAATTCATGATCGTATTCAAAAAAATAAAAAATAAAAAATAAAAAAACAAAACAAAATCTAAACCATGCAAGAGAAATGGAATAAAAAATTAGCACTCATTAAAGACAATGTTAAAGATTCTCCAGAAGTTTTTTGAGATGAAATGTAAGATTTAGTGACTTAAGAATAGTGGCTTTTGCATTAGACAAAACTTTTCTACAATTGTAAATAGTAAATAGATGATAGAAATAAATGGTAGACATATAGGATGAACAATCAAAAATTACAAGCTATGGACTATTTATTATTTTATTAATTTATAAATTGCTATAAAAGTATTTATAATTTATTAAAAAAAAAAGTTATTTGTGTTTAGTAACTTGCGCAAAGTTGTGATGTTGCTTCTTCTAAAAATTATAACTGACATGGTAAATTCTCTTAACTTAGATAAATATAATAATGATAAACAAGCTAACATATAAAAATGCAACTTAATGAAGTTAAACAATTATTTAATAGTAATTAGATAACATAAAAATAGATACTTATTCAAAAATTATTAAATTTTTGTTTTATAGAAATTACAAAAAAGAAAAATTTATTCTTGCTTTTAAATATTACAAAAAAAAAGTTTCATGTATATTATTCTAGCAACACTGTAATAAAAAATATTTCTTTTAATATAAACTATAAATTTAATTTTATAAATAATAGTATATCAATTGCTATACAATTATTTATAAAATTATTTCAGGTCACAACCCAAAGTAAGGAAATGTTATTTTATTGATTGATTATCTGGTTTCATTAACTATTGCAAATATAAAATACTCAATATCTTATTATGAACGTTGAACAATAAGAAACATTCACAATTGTTAAGATTATGTTTCTTTAAGGTTGGGTATTGAAATAAAAAGTTATTTAAAAACTTTGGCATATAAAGTTGCAGAATGGTCACACGCAAGCAATGAGCGTCTGAAAGAAGAATTGAAGTACATTAGAATAAAGGAGAATTATTTTTTGAACAAAGCATATTTTGACAGTTGTTAAGACAAAAATAAAGATTAGTAGAGGAATATTTAAAAATAATTGAGACAAAAAATTTTATTAAATTTATAAACTTATTCTTTTATTTAAATAAATTGATTTACTCAAGTGTTAATGATAATGTAATGATTTTGATGGAAGTTTTTGTTTTGTTTTTAAAGTTAATTTATTTTAATTGAAGAAATAAATTTTTTTTTTTGAAGCTTAATGAAGGTCATCCTCTCAATAAATATTCAACAGACTTTTCTAATAAGCTTTTGATACAAACAAAGCACATTGAAACCTAATTGTTGCAATTTTTTTAAGAATATAGTAAAAACTCAGTAAGTTTAAACCAAATATTAAAATTACCTTTATTGGCAGAAAATCTGAAAGATATTTCTGGTAAACTTGTCTCTAAATGATATAATGAAGTTTTCCTTACAAACAAAAACTTTAAAATTAAATTTGGATGTGGAAAAATAATTCTTTAATTTATGTAAACTTTTTTTTTTTCTTTTTTATGTAACAAATACTTTATAATATTTTTAAAGCTTTAAATTATTTTACAATTAATAAAATTCTAAATTTTATAAAAGTAATATATAACATGATGTTTTGTTATCAAATTTATATCCTTATACATATTCTACATACATACATATAATATAAAACTCTTAACTACAACTTTGGTAGTACTAGGCTAGTAATATAATAATAATAAATAATAGTAATATAATAAAAATAAAATAAACTTAGATGACTTTGTAACAAATATTATATGAAGTGCATGGAATAAATTGAATATTTATGAAGGATCATTGCTTGGACACATGAAGTAACCAAATACCAGGGTTAGGGTTAGGGTTAGGAGTAACCAAATACCAGGGAGCATACAAAAATGTTAATTCTATAAAAGTTGTGAATGACACAGCCAAAAGAGGGGTAAAACTTATTTCAGTTTACATAAAAATATTGACAAAAGATGAAACTCATTTGCTATATGTTTTACAAACTGTGTTATACATCGACATTGAATTCCAGATATGTGAAAGTCAACAGTTGTGAAGGCATTAATGAAAACAAGTGAACAACCAACAAGTGAACAATTTGTATCAAAATCTGATTAAAATAAACATTAAATTAAAATTAAAACTTTGCATCCAAAAAAAAAATTAAATGCATTTTTTTTATTTTCCGTTGACCCTAAAATAATATCAAGTTCATTGAGCAACGATATCAAAACATCATAATAAATTTTTGCACAGTTTATTTTTTAGTTAAAAGAAACACAATAAAGGGTTGAGGGTGAAACTTTTTTTTTGTTACCTTTTGTTACAATTGTTTGCCAAGGCAATATTACAATAGTTAATTTGACTATGTATAAATGAATAGTATAAATTTTTTTAATATTATTTATTTAAACGATGTTTTGTCTTGTACATAATCCCCAGAGCCTTTGAAATTTTATTCTGGACTTTATTTGGCTTTTCAAATTTAATTTAATTGCAGCCAACCATTGTCCCATTGTCCCATTGTCGTAATGTTGCTTCTCTTTCTCTTTTTTACAAATACTATAATGGGCACTGCTCTAAAGAGCTAGCGTCTCTTGTGCCATCTACTAAAATTCATTCTCGTGTTACTCATCATTCAATTAATTCTCATCCTTTTTCTGTGACTGTTCCTAAGTGCTTTAAAAACTCTTATTCGTCTAGCTTTTTTCCTTGAACATCAGTTCTTTGGAATTCGTTTCCTTCATCTTGCTTTCCTGATTCATATAATTTGCAATTTTTTAAGTCGTCTGTCAATCGTTATCTTGCTCTACAATCTTCATATTTTCTCTTCCAGTAACCTCCAACACTAATTAGTGGTTGCTTGCAGCCTTGTTGGAAGCGAAGATGTTTAAAAAAAAAAAAATTTTATCCAAAAGTATTTTCATTGAAAAAACTCTTTTAATTTAATATTATTAGTTGTTAGTTCTGGTAGTTTAAGTGGAAGGTTTTCAGATTTAGATAGTTTAGCAAACAAAATATATTTTGTTTTATCAGTATTCAATGAAAGTTTATTTGCTATAAACCACTCATTACGTTATATTAGTTTTGTATTTTCATAATGTAAAATATTTTTTAAATTGTAATCAAAAAAAAAAAAATTAGCGTAATAAAAAAAAATTAATATAATTAAGTACTTTTGAAGACAAATAAATATCATTTACATAAAACAAATATCATTAAAAAACAATAAAGATGCAAGTATTTATCCATGTAAAACACCGCATCTTATTGATTCAAACCTTGTTCATGTTAAATCATATGGTAGTCCTTGTTTACAATTTTCTAAATAACATTGCAGCCACTTTAAGTTCTTATTTATAAACTACTCCATAATTACGTAGTTTATAAATAAGAATATTGTGGTTGACAGTATCAAATGTTTTAGATCTAAAATAATTCCTAGTGAGTAACTATTATCTTTAAAACCACTCTAAATTTGATTTGCAAAATCAATTATTGCATGTTTCGTGGAATGGTTTTTTCGAAAACCAAACTGCTTATGATAAAGTATGATAATTGTACAGTCTGTTGTGCATAATACGCTCTTGTTTTTAGAAAAACAAGAAAGTACGTAAATTGGTCTGTAGTTAGATTTTATCGAGTCACCGCTGCCTTTGTATATTGGAACTATTTTTGCTATTTTTATTTGGTCAGGAAAAATGCTGCTTTTCAAGAAAGATTAAAAATTATAAAAAAGAGGTTTTTCTATAATATCTGAGGCTGCTTTTACAACAGCACGGTTAAGTTCATCCAGTCCTGCACTCTTATTTTTTTTCAGCATACTAATCGCTAGCTGAAATTTATCAACTAAAAGCTTTTTCAACTAACTTAGAGTTTTTCCTGCATTCAAGTTTTTTAAGCAAAAAATTATGACAAGTCTATAAAAAAACCATGCTATCAATTTTTTATAGTTTGGATAGTAAAGTATCCATTTTGTTTTGTCAGTATTTAATGATTTTTTTTTTTAATATATATTTTTTTATTTGTCATTATTAATATAATTATATACAACATTTTACAGTGAAATATATGACTGGAGCAAGTAGAAGACAATAGTCTTATCATCTTGCCCCATTTTCGTCGTTGACAAAGTATAAAAAAATATAAACCAAACACAAATATAATAAAATATTTTATAATACATATGATTTTTTTTTTAATTTTCTACAATGAAGATCATTAAATAACCAAGCAAGGAATATAATAGAATTTCAAGAATTTCATAAAAAATTTAAATTGAAAAAGGAAAAATTTTAAAATTTAGAAAAAATTTTAAAAATAAGAGATTCTTTTATTAATGTTGAGGTCTAGCTGTTGCTTTACAACGCATTTAAAATGTTGGAATGAGTTTATCGTTTTTATTTTGTTTGTTAGAAATGAGTTCCACAATTGAGGTCCTCTGCTGGATATTAAGAATTTAGATTGTCTTAAAGAGGTTTTCGGAATATAGTAGTTCTTGATAGAGTATTTTTTTTTGATATTTGTGATTAATAAGGTGAAAATAGTTATGGAAGACTTCAGGGACCAGATCATTTTTGAATTTAAACATGAGCTGAAGAATGCAATATATATTTTGTTTGTAGATATTAAGAACTCTCAGTTCCCTCATTAAATGTTTAGAATCGGCATTTCTATTTACATTTGTTAATAAACGGCACGCTACTTTTTGTTTTTTTGTATATTAAATCTAGTTTTGATTGGTAGGTATTAGCCCAGGCAATATAGCAAAAGTTAATATAGCTATGTATATTTGCAAAATAAAAACTTTTAAAGCATGCATTATTTGAAATATATCAGGTTTTATACATAATTCGAATGTTTTTAGATATTTTGTTTTTTATTATATTTATGTGGACTTACCAGCTAATATGTTCATCTAATAACACCTCGAGAAATTTAACTAAGAATGCTCAATTTAGTCTAATTTTGTCTAATAGAATATCTGGAAGTTTTAATGGTAGTTAGTCAGAATTGTATGGATTTGTTAAAAAAGATATAACTACTTCTCTCAATGTTGACAGAAAGTTTGTTTGCTTCAAACCAATCGCTCAACTCTTTAAGTTCCTGATTTACTGTTTTTGAAAGTGTAGTAATCTTAGAGTGGGTATAGAAAGCTTGAGTGTCATCTGCAAAAAAAATGTAGTTCAATATACTGGAAGATAAAAATATGTCATTTATATAGATTAGGAAAAGCAGAGGTAAGATATCCTGAGGATATTAGTATTGAAAATTTTTTTATACAAAAATAAAATTTTTTCAAGTTCTCAGTTTTTTCAAGTTCTTAGTATTAAAAGGTATTTTTATATTTTTATGTGACTGAAACAAATTTAAGTTTGCAAAAATTATAGGCTTTCAATTGCAAGACTTTTTAAGATCATTTATATATATATATATATATATATATATATATATATATATATATATATATATATATATATATATATATATATATATATATATATATATATATATATATAAATTAAATTAGTAGAAAATCTCTTAACAAAATTTTTTTCCATTTTACACTGTGTTTCATCAATAAAGACTCATCAGAAATAAATGATCAAATTAATTAAACTTCAATTATTACCCAACAAAATTAAATTACAGGAAGTCGCAAATGTCTTAACTACTGTAAATTTTCATAAATTTGTGGATTATGCTGACATAACATCGTTGTAATGTTGCTTCTCTTTCTCTTTCTCTTTTCTACTATAATGGGCACTGCTCTAAAGAGTCAGCGTTTTTTTCTGTGACTTCAAAAAGTGCTTTAAAATCCTTTAAAATTCTTCTTTAAAATTCCTCTTGTTTTTCCTCGAACATCAGTTTTTTGGAATTTGATTCCTTCATCTTGCTTTCCTGATTCATATAATTTGCATTTTTTTAAGTCGTCTTTCATTTATTACCTTGCTCAACAATCTTCATCTTTTCTCTTCCAGTAACTTCCAACACTAATTAGGCGTTGCTTGCAGCCTTGTTGGAAGCAAAGTTGTTTACGAAAAAAAAAAAAAAAAAAAATTTAGTATATAATCATCAATATTTTTATTTTTAAATTCCCATATATATTTTGACAACATGGTGTCTTTTGAATGCTTTTATTTTTTAATTATTTTAAAAAAAATTGCTTATGTTTGGAAAAAATGTTTTTTCCATTTACTCTCTGTTATGCCAATGTATTGTTTATCAGGTACAATCTTAGAGGAGACAACACATTTATACACCACATTTTTTGATAAACAACTTCCACTCATTGGACAATTGTTTTTATGTTTATAAGTACAATTTTCTGTAGTTTTTTCATTTAGAATTTCTTTTTTGTTTAGCAAAGCTTTATTGTGACCTTTTATAATTCTTTCCATATTTGTATTACAAAATAAAATAAAAATTTTATGCAATTTATTAGAGGGCAGAAAATGCTTGTTGAGCAATTTTAAAAACACTTCTATGTTAGTGGAATTATTTTTACAATATGGGGGGTTTAAACAAATTACTTTTCTAGTTCTATTTTGCTTTTTTGTATTCTTTTTTTCAAATTAAAGTTAAAATTTTCAAAACCACTTTTTCTAAGGGCATCTTCAAATATTTGTGTAGAGGAATTGAATACATTTTCAATAGAGGAGTTTTGGTTTAGCCTGTTATTAATTGAAACCGGAATTTGTTTTAGATTTTGGGGTGAATGATTTGAGTTAATATTAATATACAATAATTCATCGTTTGGTTTTTTGAAAAGCTAATATGAATTTTTTGAGAGGTTAAATGTGACATCAAGAAAGTTCACAATTTTTAAATTTATGTTTATTTCGATTTGAAAACCAATATTTTTTAAAATTTTGTAAATTTATCAAGCTGTAGACCAGATTTTTTACGCATTACTATTAAACTATTGTTGCAACAAAGGCCTGAATCATTTATATTGATTACTTTACTTAATAAATCTAAAATGTATAATCTAACAAATTCACAATTTCTGCTCCGTCATAACTGACCATTGTTACATCAAAGCAGTCATGTATGTTGTTTTTTTCCTAGTTTTCTTATTAAAATAAAGTAAGATTTTCTACAATGTTTTATTATACGGATTGTATCTTCAGGAATTACTGTGTGGCTTTTTGGAAATTAAATTGTTTTATCTTAAATGTTAGTAGTTATTGAGGCCTAAAAATCATTAATGTCAAATTGAATAAATGAACACTCATTTTTATTTTTGATTACGGAGAATCAATTTACAACATCAGTTGTATTTTTCTACTTTTGCAAATTTAATTTATCTCTAAGGATATTATTAATTTTGTCTAATTTAATTTTGTTTACATGTCCAATCTAACTTTTTGAGGGAACCAGTAACCTACAAGAAAGTTTGTTTTGAAAATTCGGTTTATGGTCTTTTAGTGTTACGAAGGCTTGAGCAGGGGCAATTGATTAATTCTGTTATCATAATAGAATTGAGTCAACTGCTCTGTACATATTTCATAAAAAAACTATAAATTAATTATAAGTAAAGCAAATTTAAAAAATCAGAGGTAAGAGTTGTAAATTTGAAAAAATTTATTAAAAATTTTGAAACACTGTTTCTTAATCAAATTTGTCTTAAAGTTAATAACTTTTTATTTATACTTTTGTTATACTAATATCATTCATTTCACGTGAAAGAATGAAATTATAATTAAAATATCAGAAACAGGGCACAATACTTAAAAATAAAAGAGATATAAGAGTTTATAAAACTATTCTTAGTTGATTATTTTATCTAAAATCTTTATGGTTAAGTAACAAACACTGAAAATTTCTGACAAAGAAAAAATTTTTTAACCTCTACTTATCAGGTTTTGTAAAAAATATTAAAATTAAAAAGTTATAAAAACAATTAACAATGTTTTTTCAATAAATATAAATTATTAGAAATAAAATGAATAATGAAAAAAATAAATAAGGTAATATTAATAGGTATTTTATGCAAAATGTTTATATTTTTATAAAGGAACAATAAATTTTGCATTGAATGTTATAATAAAATAAAACTAAATTTTTTTAAAAAACTTGAGTATTTTTCTATATGAGCTACCTTAAGTTTACCAATCTATAAAGAAAATAGTTTAGACAGATTCTGGTACATTAAAGAGTTTTAAGTTTTTGCCATCTGTTATTTCTAATTTATATATATAAATAAGACTTCGGTAAAGTATCTGTACAATTAAATTCATTTATATATGGTGATGATACTGATTTGTTAATATCCAACAGTGATAATATTCGGCTATATGGTAATATAAATATAGAGCTGATAAAAATAAATAATTGGTTTAAAGCTAATAAAATCTTATTAAATGTAGGTAAACTCTTGATATATTAACTGCTGCTTCGCAAAAATATCTGACGGGTATAGGCTAATATAAGAATATAGTCTAATTTTATTATATCACTTATTTAATCCAAGCTTTCAGTTTCGTTAAAATCCAATTTATTTAATACATGTATTTTTTCCATTTATTTTTTACCTATAAAAAAGGAATTGCAGCTCTTTCAATGATATATAACAATTTAATATTATATCAGTATAAACATGCTACTTACCTAATGGAAACTCTTTCTCAATAATATATATATATATATATATATATATATATATATATATATATATATATATATATATATATATATATATATATATATATATATATATATATATATATATATATATATATATATATATATATATATATATATATATATATATATATATAATTAGGTGAAAATCATTTAACAAATATTTTTTTCATTTATCACTGTTTCATTAATTAAGACTCATCAAAAATGCATTTCTAATGAGTCTTTATTGATAAAACACAGTGTTAAATAAAAAAAGTTTTTGTTAAGTGATTTTCTACAACTTGAATGTCTTTTTTTATTTTTGAGTGTCTTGTTTCATAATAATGATTAATTAGAGAAAGGTTTTTAAAAAAATATTTGGGAACTATTTGATTTTGAAGTTTAAACATAAATAACAAGATATTCAGTTCATATACGTTTAGAGCATTCATTTCCTTGAGTAACAGCTCAGCACTTTTGTACTAATCTGGGTCCAAAACTAATCGTAATGTTTTGTATAAATATTTTTCAGGAAAGAAGTATGCTATTATTACAATAGTTAATTTGACTTGTGTACAAATGAATTGTATAAACTTTTTAAATATTGAAATGATGTTTTGTCTTGTACATAATCCCGAAGTGAAATTTTATTCTCAACTTACTTTATTTAGCTTTTCTATTTTAAATGTTCATCAAAAATTATTCCAAGTATTTTCATTGAAAATTTTATTTTATTTTAATATTAATAATTGTTTGTTCTTTTATTTTAAGTGGATAATAAAATAACATTGCAGCCACTTTAAGTTTGAGTGAACTACTCCATAATTACATTGTTTGTACATAAAAATCTTGTGGTTGACAGTATCAAATGCTTTAGATAGATCTAAAAAATTACAAGTGTGTAACTATTGTTTTCAAAACGATTTAAAATATTATTTGCAAGAACAATTATTGCATGTTCTGTGAAATGGTTTTTGTGAAAACCAAACTGTTTATGTTAAAGTATGCTATTTATTCCAAGATAATTGTACAGCCTGTTTTGCATAAAACGCTCTTGTATTTTAGAAAAACAGGAAAGTTTGGAAATTGGTCTGTAGTTAGATTTTATCGAGTCACCGCCGCCTTTGTACATTGGAATTATTTTTGCTACTTTGGTCAGGAAAAATGCAGTCTTTTCGAGAAAGATAAAAAATTATAAAAAGAGATTTCTCTATAGTATCTGAGACTGCTTTTACAACATCAGGGTTAATTTCATCCAGAGTTGCACTCTTATTTGTTTTCAACATACTAATCGCTAGCCGAAGTTCATCAACTGAAAGCTTTTGAACCAACTTATAGCGTTTCCTGCATTCAAGTTTTTTAAGCAAAATATTAAGATCGATCATGTCGAAGGCTTTTGACAAGTCTATGAAAACACCATGCTATCAATTTTTTATAGTTTGGATAGTAAAGTATCCATTTTGTTTTATCAGTATTTAAAGATAGCAGTTTTTTCAAGTTCTCAGTATTAAAAAGTTGAATTGTTACAAGTTGAAAAAACTTTTTTTATTTCAATATTGTTAATTGTTAGTTTTGTTTTTTAAGTGGAAGATTTTCAGATTTTGATTTTTTAGCAAACAAAATATATAATATTTTGTAGTATTTAATGAAAGTTTATTTGCTATAAACTACTCATTAAGATATATTAGTTCTGTATTTTCATAATGTAAAATATTTTTTAAATTTGAATCTGAAAAAAAAAACATTAGTGTCATCAGCAAAAATAATATAATTAAGTACTTTTGAGGACAAATAAATATCATTTATATAAATTAAAAACAACTAAGATGCAAGTATTTATCCTTGTGAAACACCGCAACTTATTGATTCAAATCATGTGCATGTTAAATATTATAGTTTGGATAGTAAAGTATCCATTTTGTTTTATCAGTATTTAAAGATATTATTGCAGCAAATTTTTTTATACCAAAATATAACTTTTTCAAGTTCTCAGTTTTAAAAAGTATTTTTATATTTTCATGTGACTGAAACAAGTTTAAGTTGTCTGCAAAAATTATAGTTTTTAAATTGCATGCTTTCCATAACAAGCATACTCATTAACAAAAAATGTCAAACCTTTTTAATAACTTCTTTACAACTATTGCTTCAAAATTATCCTACAAAATTCCAAATTCTAAATTCAACTATCATGAGTACCTGACCAATCCTACTTGCAACTCTTTTTAAGGAAGGAGTGTTGGACCAAACAGTCTTCCAACAAAACTTTTTAAAATGGTGTCAGGAACTCTATGTAAACCAATTAGTACCACTTTAAACAATTCATTTAGCAAAGGAACATTTTCTGATGCCTTTAATCTAGCTCAAATTATTCCGATTGACAAAAATGGATCTACAACTGACTGCACTTACTATCATCCAATATCTCTTCTTTCTAATGTAAGCAAAATATTTGAAAAAGTTATGCATAATAAACTATACAACTTTCTAAACCAAAATCAATGCTTATATAAACACCAGTTTATTTTCGTGAAAAGTATTCGACAGCTCACGCTCTTATTGAAATTACAGATAGTATAAGAGTTGCTCTTGATAAAGGCAATTTTGCTTGTGGGGTTTTTGCTGATTAAAAAAAACCTTTTGACACCGTAGACCCTGAAATTCTCCTCTCAAAGCTTAACTACTATGGTGTACGTGGAACCAGCTCAGATATTAAAAACGTTTCAATTGGTATACCTCAGGTCCTCTTCTCTTTATTATCTATATTAATAATCTCAATCTTTCAAACATTCAAAAACGTATTATTATGCTGATGATACTAATCTTCAATTAATTATAAACACTCTCAAAAAATTTAATAAATATATTAATCAGGATATGCCCAGTCTTGTTTAACGTATTATCTTGGTGTTGTGTTAGATGAAAAACTTTCATTCAAAACACACATATCTGGTCTTACTCCGAAGTTAAGCTGTTCCAATGGCATGTTAGCAAAAGTTTGGCACATTGAAACATTGCTCTCTTATTATGTCAAGTTTTGTTTTAAAGCAATAGGCACAATCTAAAACCGTATGTCTCTCTAGAGTTGTTTCAATTCAATATACAGCAATTTGGATTATTCATTTTTGTTCAAGAAATTTTCTTACTGACATCTTATATCTTACATCCAAAATTCTTCGTTTCTATGACTTAATTCAGTTCCTAAATTGTTCATTTGTCTGGGATCAACAACTTTTTTTACTATATTTTTAACCTACTTTTTTATGTGGTTTTTTTTATTACATTATATTCACTACTTGCAATGATCTGTGTTTTTGTAACATCTGTAACACAAATATATATTGTTATTGTTTTATTTGTTTTTGTTTAAACTTTATAACTTTTTGTTTATAGCTTTGTTATATTAGTATCATTCATTTCACATAAAAGAATAAAAAAATTATTAAAATATCAAAAACAGGGCACAATACAAAAAATAAAAAAAACGAAAGTTATATAAGTTTATAAAAATATTCTTAGTTGATTATTTTATCTAAAATTTTTATGGTTAAGGAACAAACACTGAAAATTTCTGACAAAGAAAAAATTTCTTAACCTCTAGTTATCACGTTTTGAAGCTGTAAAAAAGAATAAAATTAAAAAGTTATAAAAACAATTAACAATGTTTTTCAATAAATATACATTATTAGAAATAAAATGAAACTGAATAATAAAAAAAATAAGGTAATATTAATAAGTATTTTATGCAAAATATATTTTTATAAAAGAATGATAAAATTTGCATAGAATGTTATAATAAAAAAAAAAAAATTTTTTTTAAAAAACTTGAGTACTTTTTTTATACCTCAAGTTTACTGATCTATAAAGAAAATAATAGTTTTGACAGATTCTGGTACGTAAAGAGTTTAATTTTTTGCCATCTGTTATTTCTAATTTATATATATAAATAAAGACTTCTGCAATGTATCTGTAAAATTAAATTCATTTATATATGGTGATGATACTAATTTGTTAAACATTTTTAGAACATACAGGAGCAATGACATCAGGTTTTTTCACCCTTCAGGTGCACACCCTTCAGTATTAACTTGGATATCATTTTCTGTTAAATATAAAATAATTTTCTTTATTTTATGAAAATTTACTAGAGTAGTTTTAAAACATTTACAACCCCTACTCTAAATAACAATGAATATCATTATTGTTTATATGCAACAATATAAATCATAAATAACTATAGTAAAAATTAGTTTTTTCACTTACTTTCATTAATTATCCTCTTTTTTTCAACTTTGTCACTTTTTGATTGAGCAAATGGTTTTAATTTTTTGCATGAGTTGGGATGTTTCTCAAAGAGTTTTCTTTTACCTAAAATTTTTAAACAAGTAGTATTATTGAAATTTACTTATTATATACAACAAAAAGTTTAAGAAATGCTATTTAACAGTAATAAATTGTGCTGAACAAACATAAACATTCGAAGATTTAAGAGACCACAGTTTGTTTGACGAAGTGCTATCTGCTGCACGATTTATCGCTTTTAACCATTTTATGTGATAAAATTTAGATTCTTTGTTTTTTTTACAATTAGTTGTGCAACCTACAACACAACAACTCTTTGGCATCTTTGGCATCAAAATGGTTAAAATAATGTAGATTTTTGTGTTTGTTTTCCCTCCATTCAAAATGGTTAATTTATTTTGCAATACGGCGTGATGTTATGCCAACTAGATGGACTACCATGTTATGACAATATAAAACAAGGCACTATATCCATGGTTATAGTATTTAACTGGTCTGGAAACGTGGGTCGTTATTTATGGATTTTGTAAAATAACTTGAACTTTATGGGGTGACCAGAATGAGAGTGCATCAAATATTTTTTTAACTGATAGTTTATGGCACAGACTTTGATATTTTGAACGAATTCATTGCTGTTTTAGCTGCTATTGAGTTGCTGTTTGTTGGAAACAGACCTCAAATTTACATTAAATGTTAGGTTACTTACTTTAATTTATCCTTACCAAAGCGAAGAAAGTATATTTATGTGTTTGTTTTGCAAGAAATGATGTATATCTCAAGGTAACTGATCATCTCAACGCCAAACACAAAGAAAAGATTACTGATAAACAATTTAAGAAAGAATAAAAGAAAGCAAAAATTCTTCTTTAACCTATTTGGTTTTAAAATTTTTAATTCAGAATGCAGTAAAGCTTGTTTCAGATAAATGGCACCCTGCTATAATTTGAATTTAAAATCAAGTATAAATGTTTCAATTATTTTAGAAGAAGTCATTACAGCTTAATTTTTAGTAAAAATGTAACTAATTCATTTGATAGAAATTCTGAAATTTTTACCGAAGAATATTTCCTGAAACAACAAGTTCTTTTTAAAACCATAGCCAAAATTGTACTTTTCTTTAAAGATTTGAAGTAGCAAATCTTATTTTTGTTTATCTGACTGGTACCTTTTTTTGTCAATGATATTATAAAGTTGTATCTTACTACATTACTAAACAAAATATTCTGTTACGACTTAGTGAAAATGTTTTTGGTATCTCGTATTCTACAATTAGTGTTTATTGTTTATGCTTGCTGCTTAATGTGCAGTTTAACACTTTTTATACAAGTTTGAAGATTTTATATCAATATAAAATTTTCAAACCTTTTTAATGTTTATTTTTTAAAATAGAGGGTGTTTTTTAATAATTCTTCTTTACATACCAATTTAGTTTGACTTTTTCAATTCTTCAAAGTTTTCACATTATCTTTTGAAATTGCAAAAGATAAGGTGAAAGCTTTAAAGATTTAAAAAACTAAATTGATATGTAAAGGAGAATTATTAAAAAACACCCTCTATTTTGAAACATAAACATTAAAAAGGAAGTGTGATGATTTAAACCTACTAAAACGGCTATTTTTATAGCCAAATATTTTTTTAAAGTACTATTGGTATATAATTAACTCTTGAAGTGGTAAAATAAATACTTAATGTATATTTAATAGTTTTATGGTGTAGTAACTTTACAATAGTAATACAAGATTAAATAATAAAAATAATACAATTCTCTTTTAATTTTACAATAAATAAAATAATGACACCGCTAATATTTTACACATATTTTATAAATATATATATATTTAATTTTGGACAAATGTAATAATTAATAATAATTATCTTGTGAATAATACAAACAATTTTTACTTGCTTTTAGCTTGTTTGTTTTTTTTTTGGCATAACTCAGTACTATATTACTATCATACAATACAATGTATTATTTATGTAACTAAATACATTACATTTCCAGCTACTAAAAATATTTTTTTAAATCAGCAAATGAAATCAGCAGACAGAGAACTGCCCAACCTGGCAGTTAAAGAAAATGCAATTCCTGCTGAAAGTCAAATAATGCTCTTAGTTAATACAGGCAGGGGAGCAGAATTACAACCTGCTGTAAATAATATAGCTAATTCAATTGAAATAGTAACCAATGTTGAAGAGATTAAAATGGTAACATTAAAATTAAACTAATGAAGAACAGCCTATTATTGTGACAGTTGAACAAGAAGTAATTGAAGGGGATCTGGAAAGGCAGCTTGTAAAATTTTATCTCGCATCATTTTATGCAATCGTTAAAGCGATTGCTTAAACGCATCTGCTTGATAGACCTTTGCATACTGCAGTGGAAAAGTCGATCAGTGTAAAACAAAAAGCAGGCTTTTTAGAATTTTAAAACATGCCCGGGGTTTAAGATAACCTTAAAGAGTAGAGAATTGAGAGTTTTGAGATGGTTTCAGACCTTTTATGTTATTAAATGAAGAAGAAAACTGTTTGTAAGATTCTTGACGGTACTTTTAGGGACACACCTCTGAAAGAGATTAGTCCAAGGTTGAAGGAAGTACAATGTGCGTACGTTGACCCGCTGAGGTAAGGACTCAGTTTGATGCCACTAGGATATTTTACAATGATGAAAGACTTGACTAAGTAAGCTACGGCAGCATTACGATTAGGGAGGTAAAAGACACAATCAGCACAAGCAAAAAGGATTCCACTGTGGATCCAGACAGCTTGCACCTATAATGCTTTCTGTCTCACATGGAAGCACAGACAAAAAAAAACCTGTGCTTCCATGTGAGACAGAAAGCATTATCAGCAAACTTTCCATGTTTGGTCAATGCATAGAATTCATTGATTGATAACCTGTACCACTGCGCCATTGATGCAGTTCATATAGCAATGGTTGGCCATGTTCGTTTTACGATCAGCCGACTGTGCCGACAATGCCAACCTTGTTCCAGACTTAAAACATGTTTATAATTAAAAAAAAAAAAAATTGAGTTTGCGCATGCATTATTTTTATAAAGACTTGCCATCTTTGACTTTTTTACAAATGTCAGTATCCTTATAACTTTTATTGATTTCTATTTGTTATAATGTTATTGGAATTCATTAACAAATGATAAGAAATATTTTATTGCAAAACACATTGTAGTGGCACATATATTTGATTTTATTTTAAAAGAAAGTAAATATTTCTTGAAGATCTCAAATCATTTTTACCTTATTTTATTTATATTAAATAAAATAAATAATTTAATTTATTACTTATGACAATATGTTACATAATGTCATACTATTTGATGTTATTTTAAAAGTAAGATATTGTTTTTTAGTAATGTTGCAGAATAGTGGTGTAAAATCATTTTACTTTTTCGCTTGTTGCGTTCTCATCAGTGGAGGCTTCTAAAAATTAGAAATATTAATTGAAATAATATACATAACCTGTTTTTTGAGGATCTCAAATCATTTATACTTTATACTATAAAGTATAAATGATTCGAGATTCTCAAAAAACATTTACTTACTTGTAAAGCAAAATCAAATATTATGATATTATGTAATTTTGAGCAAATCTTGCAACACCATTTTGAGCAAATCTTGCAACAAGCGAAAAAATAAAACTATTTTACACTGCTTAACTGCAGATTAACCTTATTATTATTATAATTAATGATATTAATTTTAAATAAATAATATAAAGATTTATATAAATATTTAGTATTTTTTTTTTTAATAATTTAGATATACTTTATGATATTATTATGTTTTAAAATACAACTTGTGAAGCCGTGAACCGTGTTTTGATATATATAAACATACGTGGCTATAAAAAATGTATATTAAAGATGGCTTACTTATAAGAATATATATATTTAAGTGTAGTACAGTGTTTTATTAACGACACAACAATGGCGCTACGAGTAAGGGACGATTTGACTTTAGATGACCCAGATAATGCAGAAGCATGGATTAGATGCTTTTCAGCTTCCGCACGTTCAAAGAAATTAAAAGATGAGATAAACGGTAGCTACGAGATAACAGATTTATTTATGGCAAAAGCAGGGATTGAAGCAGTTAAAAAGATTTCTCTTATGGTATATCCAGAAGAATTAGAAAATATGATGTTCGATGATGTTAAAACTGTTGTTATGTCCCATTTGAGACCTCAAAAACGACTAATTATTGCTGAAAGAGTTCGATTTTTAGCATTAAAACAGCAAAACAATGAAAACATCGTATCATATGCACAAAGATTACGTGAAACTCCACGCTTTTGCAACTTCGAAAAATTGGGAAGAGATGGCCAAAGTGCGGAAGATGATTTGATTCAAATGAGATTGATTGATGGTCTCCAATCTTCTGATCAGAGAGTTAAAGCTCTAGAAATGATACAGAGTGGAGAATCGCTTAAACTAGGAGCCTGTATTGATTTTATCAGGCAACTGGAGCAAATATCCTGTTTTAGTATACAAAACAACATCGAAAACAGCATAGACCTTCCTTCAGTTAATTACATTGATAAAAATAAAGAAAGAATGATTAAATGCAAGTATTGTGGCCTTCAACACCCACCTAGGAAATGCCCAGCATTTGGGAAGAGTTGTAAAAAATGTGGAAAGCTGAACCACTTTAAAAACGTATGCAAAGCAAACAC
Source organism: Hydra vulgaris (assembly GCF_022113875.1). Taxonomy (NCBI): domain Eukaryota; kingdom Metazoa; phylum Cnidaria; class Hydrozoa; order Anthoathecata; family Hydridae; genus Hydra; species Hydra vulgaris. The sequence goes on from NC_061159.1 coordinate 50,509,405, forward strand.
TAAATATGAAAAAATAGTAGAGGAAATAGAGAACGATGATGCTAGTATGTATTCCATTAACATGAATGATACAAACTCAGAGATTAGTGTAAAAATTAATGACTACAATATAAAAATGCAAGTTGACACCGGAAGTCAAGTCACAACTATTCCAAAAATTTTTTGGGAACTAATGTCTAAACCGAAATTACAAAAATGCTACCTTCGCCTGAAACAGTTTGATGGCACAGTTATAAAAGTCCTAGGCGAATTTGAGGCAACTTTGGAAACCGAATCAAAAATGAATATCGTACAAATTATTGTTGCAGACTGTACAAAAAAATCATGGTCTAATTGGTATGGATGTATTAAATATCAACGCCACAAAATTAGTAAATAGTATAGAACCTCTTGTTCATGGCCGTTTAATTAATTACAAAGCAAATATTCTGTTAAAAAACGGCGTACAACCAACTTATTTTGAAGCTCGACCTCTTCCTATCCATATAAGACCACTAGTGGTAGATAAACTTAATGGAATGATACAGCAAGGGTTGCTTCAAAGGGTTCCTCCTGGTGGAAGCAGATGGGCTTCATCGCTTGTGGTTGTTAGAAAAACAGACAGAGATTTACGCATTTGTGCGGATTACAAAATAGGTGTTAACCAAAAAATATGCTCAGACTCATATCCCATCCCAAACATTGAGACTGTATTTCATAAAATGGCAGGGATGAAATATTTTGCTAAAATTGATCTCAAGGGAGCTTATCATCAAATTGAGATGGACAAAGAAGCACAAGAAATAGCAACAGTTAATACCCCTATTGGATTATTAAGATGGACCCGTTTACCTTTCGGAATTAGGACTGCAAGTGCGATAAGAGCGATAGAATCTGTTGTTGGCAATATTATTCCCAATATGATTATATTTCAAGACGATATATGTGTCGGTGCTAAAAATGCTGAAGAACTCAAATCGAATTTAAACAAAATATTGAGCAAATTGAAGGAATCGGGAATGAGCATAAATAAACGAAAGTCAGTGAATGAAACAAAAAGTCTTTCATTTTTAGGATATGAACTGTCAGAAAAAGGAGTTACCCCAGATCGTAATTTAGTCAGCAAAATACTTGGAATAAGTCCTCCTAATAATAAAAAGGAACTCGAGTCATTTATAGGATTAATAAACTTTTATGGTTGACACATTGATAAATATGCTGAAAAAATTTTACCTTTAAACAATTTAAGAAAGAAAGGAGTTACATTCGAATGGAGGAAGGAGCATCAACAGGCATTTGAATTGCTAAAAAGAAACCTTTGTGAAGAACCCGTAGTGAAGGTTTATGACATCAACCAAGATCTAGAGTTAACAACAGATGCTAGCGAGAAAGCTATATCTGGAATACTTTCACAGAATGGCCATCCGGTATTGTATCTCTCACGAACTTTATCAGACGCTGAGACAAGATATTCTAATATTGAGAGAGAAGCTTTAGCTATTGTATGGTCTGCTCACAGAGCTAGGCATTTTCTGTTGGGTAGAAAATTCAAATTAATATCAGATCACAGGCCATTAGAATTTATATTTGATAGTAACAAAGAATTGCCCAAAGTCACATCCGCTAGAATTTTAAGATGGGCCATACAAATGATGGCATTTGACTACGAAATAAGCTACAAGAAGGGAGAAAACATTCCTCATGCTGACGCATTATCGAGATTGTCCTTTCTACCACAAGATCAAGAGAAAGACCAAGAAACATTTATACACTTAGTCGAGTCAGATATAGTGAACCTTGAGCAAATAATAAAAGAAACAGAAAATGATAGGGTATTGATGGACATCAAAACCAGAATTAGGAAGAATAATTGGAGCAGATGCTCGGTAACAGAAAGACCCTATAAATCTATTAGGAATAAACTGACTATCGAAAAAGGAATTGTGTGTAATGGTGACCTCATTGTACCTCCTAAGACAATGAGAAAGATCTTCATCAAATCGGTCCATGATGATATACATTGTGGCATAATGCAAACGCGATGTAGATTAAAATTAGAAGGCTGGTGGCCTGGCTACTGTCAAGATGTTGAAGAATATGTGAAAAACTGTGAAAAATGTGCCGAAATAAAAGTGAAGAAGGAAAGGACATTACATACATGGCCAAGTGAAAATAAGGTTGCATACCTTATAAGACTCCACCTTACCATCCTCAATCTAACGGAGCAGCTGAAAGAATGGTAGAGACAGTTAAGATGGGTTTAAGAGCTTATTCACCGGACAAAGGTTTATTATGTGGATATTTAAGCAGAATGCTTTTAAGTTACAGAACAATTCCTCATGCAGGAAGATCAAGGAGTCCTTCGGAGATGATGATGATGGGAAGGCAGTTGAAATCCCCTCTCGCCATGAGTTTCGAAAGTGGGACACCTTTATGGTACCGTCAAAAACCAGATTCCAAACCTGAACCTGCCTCATTCATCTCTCAGGCAGGTCTAAACACTGCGATCATATTAAGGAATAACTCTTCGGGTACGTTAGCACACTGTGACCAAATAAACAAAGGCCTAAATGAGCCTAGTATACTTATGAATAATGAAGACAGTATGCGGTACGATCATACTAATAATGAAAAAATCGATCCATGCAATAGTGATAAATCTGATATGTCCGAACTACGTGTTACTAAAGAAGAACCTAACCAGAATCGAAGAAGTACTCGGTCGACAAGGGGGCAAAAGCCAATACGTTTTAGGGATGTGAAGCCGTGAACCTTAGTCATATGCGGACAAATAGGAACAATGTTTTGATATATATAAACATACGTGGCTATAAAAAATGTTTATTAAAGATGGTTTACTTATAAGAATATATATATTTAAGTGTAGTACAGTGTTTTATTAACGACACAACACAACTATTTTACATTGTATTACATTATTAAGATTATGACTTTGTTAATGAGTATTAAAAGAAATACAGAATGTTTATACTGGACAAAATGAAAAAAAAGTTATAGTTGAAATAAATAAAGTGAAAAGTGAGATATGTAAACAGTTAACTCTTAAGAATACTAGAATCAAACAGCTAAGTGAAAATAAATTAGGTGTAAATAACTTTACGAATGTTTCGTTGTGTTTGCAAAATGTTAGTTCATCATGCATGCAGTCATTGCATCATGCATCAGTTTTGTTCAAGATTCAAAAGTAAAAAATTTAGTTGTCTTAACTTTTCTTTGATATTTTATATATTTTTCTTGAAATATGTTTTTATTGTTACAATGTTTTTATTGTATTAGCCAAGCATTACAGAGTATTGGATTTTATAGTTTATACTCATTTTTACAGTTTATTTTATATTTTATTCCTTCGTTTACTTCACTTATTTTTATTTATTTTGGTTACAATTTTATACTTGTTTTACAAGTTTGAACTGACATTTATTTTGCTAGACTGCACAGTGGGCCAGAAATCACTTTTATTAGGCTAAACTAATAGCTCATCATATAAAAAAGATTTAAGAACCACTTTTGTACTGTTTACTAATTTGAGTATTGCGTTGTTAATGGTGACATTATATTTATATTTGGGTTGCTATGGATACCTTAATTGATTAGCAACCACATATTTTATTACCTTAACAAATATAAAGTAGAATATACTTTATTAGATTTCTCTCATAATTACCACATTGAGTATTTTGATACTACAAATGTACCATGTACTATGAGGTACTATGAATTTTTTATTTAGTTGATAGTGACACCTAAAATGCCTGACGCTTCATTTTGCATAGTTACTAGCTAAAGTAGCTTTTCTCCAAGCATCATAGTTATAACTAGAATAATATCAATGTAGCAGTCTGATTAAAAATTATTTTATGCATTTAAAAATTCAACACATTCCCAATTATTAATTTTAAGTATTTTTATGCAGTTTCATGAAACTACTACATCATCCATATAAAAAGAAACCCTGAGTTTTAACCTTTTTGTGTATATAAAATATTAGGATTAGCTAACTTCAGGTTTTCTTGTATTATATACGAACAAATATCAATACTCGTCATGTTTTAACTATATAAAAATACATATTTTATATAAAAAATTTTACAAATAGGTATTTTAAAATGTATAATTAATAAAACAAGTTTGTAACACTAATCTAGTCTTGCTGGGACCCAATTATTACATAACCATTTAGAATAAAATACATATAATGTTTTCGCCACATAAAATCGAATGCATCATTTACCCAGTGGGAGATGAGCTAGTAACTAGCTAGTCGCTACTTATGGGTTAAAGCGTTAAAGACGTAAAAAATACGTAGTAATATGTGTTTTAGACGTTTTAAAAAACGTCTTGCTTTAACAAGCTATCTTTTTTTCACCGGTTAACTTGCAAAAATCATTAATAGAGATTAGGCAGACATCCACAGATTATAAAACCAAATTATATTGATAATATACATATTGAACAATGTAATTCAAGTTTCAAATTACTGGAACACTTTGGACCTCAAAAGTATGACTCTATAAGTGAAGTTTTAACTAAAAAAAAGTACTTCAAATTCCCCGTCATTTGAAACTATTTTATTTGACATAATTACATGCAAAATAGTGTTGTAATAGCTCATTTGAAAGATAATACTTGATTATATTAAATTATGCAATAAAAAGGTTTTAAAGTTAACATCTATTCCTTGTTTATTAGTAACATAAAAAATACTATCAAATTTAAAAAAAAAAATTTAGAAAATTTTTTTTTTAAAATAAAAGCTTTTTACTCTAGAGCTTAAAAGCATGATAATTATACAAAATAATATACATGATAATTATACAAAAATATGTACATTTTAGAAAAGTTGAATGTTTAAGCTATAAAATGGTATATAATATTGTAATTTTTGATAATAACTGGGTTTAAATTATATGTAGATTAAACATTGCCTTTTATTTATGCTAATAAGTGTAGAATCTTAATTGTTCTCATCATTATTATTATCATTTGTTCAGTTTTTTTTTAAATTTTTACATACATAAAAAGCGACCTGATTGAGCTAGTTGTTAGAATTAGATTGAATAATGATGTTAGCTTAACAATGTAATCAAGAACAAAAAAACTAATAGTGTAAAAAGGTAAAATGAAGATAACACAATATTGTGAGTGAGTTAAATTTTAAATCTATAGATAAGTTATAATAAATAAATATTTTACTTATTAATTACTACTTTTTAATTATTATTAAATAATAACTAATGCAGTTGATAAAGAGAGTATTCTTAGTGAACTGAAATGCAAGAAAGTAAAGTTGGTAGAACTTAAAAAATGCCTTAATTATTCACAAATTTTTGAGTTTTTTTTAATAAAGTTCATCATTTGTTGATGGCAGTATAATTTTAAAATACCTGTTCCTGGTTTGCAAAACTGGTTAACGTCTAAAAGGGCATTCGATTGTAAAGAATTGCTTTAGCAAATCCTTGTCATTAACATGAAAAATAGCATTATTGAAACATATCCAAATCACATAAGTGTGGAAACACAGACATTAAACGTATAATATAAAAAATCCTCTAACTTTTTTCAAAATTTGGTAGTTACCCAAAAAAAATCCTCTAAACTAGATGCAAAATCTCCACTAAAATCCTCTAACATCCTCTTTTTTTTTTTTATTAATTACCATTACTCTACTTTTAGCTATTGTGGTTACAATTTTACAATTTTTTTACGATTTTTTTGTTAATGAGGAAGTAGTGAGTCTTGATTATGTCAGAAGACATTTCAAAAAATATGGTTTTGGAGAGTAAAGATGGTGAACAGATCTGATGCAATGGGGTTCGTATACTGGGATTACGTGTATACAAAGTTGGTGACAAGTTGACCTGGTCTAGGGTGAATCGAGTTGACGTGATGCTGAAAAAGTTAAACAGAAGAGTAGTGTTTTCCGTTTGGTAGGTCATTTACCAGTATGTGGTTGGTTATGCGCAGTTTTGAATTTTCTTGTGCAGATGAAGAAAAGTCAAAATTTTTTTTTTCCTCTTTATAATGATATTTTTTTTACGTGATTATGCAGAGGAGTTGTGCGAAATTTCTTCTGATCAGATTTATTACATCACCTGATTATCTGCTTTCCACATGGGATGAATAATGCTGTGCTGAAATCACAGCTATCATTAGTTTTGAAAAGTTTCCAAATAAAACTCGTCGTTTTGAAGGTTTATCACAGTCATATTTTGTCAGTAGTACTTGCACTATAAATGTTTTATTCTTATTTTATTTAAATGGTTAAAGAAATAGTTACATTTTCTTTGAATAACTACGTAATGTTTTGCGGGATTTTGTGAAACGTAGTAATTATGCTGCATGTTTTAATTATTGAGCAATTAAAATGCAACAAATCTGTTGTATTTTAGTTTTTTATTGCAATTAAAACGCAACAGGTTGTGTTTTTGAGCCAATAGATGTTAATAAAATCTGTAATTTTTTATAGTCACATAAAGACTATTATATTTCTTTACCTTAATGGTTTTGCAGTGGTGAAAATTACAAACTAAAAAACTAAAGTAAACTATTTAACAAAAATTATGTTTCAACTGATTGCATGCTTCTTGTGGGTAATATTTGTGAAAAGCAGCCCAATATTAAAGTGGTAAATAATTTGGTGAAGATTAAGAAAATAATCTTTACAAAGAAGTTGTTTTAGGTTTTTAAGTTTATAAGGCTTCAAAAATATACTCTTACGTTAAAAGAAATTTTTGAGTGTATAACCTCATTGCGTTGATCTAAATTTAAAATAAGAGCTTTGTTACTAATAACCATTCTAACAATATTTTTATATTCTCTATAAAGCATATACTGGAGATAGAAAATTCACCATACAGTTTATAAAAGAGTATTAATTGTTTTAAAAAAAATCTATTAGTACAACTTGTGCAAAAAAAAGTTTTTCCTACTTTTTTATTTAATTTTTCCAGAGACTAGGTTAAAGTTACTGCTGGTTACATTCCAGGGAATTTATTTTATAAATTTTCTAAAAAAGATCAATTACTAAACAGGAACTAGAAAAGAAAAATCAATTATCAGGAACCTTATCTCGAAAAACAATTAAACAAGTTGTCAACCTTAAATTTGCAATATGTGATGAAACAACTGCAGCTGCAATGTTATAGGTTTATTATGAAAGTTTTTTTCCTAAAAAAAATAATGCAGCACAAGTTATTTATCACACTCAAGTCAAAGCATAAACTCAATACATCTAATCAACTCAGCAACGCTGCTGTCAAAGATGATAAGAAAGCTGAAAGATTTAAGAGATAACACTTTATTTATAAGTATACTTTATATAAATCGTATTGAAATTTGGGTAAAATATAAAGACTTTACATTAAGAAACATTATCTCTTACAAATGTTTTGCTTGAAGAAGACTATATATTTGTTCATACTTCTAGTTTACAAAGTGATCTTTTAGAGCAACGTTAAATATAGATAACTTAGCGGTGGTAGATTTTTTGTGAGTCTCTTGGATGTATGCAATAGTAGAAAGATTTTGTCAGAATTCCACTCTATAATACTTTCTGAAAATATTTTTTTGGTAAGAAAATATTCAATCAGGTACTCGATTATCTTCATTTTAAAATATTATGCATGATATTGTCTTGTTGTCTGAAGGTAGCATAAAGATTGTTGGCACTATAGCAGTTGCATTGGTAAAAAAACAAAAAAAGGATTGGATATTAAATTTATGATCAAAAAACAATATTGTTAATAATGAATATCTGAAACTTTTTCACGAAGGAGAACCTATATATTCAAATCAAGCTCTGTCTGATTTTATTTCTATAGTTTTAGGCAGTCTTAGCAACATTTAAGGTTACTTTTAGTAGCATGTTGATATATAGCTATATGAAGCCTTATATCGGTATTCTGCGTTATTGGAATAAACTGAATTTATATTATAACCATTTTAATAAAATCATTTATAGTGCTAACACAAATCATAACAAAGAACTATTAAAGTGTAAAAAAAGTGGCCTTTTTATTTTTTACGGAAAAAAGTAACAAATCAAGCCGTGTTATTTGATTAAGCTAAGATTTTAAATTTTAAATTGTGTTACTTAATGCCCACTCAATTAACAATAAATATCATCAATAGCTTGTTCACGATGATATTTGTTGTTATGAGCTTGTTCAATCTTCAATGCAAACCATTGACGTGAATATTCCTTTTTTATAGAAACTGATGCTCTGCTATTATTTAAAATGAGGTTAAATACAGCTGAACGAAAATCTTTTCAAAAGCAACTTAAAATATTTTTCATTAATAAAGCTAATTTTAAAAAAAAAAAAAGAAAATTGTAAATCATTTCGAAAAAGAAGAATTAACTCAAAGTAAAATATATGATAACTTGAAAAGACTTAAAACTGCTCAATCTTTTTTAGATAGAAAATACTATATTTTTGATAAAAAGGTTGTCTAAAATCCTGACCTGGAAAAAATACCAAATAAAGGAGAATTGCCAAAAACCGAAAAAGAGAAAATTAAGTCTAAAATTCTGTGAACATCAATTAAACCAAAAAAAAAAAACAGGAAATTTCTTAACCAGCTATATAATTGTTATATGAGCAAGTTGTAAATGTTACAGTTACATGACAATGGATTCTTTTTACTCAAATGGCCTGGGAATTCACGAGGAATGAATCCAATTGAGATTTTATGAGACATTTTGAAGGACAAAATACACAAAGTTCCAATTACTACAAAAGCACAGCTTATAAGAGGTTATTCCATGTCTGGTTCCATAGCGAAACAATCACCAAGTTATGCCGCGATTTAATCAACGGCATGCCCAAGAGAGTGAAATCATTGAAAGCTGCCAAAGGTGATCAAACCAAGTATTAAAAACATTTATATACCTGAAATGTAATCTGTAACTTTATTTTTATGTTATGATTGTTTTTAAAGTAAAAATATAATTATTATTTAAAAACTGAAAAATCCATAATAATTTTTCCAGTACTGTATATATATATATATATATATATATATATATATATATATATATATATATATATATATATATATATATATACATATATATATACACCATATTTTCATGCATTCCTGGTCAGTCTGCTTTAAATTAAAGAGATCATAGCGAGTACTGGGATTTAGATATGTACACGTACATATTGTGGTTACACGTACATACAGTGATTGCAAGTTATTTTTTATGATTGACAGAAAGCCTGATTTCATGACAACTGCACAACATACATAAACAGCACACAAGAGCAAAGTAGGAAAAATAAAACAAGCTGCAATTGCAACGTTTTAATGAAAAGAGGGATTCAACATAACCAATTCAATCCTCATTCTCCAACGAATTATTGAGTTAATGACCTGGGTTAGCTCTAGCAGTGTCTGATCGCCTATGAGGAAGCTCATCAAAGAACTGATGATTTGTAGGGCTGCAAAATCTTTTCAATATTTGAAGGTCTTTATACTATTAACGTTGTCAGCACCCTTTTTTGCCAATATTTCATCATATGTATACATATACCCTTCATCAGTTGACAATACATGAATTACAAAGGTATAAACGCTGAACTGCCTGCAATAGTAAACGTCATTGGTGGACTTGTTTTGTGCTGGTAGGTTTTTGGCAAAGTCAAAGCAGATGGCTTCAAACTTGTCACATTTTCTTGCCCTTTTCTTAGCTGCAGCTTTCCTGTCATAGAATGTACGAGCCTTGCGTTTATGCAGCTCGTGGTTTGTGAATAGTTCAGTTAATTTGCTATTCAGACCAGTGACATCTCTGCCCTTGCTCTTGGCATTGGCAATGTCACCATCCACATGCTGCAACTTCATGATAAATTCGTCATATGTGGAACAAGTGTCCTTCCATAGGAATCCAAATTCAAAGTTTAATTTCGAGTTAAACAGTGTCCTGTAGGATTCATAGCTAATCTGCGAAAAATAAAAAAAGTAAATGAAGAAAAAAAAATAATATCACATTATCAGGGCATAAAATTAGTCTAGGTCTAACGATTGCTTTTGTTCTAAAAAACGAATAGCTTAGTTGAAACGCTTTGTCTAATGCAGAGCGATTGAAACATGCGTGTGATAGATTGAATCAATTGAAAAAAAAGTCTCTTTAATGATTTTTACGTTGACATTGTGCCATGCTGTGTAAAACAAAATCAATGGGTATCAATGTATATCCACAAGTGTCGCTCACAGAGTTTTAAACGTTTTATAGATTCATTAGCTCTGAAAAAAAGGTGTTTGAAAAGAAAAAAAATTTGAGTTATTTGACCAGTGTTAAAAGATTTCAGATTGTCAACTTAGATTTATTTGTATAAATTATTACATTTATTGTGTCATTTAATAGTCTTTATATTATCTAATTGATTATATCTTATTTATTTGTAATTAATCTTTAAAATTAATGTTAAAAATAAAGAAATCAAATTAATTCAAGTCTTGGTGTATAGTGTGCTTTATATATACACAATGTACAAGAGTATTTAGAAAAGCTTACATTTTTTGGCTAGAAGCAAAATTTTGTAATAATATGCCCTGATAACATAAATAAATAAAATTAAAACAAAATAAAAAAAGTCAAATCCAACAGATGCTGTAATGGATTTGATATGTAAATTTAGCTGCAAGTAAAAATTAGAATTTGTGCATGCATATATAGCAGCTTCAAAATAACCTCTATTTGACTATCACTGACATAAAAACATACACAAACCTTAGTTACAGGGTGAACTGACACAAACATCTGTATGCGATGTATTTTAGCAATTCAAGGTATCTGAAAGGTACAACTCTCTTAACTCCCCCATTGCATAGTGACTGTGTTTGCATCGGAAAGATGATATGTGGCCACACACCAGTTACTGTTTTATCTGTCAATTTGTGTAGCTTGTTGTTATCCTTTCCTCTTCCATCTCGCGGTGCATGACCTGCAAGGAAAAAACCCACACAATCAATAATCCAATCAATATCAAATTAAACGCATTAATTCTAATTCCCACTCACCTGTTAATGACATTGCTTTGCGGACTGTTTCTGACTGTTTCACGGTTTTTTGTGATGCCAAAGAGTGAGTAAAAGGCTTTCACACACACTATGTTCCTGTGATGTACCTGTGGGTACTTTTACAACATACTTTACCCTCATCTCTTTAGGTTTGTAAGAATTTTCTTCTGCACCTTTTCTACACCTACATTGTTTAACAGGGAGAACTACTACCATTGTAGACAGATAAGAATCTTGGCTGTCTTTGCTTTAGTATGTGTTGTAGCCCTCAATGAGTGATTGTCTTGCAGCTTCATCTATTTGTTAAAAACGTTTTAGAGGAATACATTTGCAGTCCTCACCTGATGCTGATTTTTTATGCGTTTAATCTTTGCCGCATCATTTTTCCTTTTATTAATTTTTTGCTTTCGAGGCGTTACAGTCACAACTGGCCTGCCAAAGCAATCCACCGTTTTCCATGCACTTCGTTATTATGCCAAAGCTAAACACTGATTACCTGACCTAGTAATGTGAATTAACACCACATGACCCACCAGGGACATGTCTAATTTTTCCCCTGTAGATTTTGGACTTGCCTAATTTTTCCTTAGATGTCTAGATTTTTAAATGCTAAATACTCAAGACTTAGTTGGTTTTTTCAGTTCGACAACATAATAGGATGTAACTTTGCATTGGGCTCTACGTACCAAGGGAAAAATACATATAAAATATTTATATATATTTAAATTTAGTGGCGTAGCTACATATTTAGTGCTTGAAGCAAGTAAAATTGGTGTGCCCCCTCTTTTCTCGATGTTAGTTGAGAAAAGTTAAATGGAAAAACCTCATATGTTCCTAATGTTTAATGGGTATAGTTGGCAATCCTGATGCTAATAATTCAGTAGAAATAAAGTAAAGATATTAGTGATCAGATTTGTTTCAAAATATCATTTTACATTTCACGTCTTTTTTTGGAAAAAGCAATGCAATTAGTCAAACTTATTTTAAATTTATTGACTTTTCAAATTTCTTGCACATAGTTTAAAATTGTTTTATTTTTTTACCTTTTCTTTTATAAAATTATTAGTCACTTTATCCAAACCAACTTGACAACAAATTCCTTTCTCAATCGGTGTAGTGACAAAGAGCTAAGACATTGTTGTGACATGCTGCTTCTTAAATATTTTTAAATTAATTTCAGTTTTGAAAAACTTTGTTCTGCTGAAGATGTCTTATCGGTAAAGTTAAAAAAATGAGGCATGCTGCAATAATGTCGGCAAAACTACTTAAGGCTGTGGTTTGTTAAAAGTAGTTCAGCAATTTAGCTTATAGAAACAAATTCTTTCAATTGATCATAGAAAGAAACTTTAATTCGAAGCAGTCCAAAAATATCGGAAGGGTATTCTGATTGTTATACCTCCCGTTCCTCCAGAATATTTTTATCGAATGACGCCACAAGATATGTAGGCACTTAAAAAGTGTACATAGTTGTTAAATGAATTAAAATCAAATGATTAATTGATTAATCATTATGTTCTTTACTTTGCAATACACCTCAACTTTGAAACATTGTTTGTTTTTTTCATTGTAGTCATCTACTTGTACTTTATTCAATTAATTTACCCATTGGGGGACATAATGAAGAAGTTTTTAAACGTCTTTTAAACATTCAAAAAACCTTTTATACAAAGAGGTCAGACAATCTGAAAAACGAATACGAAGCAGGAAATAGTTTTAAATAGGGTTACAGTGTTTTTAGTATAACTATTCTAACAGTAACTTAAAATGGTGGCTTTGCGATTTGAAAATAGGAAGTTTTAAAATTTGATTTGAAAGCTTTTAAAAGTTGTAATTTAATAAATTACTTTCTTAAAAGTTAATTTGATTAATTTCTAACAACTGTTTCCACTTCCAAGTAGTAATCACAACAAAAATCATGATCAAGGTAAAAAATTCGTTTTTTGCATACCTCAATATTACCACGGTGTCTGCCAATATTTTAAGGTAAATTTACCTAGTTTTTCCCTAATATAAGTATTTTTGCGGATACTAAACAGAATATATGCTTGAGGCTATTTGTTGCAGCAATATCTTAAATATAAGAATATAATATATGTGTTTGTAAATCTGACAAATATACTAATAATTTATTAACCTAATCTAGACATTTATTAATTCTCATAAACAATATTTATGAAATCTAATCTAGACATTTCTTAATTCAATTCTAATTTAGACATTTAACAACAGTTGCTTCCAAAAACACAACACGAGAAAATAATTATAAACTAACTATAAATAATACTTACTAAATTTTTAGAGCATAATTTGTTATGTTTGAAATGCTTAGATTGCTTATAAAATTTTTGAATGAATAAGCAAAGTGGAAGGCCCACATGCATTAAATCCAAAATAAAATATCAAAAAATATTGCCTCCCTATACAGTTGTTTAACAAAACATGTTCAAAACCCATTTACTTTTTTTATATTCATTGATACTTAATTTATGTCGCTTAGTACAGCACTAATATATTAAAAAATAATATGCTGCTAATTAAACAAAAATATACTGTAAAAAGTATTTAACATTAAAAAATAAAAAATTATTTATACCCCAACATGATTTTTAAATAAAAGTTTTATTCATCCGAAAACAAATTATGCTGCTATTAAATTCTCATTTGCAATCAGAGAACTATTATTATTTCCATTGTTTGTTTTCTTTATTTACCACCATTTAATTAAGAAATACCTGTTTTCGAAGCACCTTCTGATAAATATGAAGACATAGTGAAAAACCCACCTGGTTAAATATACAGAAATATATTTTGAGTTGGTTTATAACACTATTCAAAAGTTAAAAATAATATTAAAATAAAATAATTTATTAAAAAATTACCATTATAATCATTATCATTTTCATCTACAACTATAATAATTATAATTATTTTTTTTTTTTTGAATAAATCTGTGGTGTGAAATTTTGGTGTTGAAATAATGAAATTATTTTTTTATAAAGAAAAATATGTTAACAAAAAATCCAATTCATTTTTGTTTGAAAAACAATAGGTAGAAACTTTTAGTTTTGACTTAATTTAAAGATGACATTTTTGTGTAATATGAGCATGCTCAAATTATCCAGTGTTTTTCATTGAAATTACCTAGTTTAAAGCCCTAAAATAGTAACGGTTTTAATTGCTTTTTAAATAAAAACAAAACAACAAAAAAATTTTATATTATAACAATACTAAATACTTTTCTGTATATTAAATTCTAAAAATTTGAAATTTTCATTTCAAGGTTTGAGTTAATAAAATTGAAAAAATTATTTACTAATTTTTTTTTTGCGGAAAACATAGCTGTACCATTTTAATAAAAAGTGGCTAAAAATTTGATCTTTAAATGATAAGATTTATTAATAACAAATCATTATATTCCGAAAATTAGTTCAAATTGTCAGGTTGGTATTTTTTTACTTAATTAAATGTTACTTTTTTTTTACACTAATTTAAAGTGCTCAAATTACTAAGTGGCAATATGAGCTCTCTTGTTACTTTTTTAAAGGTGCTAAAATAATAAGTGGATCATAAGAAGGGATCCCTAAAAATTGTTTATTTGCAAAAATATTGGATCCAGCTTAATTATTTCTGAAAATATTTCAATTTTCGCTTAAAGTGCTCATATTACCATAATCTACCCGATATCTGTAATCATTATTGTCATCATCATCATCATCATCATCATCATCATCATCATCATCATTAAAATAATAGCAAAAAAATAAACATATAATAAGAGTGACAAATCTGAAAAAATTATATAATACAAATAATAACTTAAAAAATGTGTACTTGCAAGATCCTCCACCTCCTTCAATAAATCCATTTTCGGAATACTTAAAATGGCAAGTTTTAACTTTTCAAATGTCGGTTTTTCATCAAAATTGAACCATTTTTTTAACATTTCGTATGCTTTGCATTCTTGTTTAAAAACATTTATAGAATCACTCTTAATTGATTCTAAACTACGCTGTTCGATATTTAAGTAAATACCAATCTTAAACCAATCCTGACCAAGTAGTTCAGACAACTTAATTTGAAATACTGGATTTTGTAGGACTTCATCCATTTATACTAAAAAACAAAGCAAAATATGAAATTTATATATATATATATATATATATCAGGCCTTGTTACGAGATTTCGCTGCGTAACAGAAAAGCGAAACGCAAATAAATGTAACTTTACTCAATAAAGATATTTACATTGTTAAAAGTTAAACTACGTCAGTTGCGTTTTTACTTCATTGTAATTAAATTTAAAACGACATAAAAAACTATTGTTAGTCTTTGAAACGAAATAGCTTTAAATTGAAAAATGTTGTTGAAAAAAAAAAAAATTTTAATGTTGATTAAAAAAAAGTCTTCTTGTATTTTAATCTTAAACTTATTTAAACTTAATTTTTTTGGTTTTAAACATTCGTTTTATGGTTGTTTTTTTTTTAATATTTTTTTTTTAAATAATTCAAATTTAACACTTGTTTATGGATGATTTTCTTAAAGGGATTTAAATGTACTTATAACTAAATGCATAGATTGGGTTTTGCCCTTTTAAAAAAACGTTTGCACTATAAAATAAATGTTGTAAAGAAACAAAATTTACTGCTTTTTCGGCTTTTTTTCATTTCCATTAAAAAATTTTATTTTTATGTACAGTGAAACCTAATATTTTTTTACTCAACCAAAAAAAAAATATAGTCTTTTCGGTTTTAAGATGTTATAAGCAGAATTTGTTTTTAAAAAATATCATTATAATTTTGAAATTTATGTATCTTATATTTATAGCTCTTGTACTAGTTTTGTTTTTAAAATAAAATAAAGATAAGTTGGGCTTTTAAAGAGTTTATTTACTGATCGCGTTATTTTTAATAGGTTTAAATTTTGGTTTGTTTTATAAAAAAAACTCTTCGGCAAACGGCAAAGGGAAAACCCAAACATAACATTTATAACTCGAGTTTATTAGAACTTTTTTGTTTTGACGTTATTAACTTGTAGTTATAAAATGAATAATGCACTTCTGTAAATAATTAATGAAACTGTAAAATAATGGAAAAATAAAAACTAGAAAATAATGCGCTTTTGTTCAGCGCATTATTCAGACCAGTATTTGGAACTGAAACTTACCTGAAACTAACTGAAATTAAAATAAAGTTATATGTAATACAAACAATTTAAATTTACTTGAATTAAATTTAATAAATCTTTTTTTACTTTGGAAATTTTATCAGAAAAAAAAAATTGTAAAACAGAGCATTTTAAAATTAAAAAATTTTAAAATGCTCCATTTTAAAATTAAATAAAAGAATTTTAATTAAATTTAATAAATTTATTTACTAAAAACTATGATTAATAAAAAAATATTCAAATTTAATAAAATAAATTGAAATTTTTTTTTTTTTTAATTTGAATGTTTTTAAACTTATGAAATATAAAACTTTATATTAAATATGATAAAAAGTTTAAACTTAAAACATTTATTTTTTTTTTAACTAATTTTAAACAACAAAACAATAAAAATAATTAAAAAAAATTTTCTTTAACAAAAAATCTATTAGTTTACAATTGCGGTTAAATGCTTTTACTTACGACTTTATTTTACTCTGAATAAACGTCACATAAACAATATCAAATGAAAATTTAAATATTCTAAAAGATAAAAATTTTTGGGTAACGCAAAACTGCTGAACACGTAGGCAAACTGCCTTTTCGCAGGTAAAATGCGAGCTGCATAATGCTTCTTAACAAGGCCTGATATATATATATATATATATATATATATATATATATATATATATATATATATATATATATATATATATATATATATATATATATATATATATATTGCAGCACTTTTGCTGCAAAATTAATTGAACAAATAATAATGAACATATAAATACTATAATGAAGTGCGCGAATATGGTAGTTTCAGGATTTTACAACATTTTTTATGTGCTGGTACAAAGTGTTAAAACTAAAGTAATACCAAGAATTTTTACCAAACAAAAGGCAGCAAGAGTTGTACCTGAAAATGTAATTTCGTCTTTAAATTTAAATGTTTGTTGACTAGTTTCAAATAAGCCAACTTCTGAAAAATAAATTCAAGCTCGTTTTATGAACGTCCCGTAAAAGTGATAAAAAATTGTTTAATTCCGGCTTACAGTTAACGTTCAATAAATGTGATTAGGTTTGTATAACATATGTCGCCAACCTTATTTAAACCAACTTCTGTGAACTCTGATTTACAGCTCTTGAACATTCACTGCAAATGTTCAAATAACAAACAGCTAACTTTGACATAACATTCACTGCAAACGTTACTTTAACAACTCTTGAACTTTACCTCAAATATTTTATAACTTTCACGGACTTTACCCAACGTTTTTTTTTTTCTTTAAATGTATAAATGTATTGATTTAAACATGTTTTTTTTTTTGATTAAACCATTAAATTTACTTGTAATTATGTAATGTAATATTTTTTTAAGCATATTTCTTAATCATATAACTTACATAACCCTTTTTTATTTTACAAATACAAGTTCACAATGTTTTGCAACTCAATTACATCATATCCATATTTATTTGAAAATTCATGATTTATTACATTTCAACCAAAAGGCACACAATTGGCTGAGCTAATTAAATCTTTAAAAAATTTATCCCAAAAATAGTCTCTTCGATGAAAAAGTTTATTTATTATTACTAGTTAGTATTAAATTGTTATTAGTACCATATAGGACACTAATAACAATTTTCATCAATTTAATTTAATTCTGCATAGAAAACAACGCCGACAACATTAAAAACAAATATGCTTTGTTTCAATAAAAAAATGCTGTTTTAACTGCACTTTTTTACTTTTTATTTTTATATAAACTCTAAATATTAAACAAGTATCGTCAATTTTATATTATTAACACATAGCATAACATTAACTTTATATAAACTACAATAATCTAACTAAATAACCATAATAAAAAGTTAAAACATTATGTTAAGAACTAAATAAACTAAATATTCTTAATTTTTAACTTCATTTGTATAAGTTTTCTTAGCCGCCTCAACTTAATACATAAAACCATAGTTTGCATGCACATTTTCATTAAATTAGATTTTGTTGTTTCCTTTGTAGAAAATTATATGCATTTTGGGCTACAGTTAATACAATTACCATTAGATAAAACATATGTGTGAAATTTACAACATTGCAATTATTACTGAATTTTATTTGCCTTGCACGTTTCCGAATTAAAATTTAATTGCATCGTTTGCCAACACTTTGTATCCTTTATATAATTCAAGTAACTGCATGTTTGCCATTTTTATTTTATAGGCAGCATTCAGATCGTTAATTCAATTAATTTATAATTTAAGTAACTGCATGTTTGTCCTTTATATTTTATACGCAGCATTCATTCATGTTTGTCCTTTATATTTTATACGCAGCATTCAGATATCTTTAGCATTTGTTAGAACCAAGGTGTAAGGTAATTTCTATTTTATTCTTTGTATTTCTTCTAATAACACAAACACACACACACCATGTAAAGGAAATTTTAAATTAAACCCAAGAACTATAGGATAAATATTTGTATAAATAAATTATATGTTAAAATATCTTAATATTACCTAGAATTGAGTCTATGATACTGATATATTTTGAGCAGTACTCGATTTTCTCTCCTCTTCCATTATGATACCAATCATTTCATGATTGAAATCATAACTAATTAATTTTTCTCCCCATTGATTATATAATCAATCATTTCACGATTGATATCATAGTCAATCGTGAAAACTATGAGATGGGCCATAAATAAACATTAATTTTAACGATAATAAAAAGCGGGCCGCTTTTTTATAAAAAGAGTTTTTAAATTATTGAAAACAATGTTATAGAACTTTTTTAAAAAGGTGGTGAATACTAGCGTTGTTAGTGTAATTTTTGAAACTTTAACATCACATCAGATTACTTTCCTTTTTGAAAAAAATATGTTTTTATACAATTCTGAATTAGCATAATGTATATTTTAACATAATCCATCATAAAAACTAAGGGAAGGAGGAGGGGAGGGGTATCAAGTAGCGCTGTATTCAATAAGCATCCCCATTGAAGATCAATAATATTTATTAAGCACCTAATAATAGTCACAAGCAATTTTAAACTTTTTTAGAAAAATTAATTTCTGCAGGCGGGAGATTTGCAAGGTTGTAAATCTTTTTATATGACACAATGTGTAAATAAATCATTTATGAAAAAACAAGGTTTTAAATGTTACAAAATACTTAGGTTTAGACATAAATACTTATGGTAACTTTTATTGAACATTAATTTGACATAGAAGGTGGACATTTTAAAGGAGGGTGAAAAAAATATTTTTTCGCCTTAATAAAGTAAATTTTAAAATTTGTTATGCACTTTAATATAAGTTTTTTGAAAGAAGGTCGTAAATAATTTATTTTGAAAATAGTACTTTTCAAAAACAATACTTTTAAAGAATGTCAATGATTGGTTAGCATTTTTGTTCATTACGGCCACTAATCATATATGTGCATTGCAGATGCATGATCAGGGCCAAAATGCTTGCGCATAGCAGCAATTAGGCGCTCCTATAAGTATAATTTTGTTAAAATTAAACCATGTACAACTATACAAGTTAATAATTGTCATTTTATTTCAATTACTGTTAACCAGAGATGTAGGTCTTGAGACCAAAGTCTTGGTCTCGAGACGCCTCGTGACTCATACTCAACTGTATTTGACTTGGTATTGGTCTTGAAGCCTAATGTCTTGGTCTTAGTCTTGAAAGCCTAGAGTATTGGTCTTAGTCTTGGTTTTGGACCTTAACTGTCTTTTACTTTCTTGACTCTTGCTGTAATGTTGCTTCTTTTTTCTTTTCTATAAATACTATAATGGGCACTGCTCTAAAGACCTAGCATCTCCTATGCCATCTTCGTCATTCAATTACTGAAACTGTTCCTAAGTGCACCGAAAATTCTTAACCATCTAGTTTTATTCCTCGTTTTTTTAAAGCCTAGAATTCTCTTGAACTTTATGGAACTTTCAAAAAATATTTGGAGTATTGCGGATGTTTTTAGAAACCTCTGAAACTCTCTAGAATTTTCTTGAGTCATGCCAGTTATTAGAAAATAGCAATATAAAGGCTAAATAAGCTTCCCGATTGAGCAATGCTAATAATTAAAAAGAAATCTGTATTTGCCATACAGCAGCCAAACAATACAGAGGCACATATAATATAATTACAATAGCACTTATATTTATTGTTATTTTATTTCAAAAATATACAATAATTGTCATTAATCATAATGTACCATAAAGGTGCTTCCATTACTGAAAGAAAAAAGTCAAATCTGAATAAAATAAGTAATAAAGTGCAATAAGACCTAATCTACTAGAAGAACAATCACTGAAAAATAAAAGCAGGATATCAACCTAAATTTTTTGTTGATGTCTGTCCTTGGGAAAAATAAATTTACAAAAATAAGGCAACAAGTCAACAAGTATCTCAAGATGGGATCAATATTTAGACACCTTCACAGTCTGTTATATACAGATCAACAATAAAAGAAAAAGTTAAACTTACAGAAGAAATTAAAAAAAAACTTAAGTTAAAAAGCTGTCACTGCACTTTAATGGTAAAAGTATTAGTCAAAAAGACTATCAAGCTTAAGTGTTGATAAACAAAGAGAAGTTACAAGCACTAGATCTACCAGACGGAAAAGCAGATATTGTTTTTAAAAGTATAACTTCTATTCTTGATATTTTGAATTATTTTTGAATCTTCTATTATCATTATCATAAGTGATATAATTATTGAATAAACGTCTATTTATAAATAGAATGTAATTTTTAATTTTTTAATCTGTTTTTAAAGTTACTAAAGTTTAATTTTTTAATGTTTTCCTTAATAAAACATATTCTGTTTTGTAGTTAATGCATTGATTCTTGACAGACTGTTAATTTTATAGACGCTAATTTAAATATAAGTAAATTCTAATATAGTATTTTAAATATAATTAAATTCTTTATCTGAAAAGGTCATTGCAGCCTAATCATTTTCAAAAAGATTAGATACAAAATATCTAGGATCTAGCATGTTTGCAAAGAAATGAGCATCACTAACAGTCTAAATATATCTAGTTTCCAATGAATATATATATTTTTTCAATTGATAAAAAAGATAACATGTTTATCAGCTCTTTAAAAATTTTAACAGTGTCCCTCTTTTTTGATTGATCTTTTTGCAACTTTTCTTGAGCAACTCCAAATGATTTTAATATTTTTAACAAAAAATTAATTTGGTTTAAATTGATATTTTTTTGATTGGTTAGGATTTAAAAAACTTTCAATGACCTTTTCTTCACCTCAGTAAAAACTTGTGTAACACCAATTAGTATCTTATTTAAAGTCCTTATTTTGATTTTCTTTTCTAAAATGATTCGGATCATTTTAGAAAAGAAAATTAAAATGTTTTGATGCAAGATAAATTTGATAGTAGTAATTTTTTTTCCAATTTACCACTATCAAATTTATCTAACATCAAAACATTGTTGTTCAATGACTTAATGGTATTTATAATTTTGAGATAAAAAAGAGTTTGCAGGTATAAGAACCTGCAAACTCTTTTTTAACAATTTCATGTTATATCAATCTCACAATTATATCATGATTAAAGTCTAATAAAAATCCTTGAGAATACTCGTTATACAAATGCAGTTAAAAAAAAAAACCACACACTGTGAAATCACTATGCCTCATAAGGTGATTAAGTAACAGAAACTTTCAAATTGTTTATATAATCTTAAATATATATTGGTGATATATTGACATTAGGATAAAATGAAACATTTACTTTTTTTAATAATCTAATTAAGTTAGCAATAAGCCTTAAACCTTAGGCATGTTTCAAGTTAGCAATAAGCCTTAAACCTTAGGCATTTTTTTTTAACTTTATTTGATTCTTGACATTATATGAAACTTTTGTTTTTTAAAAAAAGTGTTCAACCTAATGCAATAAAATGTTGTCAGTCACTTGAAAAAAAAAATCTTAAATTACAGAATATTAAATTAGTCCTATAAAAATACTGAAAGTCAATTAAAAAGTGGCCTTTCTTTACATTATGTATATTTATATTAGGCCTAAAGCCTTTCTTTACCTTATGTGTATTTATATTAGGGTTTATTTATAATATTTCAATATTATTTAGGGTATAAAAGTACATAGAGTTATAAGCTCTGTAATCAAAGCGAATTTTATTATTTTATTGTTACAATACTATTATTATTAAGTAAATTTAAGAAAATTTAACATTAAAAAAATCTAAAACTTACAACTATCTAAAAATACACAAGGTTTTAATATTAAAAGCAAACACACTTGTTAACTTAACTTTCTTTTGATGCCAACTGGAAACGAAAATCTTAAAAAGTAGTCTATTACACAATCACAACTTTTTATGGACATTAAATGTAGTAGTTTATCACCTCCGCCTGATTTATCACCTCCCCCATAGAAAACTCAAAACAAGATTGCGCTTTTAGTTTATAGCTGTTGGAATTGTACTTACGACGTCCATTTAGCGCAATAAACTTCAACAACAGCAACTTAAAGGAAAGACAAGGTCAACAATTCTAGAAATAAAATTTACTCGGTCTGTTGTGATGTTCCAACTCCATATTTTTGAAGGGTAATTAAAGAAAAAAAAATAGCGATATAAATTATACTATAATTTGTATAATAATATGTATTTTTGTTGTAAATACTTGAGGATTTGAATTATATGTGACTGATTTATCACCTCCCCCCTAGTAAATTATTTGTCTTACATCTGATTTATTACCTTACCCCTAGTAAATCACTAAGCTTGAGATTGTGTGACAATGGTATTGATAGATAGTGATAGAAGTTATACAACCATAAATTAATTAGTTATGTATTTTTGTTGTAAATACTTTAGGATTTGTTATATATGTGAATCAATTATCACCTCCCCCCTAGTAAATAACTAAGCTTGAGATAGTGTAAAAATGGTATTAAGCAATAGTGATAGAAGTTATACAACTAAAAATTAATTAGTTATGTATTTTTATTGTAAATTCTTTAGAGTTTGCTTTATATGTGACTAACTTATCACCTCCCCCTATGAAATTGCTTGTCTTACGTCTGATTTATCACCTCCCCCCTAGTAAATCACTGAGCTTGAGATAGTGTGACAATGGTATTAAGAGATAGTGATAGAAGTTATACAACTATAAATTAATTAGTTATGTGTTTTTGTTGTAAATACTTTAGAATTTGTTTTATATGTGGCTGATTTATCACCTCCCCCTAGTAAATCACTAAGCTTGAAATTGTGTGACAATGGTATTGAGACATAGTGATAGAAATGATACAACT
The DNA here is from genome assembly GCF_022113875.1 of Hydra vulgaris. Taxonomy (NCBI): domain Eukaryota; kingdom Metazoa; phylum Cnidaria; class Hydrozoa; order Anthoathecata; family Hydridae; genus Hydra; species Hydra vulgaris. The sequence goes on from NC_061159.1 coordinate 50,532,889, forward strand.
ATAATATAATTAGTTTTGTATTTTTGTTGTAAATACTTTAGAATTTGTTTTATATGTGACTGATTTATCACCTCCCCCCTAGTAAATTACTTGTCTTATATCTGATTTATCACCTTACCCCTAGTAAATCACTAAACTTGAGATTGTGTGACAATGTATGTTTGTGTTCTGTCTGAACCTCTGGCGCGGTGTTTGCTTACCCGTAAATTACTTTATGTTCTTTATGTATGTCTGTGTTCTGTCTGAACCTCTGGCGCGGTGTTCGCTCACCCGTAAGTTACTTTATGTTTAAGTTTATATTTTTTACGTTTTTTATGTATGTTTGTGTTCTGTCTGAACATCTGGCACGGTGTTGACTCACCCATAACTTGATTTATGTTTGTTTGTGTTCTGTTTATACTCTAAAGCAGCGTGAGCTCAGTAACTAACTACTTACTCCAACTACAAAACCTACACTCACCTTAGACTCCTGTATTTTGTTAGATGCAGTGTTTTTCCTAATGCACTTCCTAAATGTCAAGCCTGGTTTTCACAAAGTACTGTTTCGGGAAGTAACTCCTTTTAACTACTTCAGTTCAGGTCAGGATAATCGAGATCAATCTTGCTACTGGTATCACATAACCCAGTACCATCTGTCACAAGCCCTGCTGCCTTGCAGAGTGTGCTCTTCTTAGGCAAAGGCTAGGAAAAATAAACTACGACTAAAAATTCCCCTGCCTTAAGGCTCTTGGTTGAGTAAAGGCTAGAGATGGTGTCTCGATAAAAACACTCATCTTGGGCAGATGTTATCATCCAGCTAAACATCCCCTGCCTTGGGGCTCTTGGTTAAGTAAAGGCTAGAGATGGTGTCTTGATAAAAATACTCATCTTTGGCAGATGTTAACTGCATCCAGCTACTGTCTTGTAGAATGCCTCCTAGGCAAAGATTTTAGGGGTAAGCAGAAAAATTCTGCTAACCAGCCTTGAACCCCTTCTTCATCTATTAGGCTGGCATAGATGTAACCTGTGTTACATTATTTCCTGCCTAGGATGATGAATGCTGGATCTCCTTGACTCTACTCATAGAATTTTGCTTATGACTCCTTGATAATGGCTATGCATCTCTTCCTGTTATCTCCATATGAGGGTACAGCTCTAAAACTCAGTTTAATGGTTCTGAGGCCGGCTGGTAGTAAGGTTTCCCAAACTCTTTGATAGCTCTCAGAGAGGCTGATTCCATCAACAGCTGCAAAATATCAGAGTATTAACAGTGCCATAATGCGCATGGATTGTGTCCTTGTTAATGCTTTTGGTGTGGATTGTCAAGGCCACATAAGGAGCCCTATGTCATGGCTTAGGGATAATTAACAAGACTGAGACAACTGCATAGCTCATTGATTATGAGGCTGTGCTCTATCTATGAATGAGTCAAGTTCTCATTAAACCCAAATCATGACCAACGTAACCAAAAATTGAAAACCTAAAAAACCATCCCCACCACCTAAATATTTTGATATATCTTTTACAAATAATTGCGGTCTACGAAGCAACTTTCCGTCAGTTGAGTCTTACCTCCTGCAAAATTCACCAGACTTGCTTGCACTCAGTGAAACAAATTTAAATTCTGCAATTCCTTCTTCAGATGTCAGTGTTGATAGGTACTATCCTTTGATTCGTAAAAACTCAAAAAGTCACATGCTAGGTTTAGGGGTATACATACGCATTAATTCTCCTATTTGTCGTGAAATCAGGTTCGAATCCTTTAACCATTCTTTTATGTGCTTTCGCCTAGCACTTCTTCACTCTATCACCTTTCTCTTTGTTCTTTATCATTTTTCTTCTTCCCATGATTGCACTCTCTTAGATGTTATCTCTGATCAAATTGACCATGCCCTCTCTCTTTACCCCTCTGCCAATATTGTTGTTGTTTGTGATTTTAATGCCCATTACACTGAATGGGTTGGCTTTAACACTACTGATCCTGCTGGCACTAAAGCCTTTAACTTCTGCGTTTCTCAATCTCTTACTCAGATAGTTAACTTTGTGACTCGTTTTCCTGACAACCCTTATCATTAACTTATCCTTAACTTATGTCATGTCTCTGACCCTAGCTTATGTTCAGTTTCTCCCTTTTCTCCCTTAGGTGGTTCTGACCATGCAATGATCTCTATAAATCTTTCTTCCCAAACTTCTTTTTTGGGCTCACCTTATCATCGCTACCTACTACTACCCTAAAGCTGACTGGGATTCTTTTCGTGATTTTCTTTGTGATGGTCCTTGGGCTGATGTTTTTTCTCTCTCAGCTGACAAATTACGTAACCTCCTGGATTCAGGCTGGAATGGAAGCTTTTATTCCTTCACGTCGGTTTCAAGTCAAGCCTCATTCTACTCCATGGTTTTCTCCTTCTTGTGCGGCTGCTATATCCAATCGTAATCATTTTTTTATCTTTTTCAAAAAAACAACTCTCTTGAGAACAAACCGCTATTTATTATTGCAAGAAATCGATAAAAAAGGTGCTTTCTGATGCTAAACTCCATTATTTTCAGTTCACTAAATCTCGCATCTTATCGCAGAAGTTAGGCTCTAAAAACTTTTGGAAAATCTTTAACAGCAAGGGTAGATCTAAAATTCCATCTCTCATTCATGGGACTGATCTTATTACCTCTCCCAAGGATAAGGCATAAATATTTGCAATAAACTTTTCTTCTAATTCCACTCTTGAATCTTATGGACATTCTCTTCCTTCCATTCGAATCAAACAGGTTGACCCATTGTTAGACATTCAAATCACTCCGGCTTCTGTTGCTAAAGTCATATCACAATTAAACTTGTCTACAGCTTGTGGTCCAGACAACATACCTGTCACAGTCTTGCAGAATTGTTCTCCAGAACTTTCTTCAATTCTCTCTAAACTATTTAACAAGTGTTTGACTGAGACTTGTTTTCCTGCTTGTTGGAAAATGGCATCTGTGGTTCCAATATTCAAAAACTCTGGAGAAAATTCTGACCCCTCCAATTATCGTCCGATCAGTCTTCTTTCTGTTATTAGCAAGGTCTTTGAGTCTTTGATCAACAAATTCCTCACACCTCATCTTGAGTCAAATAAACTGCTGTCAGACAATCAATACGGTTTTCGATCTTCTCGCTCTACGGCCGACTTGCTAACTGCTGTAACTGAAAGATTTTATCGTGCATTAGATGGAGGCGGTGAGGCTAGGGCTATTGCTCTCGACATGTCTAAAGCTTTTGACAAAGTTTGGCATGCTGGTCTTCTCCATAAGCTTGCTTCATATGGTATTTCTGGGAAAGTTTTTGAGATTATCAAATCATTTCTTTCTAACCGGTTTAATTAAGTCATCCTTGAAGGCCAACACTCTTCTTTATTTCCAGTAACTTCTGGGGTTCCCAAAGGTTCCAACCGGGGTCCTGTTTTGTTTCTTATCTACATAAACAATCTTCCTGACAACCTTTCATCTAAAGTAGCTCTTTTTGCTGATGACTCAACTTTATACTTCTGTCTTGACAAAAAGTCTTCTCTTTTCGATTGCCTAGAACAAGCAGCTGATCTTGAATCCAATCTTACTTCAGTAATAGATTGGGGTTCACAGTGGCTTGTGAATTTCAACTCTAAAAAAACCTAGTTGCTTACTGCAAACAACTACCGTAATATGGTCAACATTCCTATATTAATGAATGGCAATCCTCTTACTGAGTCCTCCTCTTTACGTCTTCTTGGATTATCACTTACTACTGACCTTTCATGGAAACCATATATACAATCGATTGCTAAATTAGCTTCTGCTAAGGTTGCTTCTCTTTATCGTGCTCGCCATTTCCTTACTTCTGATTCTATTCTCTACCTCTACAAATCTCTTATTCATCCCTGTATGGAATACTGTTGTCAAATTTGGACTGGTTCTTCTAATGATTCACTTTCTCTTCTTGACAAGGTCCAAAAACGCATTGTAAATGTTGTTGGACCTGGACTATCTGCTAAGCTTGAACCTTCTTTCTACAAATACTATCATGGTCACTGCTCAAAGGAGTTATCATCTCTAGATCCATCAACTAAATTTCATTCTTGTTTTACTCGTCATTCAGCTAAGTCTCGTTCGTTTACTGTATCTGTCCCTTAATGCTCTAAAAACTTTTATTCATCTAGTTTTTTTCCCCACACTTCAATCCTTTAACTCCCAACTTAATAGTGGTTGCTTGCAGCCTTATTGGGAGTGAATGCAAATAAAAAAAAAAAAAAAAAAAATGACCATACCATTACATTATTTATATCATTTTAAAAGCTTATTGAATCATTCATACTTTTTATACTATTTATTATTCATAGATTATCCTGGCCATATTTTAAAAATCCGGAAATTTATTTTCCTCAAATATCCGGAAAAAATCCGGAAAATTTTTTTGGAATATCCGGAAAAAATTCGGAATTTACAAAGAGATGTTAACAAAGGGGAAGAGAGTGTGCTCTCCTCCATCTTTTATATGACTATAATATTACGCCAGTTTAAAAGTATCCTTATTCAACGTATATATGAATAAAAAACTACATAACTTTTTTCATCAAAAAAGAATAATAATACCAATAAAATTTTAACAATAATAATAAGAAGAAGTAGATGAAGTTAAAGAAGAAGAAAACTGTATTTAAAAGCTGTTAAACAATGCGGAAACTTTTTTAGACATGCTTTTATACATTTAAATACATAATGAATAATGAAATATTGCTTCAACTCACCAAAGATATACAAATAGAGAAACGTTTAACGCGTTGTTACAGATCAGAGGCGCCACCATAATTGAAATCCCATAGGTGTTATTTATTTTAGCGTATGTAAAATAAATAACGCCTTACCTGTAAAACACCAACTTTTGGAAAATATAAATGGATTTTATTATAACTGTTTTCGGAGCATACTTCAATCGCAGTAAAAAGATAGGAAATAATAATAATAATAAAACACCAGACTTCTAAAATACAAAAAATTAGAAATCTTTAGTAATAAATATGTTAAAAAAGTAAAAAAATATTGAATTATTTTTCTGTAATACGTTATTTTTCTACAATTAGTTCTTCTACTCAGTGCTTAAAATGTTCTAAACTTAATTTTTAGAACAACGACTTCTTTTATTAAAAAATCTCCACATTCAAATTTTATAAAAGTTTAAACGTTCGTTAGATAAAGTTTAAATAAAAATTTTTAATTTATTTTATGATAAACAAAAGGTGAGGCATTATTAATGTTCATTATTAATGATTCACGTGCTCATTCATGTGATTCAAAATTTAAAAGATTAAAAAATATGATTTTTTTTTTAATTGAAATAAAATTAATTTTGACATGTGCTTTTTGAATTGAAAAGAAAACGTACCTCAAAATGCGATGTTTTTAAAAACCTTATAATGGCACTTAAAAGCAATTTGATTTACTTCTTTCTTTAAAATTACATAAAATAAAAATTATTTTTAAAATTATTAAAATTTTTAAAATTATATACTATATATAAAATTTTTAATAATTACATAAAATAAAATCCTTATAGTTTAGAATATAGTTTTATTATATAACACTTATTTGCATGTAATAACTTATTACTAACAAAGTAATTAATCTTAGTCAGTAATAATAAGTTTTTTATAAGTTTTTTTCACCCTTTACAAAAATAAGTTGTACCGCACGACCATATTACACCATAGTATTACAGTAACTGTAAGATTAATAAAAATTTCTACTAGTTGAAGGTCATACCAAATTTCTCATTCTTAGATCGAACTATACATTTAAACTCCTTAGAGATTTCACTAATTTCTAAGGAGTTTAAATTTAACAATATATCTCATATTTGACGGAAATTAAAAACTGATTTCTCTGACAGCTTTAGTATTATTCTACCATCATCGTAACTTTCTAAATACCATCGTCAAAACTTTTAAAAGTCTCCAATTAATTAGAAATTATGCGAAAAAATGATATTTTCAAGAAGTGTGTACGAATAGAGACTTGCAATGGTACGACCGGACAGAAAACGAAATAATGATGTAGTAAATTTTGAACCACCGACAAACAAACAGAGAGAAGTTTCAGTCCATAAGCAAAGTGGTTTACTTAAAAAAAGTTTTGAAACAATAAAAAAAGAAATCTCTTTGCTAATAGCTAAAAAAGCTATTTAAAAAATGTAAATTTACAATTTTTTTTAAAAAGAGAAGAGTTTGACACGCATCGCTAATTTGATTTTAAAAGTAGGAGATCATTTGCTCTTTTGCGCTGGGAATTTTATTAAACTTTAATTAATATGGTTATTAATTTTTGGTTTATTCTGCGAGAGAAATCTTTTTATCTTTTTGACTTTGTTTGTTAACTAAATATAACGTTTGGTAATTTATGGACAACAAGTTTACTGTTTATATATACTTGTTACTGTTTCATTTGAATACAGTAATAAACAGAAAAAATTTGATAAATTGTATTTTCGGAAACTATTTAATTATCCGGAAAATATAAAAAGTTTAAAAAATATCTGGAAAAAGATAATTTCTGATTATTTTACTATCATCAGCATAAAGTTTAATAGGGTTTTGACTTGATATGGCAAATCATTAATGAAAATCAAAACAGCAGTGGTCCTAAATTTGATCCCTGTGGTACACCACTGACAACTGGTAGCCAATCTGAGACAGTGTCACTGAGGACCACTCTCTGTTTTCTGTTAAAAAGTTTTTTATCCAACTTAGGTTATTTCTTATGACAGCATATGATTGAAGTTCAGCAATCAAATAAAAGTGGAGTATTTTATCAAAAGCTTAGCAAGTGGAAAAATCCACTAACTACAGAATATTTATTAAGAAAATATAGTGCAGAAAAAACTAAATTTTTTAATAAAGACAAGGGAGAAAAATATAAGCAACACACATTTCTATGACAAAATTTTAATTTGAAACTTTAAATAATTTAAAATCTTTAGCTAAATATAATGATTTAAATTTATATAGCAAGGATGATTAAATAATGATGAATAAAAATCATACCAAATAAAATGAAATAAATCAAAAAATAGATATAAAACAATAACTTACTAAATATATTGTGAAGTAAGCCTGGATCTAGCCTGTAAAACCAATACTTAGGTGACACCAGTTACTAAAGTTACAATAATAAACCAAAAACACAACATTAAATTAGTTCCTTATTGATTAAACTTTTGAACAAATTGCAGTTTTTGCTAAAAATGTAAATGAAAATTATGATTTATTTATATATTAGGTAAATACAACAACAACAAGCTATTTATTAAAATCATAATAATTACAATTATAATAGTAATAATAACAATAATATATACTAATAATATAAGATAATAAAATTAATACAAATTACATTAAAAGTAGTAATAAGAATGTTTACAAAATTACAATGAAATAATAATAATAAATATTATAATGTTAGTTATAAGCATAAAGTTATTTGTAATAATAAATTGATTATTTATTAGGATGGTGTCACTCATACGGAAATCTGATCAAAGGAGTGACACCAACTTTTTTTTATTGCCAACTTATTTCTGAGTAAAGTTAAAGAGGGTAACTAGATCATATGGGCATTAAGGTAAACTTTTCAAAAACTGTATTTTAGTTAAGCGAAAGAATATTTTTATTTTTTACTACAAACTTATTTTTAAGTGAGCTATAATTATTTTTTAAAAGCATATACTTTTTAAGTATATTGTATTTATTTAAAGTAAAAATAAAAGTGTGGATGTCATGACATATTTGACATTTTATAAATTGTCAAATGCACTTTCTTAAAAAAAGAGATCATACTTTAGTTATCAAACAGAAATTTGACAATTTCAATATAATATTAAAAAGCATTATTTTCAGCCATGCTGGAAATAAATATTTTTTAAAATACTTGTTCTAATTGCCATCCTTAATGATTATTTTAATGATTAATTTTTTTTAAACTTTACACTGTCTTGACGCTATATGAAACTTTTAATATTAAGGAGAAAGGATTTAACTTAGTACAATAAAATGTTGTATGTTATATGGAAAAAAAATCTTAAACTTTAGAATATTATTTTATTTTAACAGAAAAATTTGAAAGTAAATTAAAAGTGGTCTTAAACCGGTCTTAAGTGGCCTTTTTTTCAGCCTGTGTATATTTATATTATGATTTATTTATAATATTTTAATATCATTTAGGATACAAAGTATATAGAGTTATAACTTTAAACTAAGGACTTATAAATTATAACATAATTATTATTATAATATAATATAGGCATAAGAAGTATATAGAGTTATAACTTATAACAATGCTTATAATATAAACTCTGTTATCAAAACGATTTTTATTTAATTATATTTTAACAACAATATTATCAACAAGTAAAAAAAATTAAATATTTAAACTTACAACTATCCAAAATTTACAATACTTTAATATTAAAAGCTAGCACACTTGTAAGCTGAACTTTTTTTTAATGCCAAATGGAAAAGATGAAATCTTTAAGGAGAATTTATTACATAATCACATTTATCATTGGTCTTTAAAACAATAGCACACACCCATTTACTGAGAGCCTTCTCATTTTACTTCAGAGCCTTCTCATTTTACTCAAGTTACACTTTAGCTGCGATTTATATCGGATCTAATTGTAAATTCCGGGTAAATTTAAGAGAAAATAACTTTTAGGTTCTGGATTAAATGTGTTTAAAATTTGTATTCTCTCGCGATAATACGAAAGTTGTTAATTTTTGAAGTAAGCAGGCTAGAAAGAAAATTTTACATGTTACTAAATACCTCTTTTCTTCAAAAATTTATATATTGTTCGTATTATTGCGACGGAATACGTATAATTTTAATTGGGTTACAATTTTAGTTACTCTATTTTAGTTTACTTTATTTGGGTTATTTTTTAGTTGGGTTACAACAATTAGGGTAGACGATATTTCGTCTGACTTTTTTCTGAGAAATTTGGGAAGTTAGACGTGATAACTTTGGTTATTGCGTTCATGCATTTAAAATCCACCGCAGCAACTATGTTTCTGCGGCTTAACTCTGATGTTAGAAAAAACAATAGAATATTGCGTTGTTTTAGGAATATAGGTGTCGTCCATAAATTACGCAACGCCAAATATATTTTTAAAACAGAAATAAGATATTTTAGGCTCTAATACTTATAATAGTTTTCATTTAATTTAATGGGCTATTTAATTTTTTATTGAAAATAAGATTCTGAGAGAAAAAACTTTTGATCATTTTTAGTTTTGTTTATTGTGTAAGTTTGCGTTATGTAGTTTATGGACGATCTCTTATGGTTTAGTTTTTAGCATTCTTTAAAGACGTTAGGTTTTTTTTGTTTTTGTTTTTTGTTTTTGTTTTTTTTTAAACATCTTCGCTTCCAACAAGGCTGCAAGCAACCCCTAATAAGTATTGGAAGTTACTGGAAGATAAAAGATGAAGATTTTAGAGCAAGATAACGACTGACAGACGACTTAAAAGATTGCAAATTATATGAATCAGGAAAACAAGCGAATTCCAAAGAACTGATATTCGAGGAAAAAAGCTAGACGAATAAATGTTTTTCGAGCACTTAGGAACAGTAACGAAAAAAGGATGAGACAACTGAACGACGAGTAACGAGGGTGAATTTTAATAGTTGGTACAAGAAACGTTAGCTGTTTGAAGCAGTACCCATTATTGTATTTGTAGAAAAGAGAAAGAGAATTTATTAGAACATTACGACGCTGTAATAATGGTTAAAATTTGGCTGCAAGAGCAGGTCCAACTATGCTTACAATACGTTTTTGTATCTTGTCTAAAATAGACAGAGTATGATTAAAAGATCCGCCGCAGATATGGCAACAATTTTCCATACAAGACTGGATTTGAGATTTATAGAGGTAGAGAATAGAATACAGAGTAAGAAAGTGTCGAGCTCGATAAAGAGATGCAATTTTAACAGATGGTAATTTTGAAGCGGATTTGATATATGGTTTCCAAGACAAATCAGAAGTAAGAGTTAATCCTAGTAGATGAAGGATAGATGATTCATCGAGTACATAACCGTTCATCAATATGAAAAGGACTAAATTATTACGATAACGATTGGCTGAAAAAAATTGAGTTTTATCTAAATTAAAGTTCACCAGCCACTATGAGCCCATGCTGTAGCAGAAGTGACATCAAGCTCAAATGACCCTCCAAGTATTCAGAGAGTGTTGGCTTCTTATCATGACAAGAATAAATGCTAGTATCATCAGTGAACAATTCCACCTTAGATGTGAGAATATGTGATATATAATATAGAAGATTGTTAATGTAAATTAAAAAGAGTATAGTGTCAAGGATTGAACCTTGAGAAACCCTTGAGGTGACAGAATAAGAAGAATAGTGCTGTCCATCAAGAACAACTTTTATACTACGATTAGAAAGGAAGGATTTAATAATCGTAAAGATGTTTTCGGATACAACATAAGAAGAAAGTTTATGGAGAAGACCAGCATGCCAAACTTTATCAAACTCTTTAGAAATGTCAAAAGCAATGACGTTAATCTCTCTACCTTTATCTAATGCACGATAAAACCTATCGGGTATTACTGTTAGTATCTCAGCCGTAGAACGAGATAATCAAAATCCATATTGATGATCAGAAAGTAAGTTATTAAATTCATGATGAGAGATTAAGTATTTGTTGATTAAAGATACACCATTTAACTTGGTGTTGATAAAATATACACCATTTAACTTGTATGAAACTGTTGACAATTTTGAAGCACTCTAATAAATCACCTCTTATCTTCAAAAACCTTGCTTAAGATAGGAAGAAGACTAATGGGAAGGTAGTAAGACGATTCAGATCGCTCTCCAGAATTTTTAAAAATAGGGATAACAGATACCAAATATAGGGCCCAAATATATAATAAAATATATAAATAAAAATATATAAATAAAAATATAAATATATAAATAAAATATATAAATAAAAAATAGGGGCTAAATATATGGAATAGATATCAAAAAGGATCCAAATGTATGGCAAAGTCATTCAGTTCATTTAAGTTTCTGATAAAAAAAGAAATTTTTAAAATTTGATTATTATTTGTGCTTAAAAGGATTACAAAGTAATTTTCTTTATAATCTTATTTATTTGTTTTTATTGATCAGAGCAGCAGTTTTATGCCCATTAGGGTTTTTAATTTAATTTAATATCTATAATCTAATGAAAATGTATATAGGGGGCTCTATGAAAAGATTGCTTTGAGCCCCTGTCTGTTTAACTCTTTATTTTATAAAGATCATTGTAAAAAAGTATAGTTTATTTTATATACTGTATATACAAAAACGGTGCTTGTTGACAAGATTTTACTGTCTTCTTTGTTATACGGACATATTTCTTTCTTTCTTGTATATATGTGTTGATTATATTTGTTAAACAGCAAAAAAAAAAAAAAAAAAAAAAAAAAAGATACTGCTCTCCCGCGGGCTGGAAAACAAGACTCTGATAAGCACTTGTTAAATAGTTTTGAAAGGATAGACAACAGCTCCGGAGAACACTTCTGCAAGACAGGTATGTTATCCGGGCCACAAGCTGTAAAAGAGTCTAAGCAGGAAATCACTTTAGATACAGAAGTTCTATTTAGGTTTTTATAGTAGCATCATAATTGAAAAAAAAAATTAGAGGAGGAAACAATTTTCTTTTTATTCAGACATTTTATATAATAATAATAATAAAAATACTTACAATAATAAAAATAACAACAACAATAATAAGAAAAATAATAATAATAGCGGAAATAATAATAAAAATAATAACAATAGCAATAATAACAATAATAATAATAATTATAAAAACTTTTTATTACTGAAGTTTAACTAAAATAATATAAATTTTCATGATGTTAAACGAGAGCGTGTAATAAGCACGCTCTATTTCATCTGGTGACTTTATTGGATAAGGCGGGCTGAATTCGTCACGGAGCGAATTCGTCACTTATGCGACTCAGCTTTAACATAATAATGCATATAAACTAAGAAATCTATTTACTCGATTTTTTTCAAACATTTTCAACTGATATTTGTAGAATATTATTAAATAAGTGTGTTCTATATCTTCTTTTGATTATCCTTAAAATATTTCGAGTAAACATCGAAGTTAAAAAAATATTTTTCTGTTTAAATCCTTATCGTCAAAAAAATAATCAAAATACGCGGTGTTTTGACCACGTAACCAAAGTATATTTTTTTGATAGATCGATATCAATATTTTTAAAATAACAATTTAAGTTGCCAAGTTTTTTTTTTTGGAATCTTCACGTAATAATTGTTGTCGCATGCTCAAATGAGGGGCAACTTCGTTGTTAAAGAAAAGATAAATTAGGTTCTTTAATCACGCAAACTTTTAAACTTTGGAGCGACGTTTGAAAGAAAATAAAGTCGTGCTAAAAATTTACTTCAAAGCTTCAGATTTTATATATAAGAGGCTTCTCAGAATATATTAGTTTACAGTTAGTTTTTAAAACTTCTTAAAGTTTTAATTACGAACGCGACTCTGATGAAAACACATGTAAAGACACATGTAAACAAGCTTATTATAATGTTTAGTCTAAAATGTATATATAGTAAATAATAAGTATGTAAAATTTGATTTATAATTGCGATGAAAGCGGCTTTTCATCTGAAGCAAGTAGTTTCGTGTAAAGGGCTCTCGTGAGGTACAAAAAGTTAACTATTGGTTCACATAACTATTCCACCTAATGTGGCATAATTCTTGAATAAATACGTGCTAAATTTGATGTGGCTATCATATGGACCATATATATAAAACTCACGATCTTGACTCATTTTGAATTTTAAATTTCAACCAATTATAATAGTTTTATCGCAATCCATTGTAAACTCTAGCACATTAACAACATACCTGTGGCACACTAACAACATACCTGGCCACTGTCAATGCAGCAGGGGAAAGTTGACATTTTTAAGAAGAAATACAGTGAAATACAGTGAAATACAATTAAAAATATGGTCAGTGTTAAACAGATGTCAAAATAAAAATAAAAAATAAATCAGTCAAAACAAAAATAAAGAAGACTCATTTTTCAGCTAATTTTGATCACCCAAGTTCATCTAGTGGTTTTATTCTCAAAAATAACACTGATAAAGACTTTTGTTGTGTTTGTGTAGTTTGGGGAGAAGCAAACGAAGATTGGCTTAAATATTTAAGTTGATATGTGACGGATGTTTTGGAGTTGATACATGTGGAAAATGTGTGCAAAGGACATATAAACGTCTGGTAAGTTTTTGAATAGTCATAGCGATATAATTTTTGTTGTTTCTTTAACGTGTTATTTTGTGTGTTAGCGCGATTAGACGGTTTTCATTTATACCAAAATCATTATTTGATATTTTCTAGAAAAAGTTTAACAAATGACATCCTTTAAGATGTTTTAGAAATCATGAAACTCTATCTTGTCGTTATCTGAGGGTAATTCCATCTGTAGTTATCTGTAGGCTATTAGTAGTTCTATCTACATCACTTAGGGGATTACTGTTCAGATTACGGAAATCATCCCATTATTACTCCAAGAATAATGCTTTATATCAAAGTTTTTTTTCTCCTAGGTAAGCTCTTTTTACCACTAATACGGATTTTTATCTATCGCCTAAGTAACGTATTTTTCAATTAGTTGGTTGTACTGACGAATTCGCCCCGTAATTGACGAATTCGCCCCTCATGACTTGGTGATGAAAAAATCAAGTTCTACGCTAAAGTAACTTTAGAATTTATTTTGATTCAATACATTAACAAAGTTAAGATCCAAATTAATAAAAAAATGCTTTTAAATTAGAAAATGTTACTTATTTGTATGCAATCTCATTTTGTTAAAGTAAAACATGACGAGCTCGCCCCGCCTTGCCCTATAAGGCGGGGCGATGTTTATAGAACGATAGATGGAGGAAGACAATTCCATACAGTGGCTATTATGTTAAGAATAAAATTCTCTCTTAATGGACAACATTCCATTATTAGTCTTTTTTAAATCAAATGGGATTTCTTCTGCATGCAGATTGTTCCATTAACTCATCAGATTTTACAATTATTTTTGACGTAAATATACACCATTAAACTTGTATGAAACTGTAGACAATTTTGAAGCACTCTAATAAATCACCTCTTATCTTCAAGTTTCTACCGTTGTAATATTAAACCTTTTAAATCGTGATTTATAACTTAGATGCGAGAGGCTTCTTGTTTGAGTTGCTTTTCGTTGAACTTTTTCAACAGCTGCTATATCGTATTTCTTTGATGGATTCCAAATTGGCGCTGCATAATCGAGAAGCAATCGAACAAAGGCTTTATACCATACTTCAGCAATTGAGGTGGTGTAGAATTCAAATGTGTGTTTAATTAAAACTAGCAATCTGTTAGTTCTATTGGCACAGTATTCGAATTGTTGGCTGTATTTTCTATCAGTAGATGTCACAACGCCTAGATCTTTCTCTGAATTGGAACCTTCAATTCGAATTCGTATTTTTTGATCAAAGTCAAAAACAGTATAATTTATTTTTTTGATTATACTTATCAAAATGCATTATTTTACATTTACTTATATTAGGTTTCATCTTCCATTCCTGACACCATTTAGATATTTTATCTATATCATTTTGTACTTTGTTTCTTAGAATTTCAGTTTCGCCCAGCTCAGCAACAGATTTACTATTGTCGGCGTATATTTTTATTACTTGGAAAAGTTTACAAGGATTTTGTTAATTATTTGTTATTAGATGTTTCATCATGGAGTCACGGATTATACTTTCCATTAATGTGCATATGACTGATGGAGCAATATTGGTTCAATATTACGTGCGATAAGTCAACTTCTGCTTTTGTGTAGTTGCATAACATTTGTTTTTTCTCTATTGCCTCGGTTAAATTTAAATTGAAACTTTTCATGAAAATAGTTTTGAGTGGAATACAGTTTTTTAGAACGTATGGACTTACGTTGCACAGTTTTCTAGAACGTATGAACTTACGCCATACGTTCTAAAAAAATGTCACACGAAATTTCGTCTACAATTGGGGTTACGTTTTTACCGTCAAATTTAACGGTATAAAACAGTAAATGCAAGAAAAATATCGAATTAAAAAAAAACGAGTTTTACTGGACAAAAAACTTAATTAAAATGGTTTTTATGAAAACATTAAAAAAAAAAGATTTATTTATAGAATACGCTGAATAATTTTAACCATTAGTTTTTGGAATTATTTAACAAAAAGTTTAGCATAACTCAGTAATTAAATATAATTACTTTATTTTAAATGCATATCATCGGTATACAAAGGAAATGCACAGTCCGAAAACATCATTTTGAGATAATGAACAATTAAGTTTTTGGATAATAATTAAAATAATAATTTTTTTCTTAATATTCTTAATAACTCATTAATAATAGATTTATTAAAATTGTGTGGTATTTCAAACGATAGAGAATTTAAAATACTAAATAGTGGTATAAGCAACTCCATACTGCTACAAATGAACTTAGTGTCGTTTGTTTACCAAAGAGGATGTTTACCAATGATGAACTCATTTTTGTTATTTTCATTACTTCAAATTGCCTAGAAACAAACGTCTGAGACACATAAAATTCCGATTTAGCCAGATTACCACAGATTATTTCCATTATTTCTTTAACTTCTTTTCCTCTATTAAGTAAGTTATCAAGGGCAGATTTACCTTTTTTTTGAGTTGTGCTGAGCAAAATTGCATGGGCCTTCACGCCGCCTTGGGCAGTAACCCTGATTGGCACCCTATTTTTCCTAATTTCACTAAATTATCAATGAGTGAACCATTTTTTTCAGGTACCTTCTTATTAATTGGCCCCTCTTTGAGATCTGCCACCCGAGACAAACTGTCCTATTTGTCCCACCCCCTCTCGACGTCCCTTCAAACATGTACTGGGAAATGTATATCTCTTAGTAACGCTAAAATAACCATTTTTATTAGTTTTTTATTAGTAACTTAGTTTTTTTCAAAAATCTATTGTTTTATTATTAATAATAATACATTTATAGGATTTCTATAAAGAAATACATTATATTCAGAGTATAATACATTTATTGGATTCAATAATACATTTATAGGATTTCTATAAAGAAATACATTATATTCGGAGGCAAACAATCATACCAACATGAAACCCTGAATTCGTTTTTAAAAAAAACCAACCCTGAAAAGCGAATAAGAGAAAAGGGCGTATATAATTTGTAGTTAAACAAAAAGAGAATTAGTACTTGACAATTTTTGCTTGACAAATAACCCTACGGGCATTTGTTTTTAAAAGTTACGTTATAAATCTCTTTTAAAGGTTTTTAAACGTCTTTTAAACGTACGCTTTACGTAAGTATGTTTAGAAGACGTTTAAAAGACATTTAAAACACATTTAGAAGAAAACAAATGCCCGCACGGAATTTAAAGTAAAGCAATTTATATTTTAGTATCAATTATTGAGAGTGTTCAAAAATTATTTAGACTATTCATAAATTATTGAGAATATTCATAAATTATGAAGAATATTCATAAATTACTGAGACTAATCATAAATTACATAACTAGCAAAAGCGGTTTTAATTTATTGTTGCAGTCCACAATAATATTGACATAATGAAGCTAAGACATTATCAGATATAGATTATAACTCTTATACACATATTAATTTTGATTCATAATATTTTTTTTTTTGCAAAATCTTTTTTTTTATGCAGCAATCTTTCTTTATAATCAGTAATCGACCGTTATATCAAGAATCAATCAATAATAACACACTAATTTCATGAGCCCAATACAAACTAAACTCATGAGCCCACACAAAAATTTGCATGAATATAACAAATATTATCATTATTAACATATGACATAAAACATAAACTAGAAATAGCATGAGAATTAACAGTAAAACCCGGTTTTGTAATGTAAAAAGTAAATTAATATCTTACCCTAATTGTGTAAAATTTCTTTTTCTAAATTGTAATCTTATGATCAATAAAGTAAATTTTAAATCATAAAAATTGACTAAATTCAAATCATATTTCAACAGTAGGAAAGCTAAAATAAAAAAGTAGAATAGTTAAAAACAAAAAACTATAAAAATAACAATAAAAAAAACTTTTAATAAAATACTTGACTCTAATACGATCTTTAAACCGAAACTTGAAAAAATATTAAGCAAACACCGAGTTCAACACCCGTCAAAAACAGCGGCGTAGAACATAGTTTATATTTATAACGCACTTGTATTACATTATGATAAATAAATCAATTATACGATGATATAGTAAACTTATGCACATAATAATACAACACACTTAATAATAACGTCGGCTAAGACGTAATACCTTTAAATACCTTACAAGTCAAAATAAATTTTTGTAGTTTAACTCATGTTTGAAATAATATGTCTAGACAATGTTTTCCATTAGTCTATAATGGAGTTTTAATGACAACTCATTTTCAAAATAATTTTTTTTGTAAACTTTGACGTATATATATCAAAATAACTCCTTGACCTACGATAGCCATTCCAGACGATTTTTTTATAATTCAAATAGACAAATATCATTGCATAGAGTTTGGCTTAACCTAAAAAATGATGAGTCATTCGGCCTTTGAAATTAAGCGAATCAAAAGTTATTGAAATTTTTGTAGTGGAAAAATTATTGATTTTTTGACAAAAGTTATAGGGCTATAGGTATAGAAAATTTGCTGTGTTATGGCACCGAAAATGAGAGTATTATTGACTTTTAAATAACTTTTGAACCGTTAATACATTTGACTTGAAATTTTTTATAGTGACCCACCTATAATAAGAAAAGAAAATTCCAAAATTATTTTTTCTAAAAATCTGTTGGGATTGATTAAAATCATTTATTTTACAGACTGAGAGCTAATATTAATTTATATAATTTTTGGGTAATACTGACTTTTGAATAACTTTTGAATTGTTATTATGTTTGGCTTGAAACTTTCTATAGTGATCCAACAACTTTAAGAAAAAAAAAATTCCAAAATTTTTTTATTTAATCTGTCGGGAGTGTCCAGAACCACCTATTTTACAGACTAAGAGTTTTTACTAATTTATATATCAATCAATCAATCAATCAATCAATTATATATTCTGGAAAAAAGATCTAACTTCCACGGTCGTTACAAATAGTTATAAAAACTAATATAAAGTAAAAACCTCTTTGATGATATAAAACATATTATAGACACATAGTTATAGTTATAATAAAAATAGCAATAAATTTACAAAACAACAATAATAAAAACAATTAATTGTATAATAATAAGAATAACAATAATAATATTACCAGTAAGTATAATTAACACCCAATAATAATGAATAAAATAAAAACATGATAATAATAAATACAATACATATATAACGGAATCGTCAAATAAATATTTAATAGAAGGCTGTTCATTCAATACGTCAACAAAAATTATAAAAACCAATAACTAAAAGAATTCAATCAATACAATAATACAATCTTCCATACAACAATCAATTATATATACAAAGTTACAGTTACAAACAGTAATAAACTGACAAAACGTAACTAATAACGATGACATAAAAACGATTATCGATAAAAGAATACCAAGACTCGATAAATATAATAATTTTAGTTTTTATAATATAATAGCAAAAATATATTGTAAGTATAATAAACAAATAAAGAAAATATAAACAGAAAAACACTTATTATACATAAAACTAAGGTTATTAAGTAAAAAATGCATTAAATGCATACACAAAATAAATGACATATAAATATAACAATAAAAATACACATCAATATAACCAACGTATTCACTAAACAAAACTTATAATTTTTTTCTTGTTCTTTTCTTTTAATGACATTATTGTTTCTGGTAGACTAACGTAATTCATTTCGTATTTTTTTTTTTTTTTTCTTTACATTTTCGAACTACTTTTTCTTTTACCGAATCTTTTTTTTTCTATTTGGTACGTTATTTTGACTTGCTTTTTATCTTTATTTGTTTGTATCTTTTGATCTTATTTTTACTTCATTTTGTTTTATAATTTGATATTTTTTAAAATGGTATTTTGATTTTTTTCTCCATTTGATTTCTTTCCATTTTTACCGTTAAATAAAAGCATCCTCCATTTGCGATGTCATTGCAAAGATGTAATAAAAGTTGACTATTCCAATAATAAATCCAAGTGCAAATTAAAATCCAAACTGCAAATTAAATCCAACTTAATGGTGCATACCATTAAGTTGGATTTAATTTGCATTAACACAAATACTGAAAAGTAGTGTAGATGTGTTTTTTTCCGTCTCTTATATCTCTACTTTTATGATTTTTGCTTGATACAAATGAAATTTGCTATCAGCGTTTAAAAGCATTATAAGCGTTTGATATATTTTTTTGGCGTCATACTGACTTTTTAATAAGTTTTGAACCTTTGTTATATTTGACTTGAAAACTATTGCACAATTTACAGAATGCTCTGTGAAATAATCGCGTAAATTACAGATTGGTGTAAAATTGGTGTAATAAAACTTCTATCCTAACTCCTTTTCGTTTCTAACCAACATTAATGATCATCCTGAAAAGTTGATAGGTGGCTCTATTTGTTGATGATATAAGAAACATTTGAATTTAAATCATCTTGTTTTGGAGCTGACCTGTTAACTGTTGTTAAAGAAAGGTTAAAATTATAATTAGATGGAGGCGGTGAAGCACATCCTATTGCTACGGATGATATGGTGTATCTAGCGAACTTTTTAAAAAGTCTTTGCAATCTTGTTGATATTCCTTTATTGATGAATGGCAAAATTTTTACTGTGTCTTCTACTTAACATCATCTCTGATTATCTTTTTGTACTGACTCTCATGGAAACCTTAAATACAAATCATTGCTAAGTTAGTATTTGTATACGATAATATAGTATTTTATTATTCTTAGGTGCTCTCAAAAAATCTTATTTGTCTATTTTTTTTTCCTTGAACATCACTTTTTTGTAATACTCTCTATTCATATTGCATTCCTGATTCATACAATTTGCAATCTTTTAAGTCATCTATTAAACGTTACCTTGCTTTATAATATTCATCTTGAGTTTTCCAGTAACTACCAACTCTAAAAGTGGTTGACTTTTTATGGGAATTAGCAAGCATTACTTTAGTTATAGGATATTTAAAGTAATTTGTTAAGAATTCTGACAGATTCATGTCAAGTCATGTTCATCTTTTTCTCTGCAAATTTGTAAAAAGTGGGTATTTCTTAATACAAAATTTGGGTGTTTGAGGAAAACAATACCATCTTCAATATTTAAAAGTTCCAATATATTCTTGGCAGTATTAAATGGTTTTTTCCAGCTACAATTTGGAAGCTAAAATTAAAAGTAAACCTAAATAAAAGTAAGAACAACGAAAATAAAATGGATCAATAAAATTTGCTTTCAATAATTAAAAGTATTAAAAGACAAAATTTTTGTGCTTATGTTTAAAATTAAGGAAAGTAGGTCTAATTAATTCACAATTGTACTATAACTTATAAACAATATAAGTTCTCAATTCTTATATATCCTTATTAATCCTTATTAAATTTTTTTTTCTTTCCATCATTTTTGTTTGTTGTTCAAAATATAAAAACTTCTTATTCACATCCTTAATAAGAATTATATCTTATCACACTTTTAAGTTGTTTCTTATTCGCATCCTTAAATTAAAGCTTAATAAGGATGTGGATATGAAATAATCTTTATTAAGCCATAATAAAGATTATTTCTTATTCCTTATTAAGCCTTAAGAATGCGAATAAGAAATAATTTAAGGTTAAAAATAAGAAATAATCTTTATTAAGGATGTGAATAAGAAGTTTTTTTATTTTGAACAACAAACAAAAATGATGGAAAGAACAAAGATTTTTTAAACCATTTAAAGCAGTTATATATTATTTTCATAAAATGAACCGTCCTATTTAGCTACTATTTAAATTTCTAATTAAGTGAAAGAAAAAAAAAAATCCAATTTCATAAAGCAAATGCAAAAATTTATTTATAATTAAGTAAACAAATGCAAAAATCAAAACAAAAAACATAAAATACGCAAAAAACAACAACATATAATGCATACATAATTTTAAAACAAAATTCCTAAGCATAAAATCTTCAAAAAAACATAAATAAATACTTGATTTTGAGAGAAAGGAAGGGCTAGACTCACCTCTTGGACAGGGAACTTTTTTAAAAAAAGATTTTAAACTAAATCAATCTTAAAGTTTTTAAACGTTGAAAACTAAAAATTTTTATATAAATTTGATTTTTGTATAAATTTGAAAGGTTACCCTTTCCAATCGATTCATCATGCTTTTTTTAATCTATATGGAAGTTTTTATGCAAATTGGATGTGTTTGAGTACTTAGGAAATCTTACCTTTAAAAGCTACTTTTGAAAAAACGTGTCCGTGGCAACTTTTTTAACAAAAGTGGTCTCAAGATATTGATAATATTTAAGTGAAGCCATTGAAGCACGGTGCTTGCATAACTATACAAAAAGATATAAAAGAGTAAAGTTTATGAAAATTCAGTGTTTTTCGTCAAACGCCAAATAATTTTTGTTGCGCCGTGGAATCGCTACCTACGACTACGTCTATGCCTATGATATACAATTTATTTTTTAAAGTATAATTTCTAAGACTTTTCCAGATTGTTTTTAAAAAATAAATAAAATTTGCTATACTTTCTAGGACCACTGCTTAAATTACAGCATTACAATAACTTCACTTTTAACTAATATTAATGTATTTAGTTATATTAATACATCATTGATTAGACTATTAGACTTTACACTATTTGTATTTGTATTCAATGCCTGATCTTAGTTGCTCTAAAATGAGATAAGAAAGTTACTTTTTCATGTGCTGCTAAAACATCTAAGTTTGGAAATGAAATTATTTTGTAATTGGTCTTGTTACTTCCAATTAGCCAGATACCGCTACTTAATTAGAAAAGTAAGGCACTGAATCATGATTCCAAAACTTTGCTTTGTTATTAATCATTAGCTGAAAGCATTTAACTATAATAGGTAGTAGCCCTATAAACACATCTAAACGATTATTTCTCGCAATTCATCTTGTGTCACATACATCTGTTAGACATTAAATGCTTTATCTACTAATATTGAAAAACGTTTAGCTTTTTTAACTTCAAGTGTCATTTTAGGAACTATAATGTCATTACAAATATTATTCAACTCATTTTGAGTAGTTTTAAAGTGATGTGTAGCATTTTTTACAATAGTTACTAAACCATTCACCATATTGTTTTTTGTACAATTGGATATTAGTTTCAAAATTACTTGAAGATTGCCAGAATAACTACTTTCATTCTCATAGTAAAAGGAATCATCTCTGTGATCTCTTTGATTAAAAATGAAAATTAGAGCTTAATTTTTTCGTTTCCTGAATACAATAAGGAAACAAGATGCTAGAATTTCAAGAAATGGCCTGATTCATATCAGGGAATTTTACTTTAGATGAAAAAAAAACATGTACTTGGTATTTTTTAGGGGTATATTTTGAAGATTTTAGAGGAACAAAGAGATTTTTTACTGTTATATTAGAAATCTGTTTAAAACTGAAGAGCAACGAAGAATGTTTATTTTTTTTTTAAATGTGCATAAAGAATGTTTATTATGTTGACAATAACAGATCAATAAAAAAATATTTTATAAACAGTTTTCTTTATGTCTTTTTTATCAATTTATTAAAGGATAATATGATTCAATTGACAT
The DNA here is from genome assembly GCF_022113875.1 of Hydra vulgaris. Taxonomy (NCBI): domain Eukaryota; kingdom Metazoa; phylum Cnidaria; class Hydrozoa; order Anthoathecata; family Hydridae; genus Hydra; species Hydra vulgaris. The sequence continues at coordinate 50,555,717 of NC_061159.1, forward strand.
CCCAACAACACTTGAGAGCACACAAATAAAAAACAAAGAATAAGAATAGTTTGTCTTAACATTGATAGACTATGATTTGACACTAAGATTTCTGTTATATTTACAAAAGAAATTATACACTTTTTAGGAAATAATATACAATTTCACAAGAAAATATATATTTATAAAATTTAAATACCTTAAGTAAAATTTAAATAATTAAGTTTATAAAAGTTTAAATAAGTTTATAAGTTAAATGCTTTGTCACAAAAAGCTATATATCATTTCTTTATTTCCAATTGTTTTAACCAATAATCAACCTAACTTCTTTATATATTACTATATAAAACATTTATTATACTATATATATATCATATAACTTTAACTTTTATATATTATATATAACTGTTTTTAAATCGTTTTTTTACTTAATATCAAACTTCTTGCACGCACACACATAAATATTTTGCTTTTTACTTTTAAATTAATATAATTATTTAAGAAACTCATTATTGATACTCACTTGTTGAAAATCGTTTCCATTTCCTCACTTGCCTCCAGTTCTCACTTGCTTCCAGTTCCAAATCTTCGATAGAGTGGAAACTGTATAAAACTATATATGAAACTTTGCATAATTTAATGCAATACACCTTTTATAGCTTTTTCATTGAACAAAATTGTTTTTCTAATTTTATTATTAGCTTTTGGGAAGATATTAGATTTAAATGATTCTTTTTTAGATAAAACCCTATTTAAATCTAAAATACATTTAAAATGACTGAAAACATTGATTCTGTCATATTTATAATACTTGGACTATAAGTTATCGTTTACTTAATGCCTAAATAAAAAACTTATTTTTTATCATTTGAATTTTTGACATTAGCGTGATTGGCTCGCACCTTTCAAAGATCTTTCTGATTGGGTCTGCATCCCATAAAACATTTTTTGATTAACTTAAGGAACCAAGCATATCATAAATAGCTTTTGAGGGGTGCAGGCCAATCAAAAATATTTTTTAAGGGAGCTGGCAAAGCAGAATATACAAAAGTTCCCAAGTGAAAACATTTAAAAAAAAAATTTACTGCTTTTACACAAAATTCTATACAACTACAACAACAATTATTTTCAAATTCCTTTAAAAAAAATAAAACCAAAAGCTTTGGGTAAAATAAATAAATTTACTCAAAGTTTTTACTAAGTATTAAACATTTTTTTTTTAGTAATTAAAAAATGCTATGAAACAGTAAATTATTTTGCTGAAAGTAAAGGGTGCTAAATTCAAAGAGTAAAGTTAAAGGGTGCTAAAGTAAGAGGGTGCTAAAGTTAAAAGGTGTTAACGTTAAAGGCTATTGTTGGAAGTTAAAGGGTTGTTAAAAGTTAATGGGTGGAATACCATTTACCTTTTAACGAACAGTGTTTTTGTGTTTTAAGTGGGCACAATACTTAAAACACAAATTCATGTAGAAGCAATGACAGTAACAAAACTCTTTATTTTTTATTTATTTATAACATGTGTTTCAGCTTAGAATACATGTCAATAACATATTCTTGATCCATTGCTTGAGTTGGCTTTTAAGTAATTTTGTAATGCAAAATTTAATTGATAATAACCATGCTGGTTCTTGTTAAAAAATTATTATCTAAAAGATGCCGAATGCTATTTTTACAAAACTTTAATAAACTTTACATATAATGAATGAAAGAAAATAGGTCTATAGTTTAAAGGATCAAGCCTGTCACAATTTCAAAAATTGGAACGATGTTTAAATCTTTCCACGTTATTGATAACTGTCCAAAAATTGTTTTAAGCAGATTTTTAGTGCAAATTACATCTTTACATTTTTGTTGGCTGTTCACATATGCTTAAAACTTATTAAGACTTTTTTCTGAACATCTCGCTGTTTTACGTTTAAATAGTTTAAAGGCATATTAAAGGATATTAATATAAATTTGAGTCTAAAGTTTGATAAACATTTTATTTTTGTTAATAATTCATGATTGTTTATACAAGATACAAAAAGTTTTGAACATAATCTATTTTTTTCATTAATTAGTTTATGTTAGATAAAATCCATGTTTGTAGTGGTTGTCCGTATTTTTTCAATAATTGTTCGTATTTTTTGCAGTTGTTCGTATTTTTTTGAACTTATCACATCTCATCATATACAACTCTAAAAATCTACCATAACACTCATTCAAAGAATTTTGAAAGAATTCTTTACAACAAAATATATAATCATCTATAAATAAATGTTAAATATCAGTCAATATGGATTTAAAAAAAATAATTCCACTATCACACAATACTTCATCTGACTAGAAATATTGCAGAATCATTTGAGAAACCACAATATATACTCTTGGAGTTTTCATTGACCTATCAAAAGCCTTTGACAAGATCATGAGATTCTTATACAAAAACTATTATACAAAAACTTAAAAACAATGGAATCAGCAGAAATTTTTTAAAATTACTAAAAAGCTTTTTAAGCAACCATAAACAGTTAGTTCACAATGTGTTTTTGGACCTTGTCTAAAAGAGGAAGGCCATCATTTGAAGAACCAGCCAAAATAAAACAAAATTAGAAGAAAAGTTATTTGCAAAGAGTTCTGCCTTACCCTTGGGAGCGGTAATAAGATCAGTCCCATGAATGGGAGATGGAATGTTAGACCTACCCTTGTTAACAATGTTGTTGAATATTTTCTAAAAGTCATTAAAGCCTAATTTCTGAGATAAGATACGAGATTTCATGAACTGAGAATAATTTAGCTTAGCATCTGATAGCACATTTTTACATCGACTTCTTGGAATATGTTCTCACAAGAATTGTTATTTTGAAAAAAAATTCAAAAAAATGATTACGATTAGATGTAGCAGCTGCAAAATATGGTGAAAACCATGAAACAAAATAAGGCTTGACTTGGTGCCAACAAAAAAGAATAAAAGCATCTATTCCTGCTTAAATCAAGAACATTATGAAGGGGACTTCTTTTTTAGCTGAGAGGGAAAAGGCATCAGCTTAAGGTCCTTTACAAAGAAAATTACAAAAAGAATCCCAGTCAGCTTTAGGGTAGAAGTAAGTAGAGTGATGATAGGGTGAGTCTAAAAAGGTAGTATGATATAAAAAGTTTAAAAAGATCATTGCATGGTCAGAACCATCTAAAGGAGAAAAAAAGAGAAACTGAATACAAGCTAGGATCTGACACCAGACATAAATCATGGAGGGAAGTTAAATGATTAGAGTTGACAGGAAAATGAGTCACAAAGTTAACTATCTGATTAAGAGATTGAGAAAAGCAGAAGTTATAGGCTTTAGTGCCAGCAGGGTCAGTAATATTATAACCAATCCATTCAGTGTGTTGAACATTAAAGTCACATAAAACAACAATATTGGCAAAGGGGTAAAGATAGAAGGCATGGTCAATTTGATCAGAAAATACACCTAAAAGTTGCAGTCTTGGAAAATAAAGAAAGATAAAAAAGAAAGAGAAAGGTTATAAAATGAAAAGGTGCTAGACGGAAGCATATAAAAGAATGGTCAAAAGATTCAAACCATATCAAAGATGTATTTGTGTACCCCAAGCCATGCATTTGACATTGGAATCTTTGCGAATCAAAGGATAGTACACATCAACACTAAGATCAGAAGAAGAAATAAGAGAGTTTAATTAGTCTCACTAAAAACAAGTCTGGTGAATTTTGCAAGAAGTAAGATTCAACTGATGGAAGGTTGCTTTGCATACCACAAATATTCATAAAAGATGTATTAAAACAGCTTGGTGGTGGGGATTGGTTTTTTATGTTTAATATTTTGGGTTACTTTAAGCAGTTTTTAAGTTTAAAGAGAACTTGACTCTAAAATGTTATGTTGCTGACGAATATTTTTATGATATAATTATGATATGACACAACACATTACAGTGTAAAACTTAAAAACTATTAAAACCTGATGATTTTAATAAACATGAAACTAATAGTTGTTAAAAATAATAAATTTTTATATATAAAAAAATATATATTTACATACATAAATATACACACACACAGATATGGATGGGAGATATGAGGGAGGGGGGTACCGCAACCAAAATTTTTTTGGTGGCGGTACCCCCCCCTATATCTCCCATCCTAGAGAAATTTAGCAGAAATAATGCCAAATATTGGCATTTTTTCATGAACAAAACAATATTTGCCTTTTCAAAAAAAAAGAAAAGAAAAAAAAAAAAAAGGTCCTCAATTTTTAAAAACAGTCCAAAATGGTCTAATATAGCCCCTGATATATATACATATATTCACACGCACACACACACGCACACACACACATATATATATATATATATATAAATATATATATATATATATATATATATATATATATATATATATATATATATATATATAAATATATATATATATATATATTTATATTTATATATATATATATATATATATATATATATATATATATATATATATATATATATATATATATATATATATATATATATATATATATATATATATATATATATATATATATATAAATGTATATATAAATATATTTACACACATATATACTATAGTTATTTATAATAAAAGAAATAAATGTAATAATAATGGTTGTTACCACTTAGAATATTGTATTTAAGATAACCATCAGGACCTGGATCAAGATCATTAGCTGCAGGTTGATATACATATTGATCAAGTATGGATGTATCACCTAATGATACAGTGAAAGATAATGATAAGAATGCAGGAACATAATAATTTACATAACAAACATCCTGTTGAAGTTCTATTTACTGATTTTGCAAAAGCATTTGATACTGTATCACATGAATACATAAGTTTAAAAATTTAAAATTTAGACTGTATAAGTTTAAAGTTAAATTTTAGCAGAATCAGAAATAATACTTTTTGGTTAATTTGAGAAAATTTTAGTATAAAAGAACGCTTACTCAAAATAAAAAAAACCGCTTGCATGCTAGCGCTATAAAAAGTTTAATACATAGTATTTATGAGCATGCTGGTCTTACACTCCAAGTTAGAATCTTGTGTGATTCTTATTTTTTTTTTAGCTTTTCTGCAAAAAAAAAAAAAAAAAAAATGCTGAATTAATTTTTTTCAAGTTTGGTTGTTTGTGAAAGTTTCAAGCTTACTTTAAGTAAAACTAAATCTCCGCAAATTAAATTTAAAATATTTATCAATTTAACCATGAAGTAATATTTAGCCAGAAGTTCAGCAAATGAAAATTTAAGTTAATCCTGATTCCTGTGCTTTGATTGATTTATTTATCAAGACCCAAAAGAAAGGCCATAAAACAAGTTATATAGGTTCTCTTTTTTTTTTTTTTAAAACTCATGTTAAATTAAAAAATTTTCGTTTAATTTTTGTGCATATTTCAAAAAAATATAAGAATAAGTAATTTTGGGCAGCAGTTCAATTTTTGTCTGTCAGAGATTGCTAGAAATTCAAGAAAAATTCTAAAATAGGCTTAAAATGTCAACAAAAAATTTACAAAGAGATTTACTGGGTTCCAGACAGCTTAGATCATGATATAAATTTTGTTTTGACCAAAATGAGCCTCTAGTGGTTCACTTTTTTAGAAACACCTAATGTTTTCAGACCAGTCAACTTCAATTACCGTAATTTCCTGCAAACTACAAACACAAACATTATGCAGAAAATTTGTTACATTTTTTACATTGCCTGGACAAAGGTCGCAAATTTTCGTCAATAGTCGAACTTTAATGTGTTAATGTTTTTCCTTGAATAACTCAAAAGCTTCTATTAGCGCATAATATAAATAAAATATCGCAATATTATTTGTCAAATGATTGAACTCGAATGATATCTTTTTTGTTCGATGATATTTGGAAAGCTTCATCTTTGTTGTAAAAGTTGTAAAAGTTCAGTGATGCAACCAAACTATTACAGAGGTGAAAAAAGCACTTGAATTATAAAAAAAAAAAAAGAAAAAAATTTACTTCAATTTATTTCTTTTAACTATTTGAATTTACAAAATGAGTAAAAATAATTACAAATAAAAACTTTTTTTGGTTAAATATAAAATTTTTTATAAAAATATATAAAGAAGTATATATAAATGTATATATACATATATACACTGGCATAGGAACAGAGAGGAGGAGGAGGCGGAGGATGCGATTGTCCCCCCCCCCCATCTTAAACACTAGGAAAGGGGGGGAAGAGGGGAAGGGCGGACACTGGATTTAGCCTCCCCATTTCCTAAACAATTTTAAAAAAACTTTTATGATAGCAACAACGGAATCATCATTTTCCAGTCTGCAATGACTTAATCACAATTAAACATCACCAAGGAAAATTATATCCATAAAACTGTTTAAGATTTTTCATACTTTCGCATACGAACTATTTTTTAAATGAATAAGTGCTGACAAAAAATGACTAATAACGTTAAAAAGATGATTAACCCACATTGCATGTGATAAATAATTGAATAAATAGATAATTTTCATCTACTTTGCTGTATCATACAAAATTGAGGACCTTTTTCCTTTTTAATATATGTTTTATATTAAAAAGGAAAAAGCCCCCCTAACCTTTGCGACCTTCCTATGCCACTGTATATATATATATATATATATATATAATATATATATATATATATATATAATATATATATATATATATATATATATATATATAATATATATATATATATATATATATATATATATATATAATATATATATATATATAAAAAAAAAAAAAAAAAAGAGTAACAAATTTAAAACAAAATAGTTTTATAATTGCTTAACAAACAATTTTATAAAAAATTAAATAGATAGATTAGATTAAAAAAATCTTACACCTATGATATAATGATTGCAAACCATATTGATAATCATGATGTAAGTTATTAGATTCAAGATTCAAGATTAAGTGTTTGTTAATTAAAGTCTTGAAAATCTTGCTTATGATAGTGAGAAGACGACAACAGTTTAATGGGATGGTAGTTAGAAAGCTCTCTAGAATTTTTGAAAATAACAGATGTTGATAACCACCAGGCTAGAAAACTAGAACTTAATAAGCACTTGTTAAATAGTTTTGACAACAAGTATAGACAACAGCTACAGAGAACACTTCTTCAAAACTTTAACAGGTATGTTGTTTGGACTACAACCTGTAGAAGTCGAAGCAGAAAATCACATTAGATGCAGAAGCTGGAGTTATATGCATGTCAAGCAATCAATCAAACTGTATGTTGGCTATATCAGGTAGGATGTGATTAGTGGAATTAAGAGATTAGATTTATAAAAAGTTCTTAGCAAACAATTCAGCTTTGTCATTAGGTAATGTAACAAAATCTGAACCACAAAAGAGAACAGGAACAACAGATTTGTCTTTATTATAGACACAGTTAAAAAGTCTCTAGAAGCCTCTGGAGCCTCTCTTTTGAGATAAAAAACAAGATTTGTGATCTGAGAATAGCGGGCTTAGGCATTAGACAATACTATTTAACAATGGTTTCTAGCAATAATAAACAGACGCCTGTTTTTTGGAGAAATGTTTTGGCAATAGATATGGAAGTAATGGTTACAATTGGAAGTTACAGCAGCAAAATAATAAAGTTGTCCAAGCGAAACACAAACCACAACTTATCAAAATACAGGAAAATGAAAAGGTCAGTAAATTTGCAAACTCTTTTTTTCAATAAAACCCCTACAAACAACTTCTTCAGTTAGGCATTAGTAACTTTTCCTACAAGGCAATAAAAAAAATTATGATTAAAAACTTTTTACAACTATAAACTTATCGAATTATAATTTTAACTTTTTGCTATTTTTTTTTTATTTTTAAATAATAAAAATAATAGGAAATAATTGTGAAAGTAAAAAAGCAACTAAAACAACAAACTCATTAACTTTTATTTAGAATTAAGTATTTATTTTTATATATTAATATAAAAAGTTGAAATATTTCAAAGAATTCAAATTATTGCAGTGGACATCTAATAAAATTTTAAACTTTTGTTTTGGTGGTACAAAATTATGAGTTATATGATTGGTCTATTTGTAAGAGACCTGATGAGTGTATATAGTGTATATGAGTGTATAAATTACGATGATTAGAGCTTGGAAACAAAAAAACCTACAAAATTAAAATAGTTTTTGTACTATTTTCAACTAGACTTACATTCATTGATAAATTTTTCATAATATTATCTGTCAGCGTTAAAAAATTATGACTATATAAAATTTGCAACCCCCTCAAATTGAGGGGGACTTAAACTTTATATAGTCATAATTTTTGAACGCTAAAATATTTTACTATAAAATTTAAAATTTATTTATGAGTATAAGTCTAGTTGAAAATAGTACAAAAACTATTTTACAAACTTATTGCTCTCTCCTTTGGGGCAATGTTGGCCAAATTTTTGGGTTTTTTTTGTTCCCAAGCTCCAATCTTCCTTATTTGTTATAAGTATAAACGTATAAATGTTTGGAATTTGCTCCATGTTTGAAAGTTAGCTCAAAGATCAAATAATGTTGGCATTTTTACATAACAGGTTCATGACATTTTAAGACATAACATTAAATAACAGTTAATATACCTTTATACACTTTTCTCTGTCAAAGAAAAGTGAAATTTATTTTTGACATAAAACTTGTCCTGACCTACTCAAACAAAAAAATTAAATTCAACATAAAAGTTTGTATTTACCAATTCAAACAATCGAAAATGATGATTCGCTTTTGACTATCAAATTATCATTGTTAGAATTGAGTCTTATTAGAAGTTGCAAATAATCTAAGTTGTTTAAAAAAACTCGTCCACAAACCGTTGATGTAGTGGATGATTTTAAAGATCATACAATACTCTATCAACTTTATTAAGAACAACAACCATTTCCAAAAAATTTTTATTTTGAGCTTAATCAAACATTATATTTGCTGTAATAAAGTAAAACCCAGACTTTTCAGCAATATAATCTTGTCTAGAAAGAAATCCCTGACCATATTCAAATAACCAAGAACTTCCATTTGTAATCCAGCCATTAATGGGATACCATTTGCTTTGATCTTAAAAAATACTATTAATTCTAAACTGCATTGCAAAAAATCCAAAAGTATCGACGCCAATGAATGTTAGTGAACTTGATGATGGCTTACCAATGGAATATGAATTAACAGTCAAAGCATTATTTTTAAATGAGTACATATCTGCAACATTTAAAGAAACCACGGTAGTAAATGATAAACTAAATGGTAACAATCCTTCATTGTAGTACTCAAAAAGGTTAATTAAAGATGTACCCAAATTTTGCTTAATACTGATAAAGCCATAAATATTTATAAGATCAATATTAAATGCAGCTAAATATACACCACCTTTAGAAATAATATATTCATTTGCTTGGGTGAAGTTTGTTTAATGTATTGACTCTACTGCAGACCATCCCACTATTTTTTGATCTTCTGATAAACTTATAAGTATTTCAGATAATAACTGACATGAAAAACCATCTAATGATCTCAGAGGATTAATAAGCTTTAGACTAAACACGCTTAACTCAGATACATATGTTGTCAATGCATTTAATTGGACAAAAATTGCAACAGTGTGACCAACTAAAAATTTTACTGCTTGTGTTATTGAAATAGTACAAATACCAGAACATACAGGATATAAATATGAAAGACCAATACCAGATTTAACCATTGAAAAACCACTTTAGTCTGCATTGATACCAATCTTTACTCTTAAAGATAAAAAATTTTGATATTTTTAAATCTATAACAGATCATTACTTTATTTACAAAAACATTAGTTGTGGTAACTATTCCTTGACCTCAAAAATCTAAATTTGAAAAACAATGAAATATCTATACTTCTAGAAAATTTTAACATCTCAAGGACGGCAGAACTTACAGGTTTGCCTAATCATAGAATTCTTAAAATTACCTCACAAACTGCAGTTTATAAGGTAAGTATCTCGATTTAACTTATTTTCTATGGATAATCAATCTTTAAAATAAGTTTATTTTTACCACCTTTTTTTAAAATTTTCATACTTATATACTTGTACATGTTCATACTTACTTAAATAAATAAAAACTTGAAACAATTTACTCCAATAAGATTCATATTTCTTCAATACCATAATTATACTCTTACATATAAAATCCTAACACAACACATATCCATATAAAACTACAGGTAATGCTTATTAAAACATAATTAAAATGTTTGTAAACTAAAGTTTACAACCGCTTTAAAGTGTGTTGTCTTTTTTATCGCTAAGAATCTCACTTATTCAAAAAGTTTTATGTATTACATTAGATTTATAAAATAAAATTTTTTATCGCTAAGAATCTCACTTATTTATAAAAGTTTTATTATATTATATTAATTCTTACATTAATCATCATACTTTTCTTTATCTCTCTTATCTCTTTTTTCTTTATCTCTTATCTATTATGTCTATTTATTCATCTTTTGTATTTCTTTATCTTTGGATTCATCAACAAAAATCTCTTAAACAAAATAATAAAAATAATAAAAAAAAATATATATCAAACCCAATGGAAATTTGACTTTCGTTTATTTTAATAACTAAAGTACTTGATATTAAATACACTCCATCTAAAAAAACAGTATATACTCCATCCCTTTGGTTAAGACCTTCTCCATCAACACCAAGAACAGTAGACATTATAACATTCCAATTTCTTAGTCTTGTATAATAACTAAAAAATAATAATTTCTTTTAAAATAACAACAACAGGGATTAGTTAAGTTGTATGCTAAGTAATACTGAGTAAAAATTGATTACTGAGTAAAAATTGAATTATTTACAATAATTTCTATTAATTTTATTATTTTATGAAAACATATTACAGTTTTAAAGATCATTGGCTTTTGCATGCTTAGAGAATAATGTAACCTTATCAAGCCATTCTTATGCACAATGTTGAATATTATTAACATAACTTAAAATTTAATTAAATTAAGGGTTATTCCATATGAAATCATCCAGACCATGACACCCTTACGTCTCAGAATTTGTTCATTTTTACACCACTTGCAGTCCATAATAAAAAAATTATAACTGCGAAAATTTTAGTCAAAAGTACACATGGGTTCCAGAGATAACATCAGTTGAAATAATGCTGATTCAGCAATTTACTGATTTTCTGAAGCGACTCCAAAGCAACTTTGATTCAACTTTTTCAATGGTGTTTCTTGGGTATCAGACAAATATTTTTGGTGTAACAACAGTTCTCACAAATAGTTTAGCTTACACTACATCTGGTTGGTTTAAGATTGGAAAATGGAAATCTTAAACTGCAGCAGGTCCATTTTTTAATTTTGGGGGAGGATTTAATCCAGACTCTGTAGAGTGGGTAGCTAAAAATGTACATTTTTTTTTTACTTTTGTTTTTAGATTGATTATACTTGTATCTTTATTTCTTTTTCAGTTTTGTTGCTCCTAAAGCAGGTTTTTACATTGTGAGTGCTGGAATAAAAATGGTTCAGGCAAGTGCAGTTGGTTCTACCTTTACTTTAAATGTTGCTATTAATGGAAATCCATCTACTTTACAATACCAAAATGGAATACAAGACTATCTTCAAAATGGTAATGTTGCACCTACTACAAAGTAAATACCTTTCTTGTAGTTTTGTTTTATTCATTGTTAAAATATTTTGAAAAAGCAAAGTTAAAATTATAAATTTTTTATGTACTTGTTACTAATAGGTACTAAGAATTTTATTTTATCAGTTTTTAGTAAATAATGTCTTCCTATTTAGTTTTTAGTAAGTTATAATGTCTTTTAAATTTTTTTTTAATAAAAAATTATAATGCTTTATTATTTAGTTTGTATACTATTCTTTTTTTGGTCTTTTAAATAGTGATTTTTACTCATTGGTTGTATCTGGTTTGGTATTAGTTAATGCAGGTGACAGCATTGCACTTTATATTCAATCTGTTGCTGATCCATCTTATACAATAAGTCAAGACAGCTTTATGTCAATCGTTTTTATTAGCTCTACCAATAATTTATATTCATCTGGAATGCAGTTAATGCTAGATCCAACACTTGATCATTAGTTGAGTGCTTCTGATTGGTCTAAAGTTAAATATTGGCAGAGCAACTGGGTGAGCACTGCAACTGGTGTTTTCAGCAGTGGTAAGTCTGTAGTCTAGTAGTCTTTTTAGAAAAATTTAAATTTTGTAACAAAAGCAATTAAAATATTTTTAAAAACATTTATTTGAGTAAAACATTAAATAGTGTTATTTGTTGAATAGTTTACGACATTTGTAGTCATGGTTTAAGGGAGGTCCAGGGGGTCTTGATTGACCTATGCCCCCCCTCCCCCATATACCAAGTTTTTTTAATTTTTTTTTTTATTTTTACATAAAATGAATAAATAATAAAAAATTATCCAATTACAATTTAAAAACATATATTTTTTTAAATTTAAGTTTAAGAAACAATTTATTTTAGTTATTTTCAAATCAATAAATACCTCTTATTTTCTAGATCTTTTCACGATTTAAAAAGTTATTAATTTTAAAACAAAAAATATTAAAATCTTTTTCAAACATTTTAACAAGCAATATCTTTATGATATTATTTAGTAGTTCAAGACTAATACAGTCATTAAAATAATAGGTGGAGATTGGAATTTATTTAAATCCCACCCCCTCCTTCTCAGCCTACAATCCAAAGATTTGAAAAAAAGAAAAAAGAGAAATATTAAATGCAAATAGGTAAATAAAATAAAAACAAAATTATTTTAAATGTAATTAATATTTTTTGTAACCAACAGCTTATATTCTCTAAATCTAAATCAGTTATATAATTGATATCTTTGTACGTGTCCATGATTTCGGTGCAAGCGTTAACATTTGCACCTTATGGCAATAAGAGTCAGTCTCTAAAAATTTTTTTTTAATTCAACATTAAAATAACATTAAAATCACTAGATCATAGCTATTGTTAATGTTGTTGTTTAAAATTTTAATTTCTGTTGTTAAAAAAGTTTCTTTAATATTTTATGCTAATGAGACCATTTTTGCAACTCTGTCAATAGTGTTCTTAAACTTTTGTTTTGCTTTAGGCAATTTGCTGTGTTTTGAAAGACTTTTTAGTTTGACTGGTGAAATTCTAAGCAATTCTATAGTGGTTTTTTTCTTACTTTTTGATTCCCGTTCATCCTGTGAATTTAAATCTTCTTCAGTTTCTATTGCTTTTTTGTAACATTTACTGCAGAATTTCCAACCTGGGGTTACATAAACGTTATTTTCTTGCAAAAATTTTGCCATGTCTATGGAAATCTTTATATTACCTAAAAAGAAAATTTATTTTTAGGATTTTAAAATAACTAAACATATAAACATTTTTATAAATGATAAATTGTTTTTCTTTTAACTTCCATATCAATTCTGTTGTAAATAATGTTAGATTACCTTTTATAGTAAATCTTTTACTTTTCTTGTTTATTTCAAAAGGATTGCAGCACTTTAATTTTTTTCTCGAAATATTTTCCATAGAATTGCACATGATAACAACATATAATTTTTACTGAACTATGTTTTCCTTTTAAATTTGCTCGCCATATTATTTCTTTTTGTTTTTCACAAGAAAGATCTTTAAATTGAACAAAACCTTGTTATCTAGAAAATCCAGTTTTGTGGCAATGAATGTTAAGACTTTATCCAATGTCACATTTCTCCGTATTAAATACTTTTATTATTTATTACCTGCCAAAAAAAATAAAATATATAAAATTCACAGTCATTTTTCAGAAAATTACAAATAAGTGAAGTATCTTTAAAAGGAACAAAACAAAACTTATGCTTGTTTTTGATATAATAGGAGGTTTTAATTCACCAATTTGAAACAATGAAAATAAAATGTTTCTCAAACTTAAACAAAAAAAATATGTTTTTAAATTGTATTTTAATTGAAAAAAAAAAAAAAAAAAAAAAAAGAGATAGGAGGGGGGGGGGGGAGGAAGTTCATCCAAGGCCTCCTGGACTTCTCTTGAACCATGACTATAAATGTCCTAAACTAGTCAACAAATAACACTATATGATGTTTTACTCAAATAAATGTTTTTAAAAATACTTTAATTGCTTTTGTTACAAAATTTAAATTTTTCTAAAAAGAATAAAACAAAACTACAAGAAAGGTATTTACTTTGTAGTAGGTGCAACATTACCATTATGAAGATAGTCTTGTATTCCATTTTGGTATTGTAAAGTAGATGGATTTCCATTAACAGCAACATTTAAAGTAAAAGTAGAACCAACTGCACTTGCCTGAACCATTTTTATTCCAGCACTCACAATGTAAAAACCTGCTTTAGGAGCAACAAAACTAAAAAAGAAATAAAGATACAAGTATAATCAATCTAAAAACAAAAGTAAAAAAAAATGTACATTTTTAGCTACTTACTCTCCAGTGTCTGGATTAAATCCTCCTCCAAAATCAAAAAATGGACCTGCTGCAGATTGAGATTTCCATTTTCCAATCTTAAACCAACCAGATGTAGTGTAAGCTAAACTATTTGTGAGAACTGTTGTTACACCAAAAATATTTGTCTGATACCCAAGAAACACTATTGAAAAAGTTGAATCAATATCTATGGACCAGCTATTATCATTTTCAATCATAACAAAAACATTAACATAAGAATCTAAAGAAAATATCAGCATTAACCTAATGAACATCTGACAACTGATGTCAGTTGTCAACTTGATGTCAGTCTTGACTTGATGTCAGTCAACTCAATTGCATCAGACAATAACAACTAATTAATGTCATGCAATCAGATTTATTAATAAATATTTTTAATGAATATTGCATTTAACAAAAATTGAAAGGCTAATATGATAAACTAAAAAATAAAACAAACAATGAATAAATAAATAACTATACCTTTTTTAATAAATAAGGCTCCAGACACACTAAGAATGTCTTGAACTACTGATGGTTTTCCTTTTGTTGCATATAAAGCAGTTTGTTTTGATAACTGATTATTGACAGCTATCATAAAATATAAATTGGTCCATTGCTGTCTTTAAAAATAACACTAGCAGACAAATAAAAGATCCCTGTTGCCATAGCAGTATACTTACCAGAAACTAATTTTTCAGACCATGTGTCAATAACTACCCAATTGTTAATTTTTGTTTGATAAACCTTTTGATAATAATATTTGAAGTTAAACTAATTTAAAATACATATAATAGTTTAATCAACATATGTGTGTATATATATATATATATATATATATATATATATATATATATATATATATATATATATATATATATATATATATATATATATATATATATATATATATATATATATTAGGGTGTTTCAAAAAAAAGTAGTCTCCAAAAAAAAAAAGAGCCCTAGCTTATCATCTGTCTAAACCGTGATTTAGTACTGAAAAAAAATTTTTTTTACATTTTTGAAAACCCTAAGGGTACCTTCAGGGGGTAAAAGGGGCAATTTTTAATGCATTTTGTACTATTTTTAAAATTGTTTGGAGGAAGTCTTGACATTAAAGTTTTTGATTTTTATTTTATATTTATGTTTGTAAAAACTTAATCTAATTAAAATGGGCTCTATTCTCAAAAATAAATTAAAAACTCAAAAAGATTGTTTCAAAAACCCTAAACCCATAAATAATAAATAAAAATATTTTTACACAGTACATTTTTTTAATATTTTTATAAATGAAGTTTTAAATTTTTTAGTAATTAAAATGTTTTCTTGAAATATATTTTATATTAATTTTTTTTTTAGATTATATACTTAAATAATTAATATAATGCCACCAAAAAAAAAGTTAGAAGTATTAGATGGGATAGAATATTTTTAATTAAAAAGTTAATAGAACAAATTCCAGCAAAAAAATTTGAAACTGCTAAAGAATTTATTAAATATTATCTCTTTCTACGAAAATCAAAGTGTGAAGAAAAAGTAAAGTTCTTAGTAGGTTGTCCTAACAAAAATTCTTCTTTTATACCCAATTGTCCAGTTGTTCAGCCCAACTGCTGTATGCTGTCCAAACAAAGGGTACCTTGGATACTTAGTGGATTTAAAGTGCTTACAATACAAAAGCTAAAGTAATATTTTCAATAAGTTCTAAATTATTTTAATCTATGTTTATTACATAAATATGCTGTTAAATAATATTTTTACAGGATTAAAACTGAGAAACTGTTGAAGGAGTAGATGAAATTAAAAGATAAAAGAAACAGAATAAATCCTACTGAAATAAAAAAAAGACATTTGTTTGAAGAGAAAATGAATAAGATATTTTGGATTGGAGAACATCCTCATGTTATGTTTGAAGAAATATTAAAAGATAAAATGAGAAAAGTGAAAGACAAAGAGAAAGAAAAAGATATTGCTTTCATAAAAGACCAGCTTAGTGAATAAAAAGAATGACTTGAAGATAGAGGTAAAAGATATGAGTATTCTGTTGTAAGAAGTAAAAGATGCACATAAAAGTTAAATAGAAATCCGTCAGCAGAATTATATAAGAATGATTTAGATTATCAAAGTTCTACTAGTTACACTAGCAACAAATTAGACAAGGAAACAGATGTTGACTTCGATTTTAATACGCATTCTAATATTCAAAATTATGTTCTTCTTCCTAAAAATATTCCTTAGTCAACTGCTCATACAGCAGTGGGAGAAGGTATAACACCCCACCAACATACAGCATTGATAACAAGTGTTATTGTCATGGCTGGTGCTTCTGTAGCAAACTTTAATTGTTCTAAATCCACATTTTAAAGAGCTGCAGAGAAAATAATATCTGTCAGGGCTAAAGAAATAAAAGAACCCATTAAAAATACTGTAATATCATCACATTCACTAATGACTATACACTTTGATGGAAAAATTGTTAATGAATTAACAAAGGGAAAGCAATTTAAAAAAGATAGAATTGCAGTTTTGATAAGGATTGATGTGAAAACAGAACTACTCAGCATTCCTTTGGTAGATTCTAGTTCAGGGGTTAATCAAAAGCAAGCTATTGTAGAATTGATGGAATTTTTTTGATTAAAAGATAAGGTTAAATGTCTCTGTTTTGACACAACTTTAGCAAACACAAGAAAATGGCAAGGTACTTGCATGAGAATGACTCAACAAGTTCAACGTCCCTTGTTGTTAATTGCATGTAGAAATTGCATGTAATTGAGCGACACTTCTTAAAAAGATTTACCCAAGCAACTTCTGATCCTCATCGAAACGCCAGCAATAATAGACGCAACTTTGAGGAGATGTTCATTACTTAATCACTACACAAATTATGTTTACACATTAGCATTAATGTTTTTTTTTTCATTATTAAATGCCTCTCATTGTTGTTATCAGAATTTTTATTTTGTGATCCGTTTTTTGTTTAACAAGTTTTTGTCTGGTGATATATATCTTCGTTCATACTGGTGTTTATAAAACAATTTTTTTTTTTTTTTTTTTTTTAATTAATTTCTGTTGTTATTATTGTTGTGGGTGTATAGCCTTATTTATTTTTAAATATTCCTCTAATTAATCTTTATTTTTGTCTTGACAACTGTCAAAATATGCTTTGTCTAATAAATAATTCTCCTTTATTCTAATGGACTTCATTTCTTCCCTCAGGCGTTCACTGCTTGTGTGTGACCATTCGGCGAATTTTATATGCCAAAGTTTTTAAATAAAACAAAACTGGAAGATAATACTTAGTATTGAAATAAAAAGTATCGATGCTGAAATTAAGGAACTGAAAAGAATAATAATACCACCTGGAATGTGGATATATAATCAAAAACTAGCTGCTGTTCAGTTTTGCCATAATGTGATCAGTTTAAAAATCTTCAAAAAGGTAATATTTTATTTTTATTCATTTTCTGTTAAATTTTATCTTTTAAAGAATGAAATCCAAAACATGACTGACAAACATAAAGAAAAAAAAATTGGTATGGCTTTACTCATTTGTTTTTTCTATACAGAGTGGTTTCTAAAAGCAAAGTTAAGTTCTTTGGCACCAACACAGGTATCAGTCTTTGAGTATTTTTTTTAATAAGTTAAAAAGCTCATTATTGATTAAAGTTCAAAATGTTAATGGATATTATTTATTAGGATATTAAAGCTTACTGGCAAATGAAAAGGTTTAAGGAATGGAACCTACTTGGCTCTCAAGCTGTTGCAACTTTATTCTCAGACATACTTGGTATCTAGATCCTACTTTAGTAATTTTTGCTCTAGCAGATAAAGAATGTAGGAAATGTGGTGATATAGCCAAAAAACTGTATAGTTTACAAAGATGTCCAAGTGACAGTTTTCCTATGGAGCGCCAGGTAATGGACCAAGGTAAGCCTCCTATTTTGACTCCATTAATAACAGAAAAGTCGTGTCTAGTTTTTGGCATGCTCAGGCATGGAGAGGCAGAAATTCAATGGATGAAGACTCCACAAGAATTTTGGAAATTCAACGATTTTTATCTAGAACTTAGAGCAACAGTTAAGGGACTTGATGTTATTAATGACTGTTCTGAGAGGGCAAGACCTCATAAATAGAGCATATTCTGAGGAAAAAAGGCTGGATACCTTTCTCTTTACAAATAGTTACAAGAAAAACAGCAACGGTAAGAATAAAATGGATTACAAAAAAACCACTAGAACAAATATAAATAAAGTCTAGTTTCTTATTTTTTTGTTAATATCACTTCTTTGAGAAAAAATAAAAAAATTCATAAATTTACTGGACTTGCTGTATTTTAATTTAAATGAAACTTTACTATTGAAATGAAATTTTTTATAATTTAATTTTTTTTTTAAGTACCTTCTTTCCTTGTCCAGGCCCTCTCTTTTATATATTTAAAAAGTGAGAAATCAATATTGTATTGTATCAAAATAAATAAAAAAATAATGTATTTTTATGTGTTTCAAGAAAAACTTTAAGAATATTTTGAATTTTTAAGAGCTTTCATAAATATTTATGGACTTTAGGGTTTTTTGAAACAATTTTTTTTTTTAATTTTTGTTCAGAGTTGAGCATTATATTTAGATTAAATAAATCTTAACAAGCATAAATATAAAAAAAAATGAAAAATTTTAATGTCAAAACTTCAAACAGTTTTAAAAATGGTGCAAAACGCCCTAAAAATTGCCCCTTTTACCCCCTGAAAGAACCCTTAGGATTTTCAAAAAAAAAAAATTCAAAAATTTTAAGTACCAAATCATGGTTTGGGCAGATGATATGCTAGGACTCTTTTTTTTTGGAGACATGACCTTTTTTTTGAAACACTCTAATATATATACATCCTTTGGAATAAAGTCGACATTTGACAATGCAAACCTAACTTCCAACCTCAAAGTCTTTGAGGTCAGCAAAAAATTGCTAACATAGTTTCAATGTTTTATGGTTAGACGTTTTTTTTGTGAACCTTATACCAACCTCTAAAAGATTGAGGGCAATCTCATTTTACCTAATTTTGAGGATTAAAAAAAAAAAAAAATTGAAAAAGAGTGCCAATTGAAATGCACATATTTTTAATTAGATTGGACTAACTGATAAATATGAAACTGTTACACTCTAAATTATATTGACAAAATTAAAAGTTATTTAACTAATAAAATATAAAAACGTAATGACTTTTATTTTAGGTAATGAATTATATATTTAATACATTATTTACTTTAATATTTTATTCATTTTTATTGTAGAGTTTTAAATTTTTTTTTTGAATTTTTTTTTTTTACATCTTTGCTTCCAACAAGGCTGTGAGCAACCACTTTAAGAGTTAGAAGTTACTGGAAGAGAAAAGATAAAGTTTGTAAAGCAAGATAATGATTAACAGGCAACTTAAAAGATTGTAAATTATATGAATCTGGGAAGCAAGACGAAAGAACCAATGTTTTCTTTCCAAAGAACAAACATCAGTTTGAGGAAAAAAACTAGAGGAATAAGAGTTTTTGGAGCACTTAGGAAGAGTCTCAAAAAAAAAATGATGAGACTTTATTGAATGACGAGTAACACGAGAATGAATTTTATTAGATGGCACAAGGGACACTAGCTCTTAAGAGCAGTGTACTTTATATTTTATATTTTTAATTACTTTACTCCAACAAAATTTAATGATTAATATTATTTTAGTTTAAATGAACTTTTTCATAAATTAACCCGAAAACTATAAAAGGTCGGACATGACGTATCGAGGACCAATACGGAACAATTTTACTATAATGAAATCTGTTAACTATCAGGGGCTATTCTAGGAAAATAATTTGGGCGGCGGTACCCCTCTGCCTCACTCCCCCCTTCTTAAAATTTAAGTAATGGGGGAGGGGGGCCGAAACATGTTTAGAAAATTTCAAAATTTTTGTTTTTAGATAAACAAAAATTTAGTTAGTTTTTAGCTTTATTATTATGTTTAAATGTATTTGAAATAATTCACTATAATTCATTCCTGTTAAAATGATCTGTTACATAAATTTTATAAGGAAGTTGCTACCTAAAAATAAATATTGCACAGAAGTTTCACTGAAATAAAAATAAATTAACAAATAGCCAAATTACCTTAAATTTACTAGAATGCAAATGTTTATGGGGAAAAAAACCCACATATTAACTGCAACAAACTTACTAATCTCATTGAGTCCATAACTTATATGTATAACTTCCATGTATAAAATAATTATTGTATGAAACTGCTGTTGATGTAGTTAATAAAAAAAAATCTTTAAAATAATTATTGCCATATTTTTGCCAAAAATGAAAACAAATAAATATAAGCTAAATAAAAAAACATTACTACTTTAATCAACCTAAATGCGTTTACTAATGAAAACAATGGTACTGGTGGTCCGGTGTATATACGTGCTAAATTAAAAAGTTTTGTCCAAAAAAAGTCTCTTCAAAATAAAAAACCATAAATTAATACGCGTTTCACCAGATTAAATTGTGACAATCGTTATTTTAGAAGATAAAATTCAAAATTAAAGAATGCCTTAAAAAATTAATTAAAAATTAAAAATCAAAATCAAAGAAAACCTTAAAAGTCACACCTAAAACATTTTTCTGACGAACATTTTTTTTCATAAAACATTATATATAAGAACATTTATTATATACATAAACTTTAAATACTTCACGCGCATTTAAACTCTGATATAGATGATTTCAAAACGG
>NC_061159.1:50581902-50705484 GCF_022113875.1 Hydra vulgaris
TTAAATGTGAATTCCAACCAAAGTTGCGGAAACATTCATAAAATTTTGCAAATTTTTTAGAACACAAGCGAACTTGGTTAAAGAAAGTTGTAACAGTTGACTAAAAAACGCTGCAGCAGGTGTAGGTAGAAAGTGAAAGGACTGTAAAGATTTTGGTGATAGAAGCAAAAGATCTATAGTAATAATAAATCAATTAAATTCAACTCAAATTAAAAAATAGTTTACACGCTTAAATATTTAATATCATTTTGTTTAAGGTTGCCAAACTGGCTGAACATCCTGCTAAAAGATTGACATTAGATTCAATAAAAAAAGCATTTAGAGATCCTAACGTAAAGACTTTGTTGTTCTCATGAAAAGGGTTACAAATTCTAAAAAGTTAAAACCATGGAGTGAAGTTTACAGATAAAAAAAAGTATTAAATTACTAGAAGTTCATCAATAAAATATAATGCAAGTATTTATTTTTCACTTCATGAAATTAAGATTGAGAGACACAAATGTTATCTAAGAGTTTATTTGTGACAGAAACATCTGCTTCAACTCCCCTACTTGGTATGTTTAATCATACTCTGACAAGGATATTAACTTTTACCGAATGCAAAGAATCTATGAGAGTATTTGCTGAAAGTGAGGGAAGGTTTAAATATTTACTTAACTGTTTAGATGATTTTGATGGTGACTCCAGGTTATTATACTGATAAATTATATTGATACAAAAATTGTCGCGGTCAAAGTTAAAAAGTAAAATTTTTTCGAGACAACTATCGTTCCACTTAAATAAACCACCATGAATAAAAATGTATGGTTGAATAAAAACCCCTCTACTACACTTTACTGTAGACCCCTACATCTCAAGCATCAAAAAATAATGGAAGAGTTGATAAAAAGTAAATAAAAACTTTTAAAAGCAGAAATGAAAATGACTGTAGTCAAGTTTGAAGTAAATTTTGCAGTAGAGAAAAACAAATGGGGATACGACTGTCACATTTAATTTTAAACTAATATGCTATTTTTGATGGTAAAGTGGTTAATGCCCTCATTAAAACTCTGTCCTCTCAATCATGAATGTTTGTGGAGCTAAGCCCAGTGAACTTAACAACCCAGCATTGATCAGATCTAAACCATCAATGAAAAAGTTTATCTCTGAACTTTTCTACTTAATTGCTGGAAAAAAAGAATATTCAACTGAGGTTTAGAGATTATCTAAGTTTTTTTATATGCCCAAAATTGGTTTTTGCAACACTAGCGATGGGAACACTGCAGAAGGGTATTTGAAAATGCTGAAACTTTTGCTCTATAAAACGGGAGTGCTATTAAATGTAATTATTAAATTAAAGACAACTCTGATATCATTACGCTTCTGTTATGAGTTAAACTCTGATTAAACTCTGTTATGAGTGAAACTGCTGCTCTTATACTTTAAAAATATTGCTGGTATGTGAGTCCCCTAACAATTCATAAATCTTTTTACATTGTGTGCATATATCTGAGGCATTAGAAATGCCTTTAGGTTACTACTCTGAAGAGTCACTTGTGATTCTGATTAAGGAAACTTGCAAAGTTATACTGAACCATACAGCCAAGACATCTAGAAAAAATGTTATCATAAACCAGTGCCAATACCTTTTGATTAGAAGTGATCTTTTGATAGAAAACATTTGTTTCAAAAAATAAAAGCTTGATATAGGAAAAATATTTACCTCTGAAATTTTGTTTATGACGTAATAATGACTTTTTTTTTTTTTAGTAAATGTTTAGGTTTGAATAATCTAATTTTTTTAATTAGGGTAGATTAGGGTAATATGCGCACTTTAAGCGAAAATTGGAATATCTTTATAAATAACTATGCTGGATCCTAAATTTTTGCGAATAAACAGTTTTTTGGGATTTCTACACATGCTCCATTTTGATATTTGTGCAACCAAAATTTTTCTTAAAAACACAGAGGTTTTGAAAAAATAGCAAAAGTACTCATATTAACCATACCACTTAGTAATATGAGAAACAACTTTAAAATAGCTCAAAAAATTTACATTATTTAGTTTAAAAAGTATCAACTTGACATTAAAACTAATTTTTGGAATATAATGATTCGTTTTTAACAAAACTTATCATTAAAAGATCAAATTTAAAGCCATATTTAGTTGAAATAATACTACTATGTTTTCTAAATTAAAAAAAATTATAGCTGCTAATTACTGCATTTAAACTTACACTAATTGTATTGGTTTTATCACCACATAAAGTCAATATAAAAAACGCAAAGCAACTTTAACTTCACTGCTTCTATAAAAGAAACCTACCCATCCAAGTAATTCTACCCTATGCTACTCTAAGTCAGTCTTTGTGCGCCAATAAGACTCGTATACGCATATGAAATACGCCCTATATACAGAGGATAAAATTAGTGTTAAAAATTTATGTTATTATATTTTATCAAATTTTGGATTTTTCGCGCGTAAACAACACTTACACACTTACACATGTACACACGTAAATGACGTTCTAAGTACGCGTTAAAGTTAGTTCTAAATACGAATTTAATCTTTTTGACCCAAAATACGGTAGCATTATTGTACGATGAAAAGTTATATAACATGATAGTTGAGTTTTTTCAAACTTTTCACCACTCTGACTCATTGTGCACCGCCTCGCTTTTTTTTTTTCAAGCTTTAAAGATTTTTTTTATAAACCTCTTAAACAGGGTTTGGTTTTAGAACTTGCGCTATCTGAGCTGCACCAAGTTTCTAACAAACAAATTAAACTTTAAAAATTTTCAAAATTTTTTGATAAGCTTTTTATGTTAATATGCAAATTATTCAAATTATTACAATTAATAAATTATTTTTTTTCATTGGAAAAATAATATGAGCTGCTTTGAACAGCAGTTTCTTCCGTAATATAATTTATATCCGGATCAGATTCATGATTTATTTAAATGTCATCATCCGACAAAAAAAAAAGTTATATGTGGCCCACGTGTGGCCATAGTGCTTATAAGTGGAGTAAATATTTAAAACTATATTCTAGATAACTATATATAAACTGATGATTGGTGTGGCCTAAATGCGGAACACAGAATACGCTTCACATAATCGTTCCATCTAATGTGGGATACGTTTTAAATAAATACGTGCAAAAGTAGATGTGGTTATCAAATGGGCCATTCAATTAAAACACATCTTGCTCTATAAGATTTTAAATTTTAAATATTAAATTTAAAGATACTGTTTTATTTTGATATGGATTATTTTTTGACGTCACACCCTTCTTAATTTAAGTGGTTTTTTAGTGAAAATTTAAGTTGTTGGTATACAATATAAATTTAGGCGGTATTTTAATAATAATTTTTGAGGCTTGTTATCCAACTTTATCCAAATAGCATAGTTTTATTTAGAGAGAAAAAATCATCTTAGCACAATCGCATAAAAGAAGCGGAAAAATATTCTAAAATAAAATTGCGGTGTAAGTAAATTATTAATGTTATTAATATTTTTTCTCCGACTTTGTTTTTATTATTGATTTTATATATTTAATGTTTTATTTATATATATCTTTAACATGCATATAAATATTTATATATATATGTAAACATATTGATATAATTATTATATAAATAAATATATATATATATATATATATATATACATATATATATATATATATATAAATATATATATATATATATATATATATATATATATATATATATATATATATATATATATATATATATATATATATACATATATATATATATATATATATATATATATATATATATATATATATATATATATATACATATATATATATATATATATATATATATATATATATATATATATATATATATATATATATATATATATATGTTGTATATATGTTTATACATATATATATATATATATATATATATATATATATATATATATATATATATATATATATATATATATATATATATATATATATATATATATATATATATATATATATAACAATTTCAAAAACATAAAAGTTAAGAGAGGAATATTTTAGTGTTTATAATTTCACAAAAAAACATCAACAAAATATCAGGAAAAAATAAAACTAAAAAGCGAATTATTAATGATTCATTCATTAATACTTTTATAATTCTGTTATCCACGACAAATTGGGAAGTTATTTAAAAATTTAAAAATGCAGAAGAGCTTTTGATAGATTTCATGGCATGTTTCAAAGCCACTATAATGAAGTTTTCACAGTTATTAGTAAGTTTATCAAAATCAAATCCCAGCACAATCCTTGGATAACGACGGGAATAATAAAGTCATAAAAAAAAGCACAACGATTATACGAAAAGTTTAGAAAAAAAAAGAATTTATGAAAACGAAACAAAATATAAAAATTACAAACGGCTCTTCGAAACAGTTATAAAGTACTCAAAAAGGCAGTATTACATTAATCAGTTACTAAAATATAAAAATTAGTAAAACTAGCTTTGAATCATACTTAACTTCTTATAATAATCATATGGATAATAATAAGTTATCTGAAAAAGAACGACTTGATGTTGTAAATTTATTAAAACCAAATAAAGGTAATGGAGTTGATGATATAAGTAGCCAAATAATAATTAAATCAATATTTTATTCAAAAACTCCGCTTCTGCACATTTTCCGTCTTTCATTAGATCAAGGTGTCTTTCTTGATATACTAAAAGTTGCAAGGGTGATGCCGGTTCTAAAATCTGGAGATGCAACATATATTGCAAATTATAGACCTATTTCACTACTACCATGCTTTTCAAAAACATTAGAACATATTTTGTATAAAAGACTGTACTATTTCTTAGATAATAATAACATTCTTTATAATAAACAATTTGGATTCAAAAAAGATCACTCTACTGATCAGGCAATTGTTCATCTTGTTCATGATATTCTTAAATCTTTTGATGAAAATAAATATACTTTAGGCGTATTTATTGATCTTAGCTTTTGATACTGTAAATCGTCATTTTTTACTCACCAAATTAAAAAACTACGGTATTAAACACTCAAACCTTAAATGGTTTAAAAGCTGTCAAATAGATAGCAGTATATTTCTCATAATTACGGAAAAACTAACAACATAAATATATTTTGTGGAGTGCCACAAGGATCTATACTAGGACCGCTCTTATTTCTAGTATATATCAATGATCTAAGCAAACCTTGTAATGTATTAAACGCAATCTTGTTTGCTGATGACTAATCTATTTTAGACTCACAATGATATAAAAATGTTATTTAAAACTGTAAACACAGAACTACTATACCTTACTGAATGTTTTAAAGCAAACCAGTTATCTCTAAATTTAACTAAGACAAAATATACTTTTTTCCATCGCTATCATGAACGAGACAAAATTCCATTAAAACTTCCAAGTCTTTGTATTAACAATTGCGAAATAAAAAGAGAGGTATTATTAAAATTTCTAGGAGTACTCCTCGACAAAAATGTGACATGGAGAATTTATATAAAATATATTGGGAAAAGAAAGAAGCGGGAAAAAATATTGTTAAGAAGTAAAGTTTTCTCTACGGTCCGAATTAAATTAAATTTAAGACCATAACAAAATAACAAGGAAAAACATACATCATCATACTTAACAATATTATCTTAAAAATTTCAGCTTAATTGCTTAACTTAAACTTAAACTTTAAATTTTATTTCACAACTTTATTTCACAACCAATATAAACAGTTTAATATGACAGATTTATATAGCTCTGGTAGTTTTTGGGAAAAAACTACCGGAGCTATATAAATCTGTCATATAAAGATTCTTATAGCTTTAGAAACTTTTAAGGAGTGTTTATACTATAAACACTCCTTAAAAGTTACCAGAGCTATAAGAATCTGTTTTTTCAGTATCTAAGTATCACTTATAAAAAGATCTTTTTTTCTTCACTTTTTGCATACAGTAGTTGATTAATGACGTTTTTACAATTCGCTTTTGGTCTTTTAAAACCAGTTTTGAAATAGATCCTAACATTCCAAAGTAACTTAAAACAGATTTCACCCTTTCACCAAAATCATTATAATTTTATGTTGGTATTCTTGATCATCAAGTTTAGCGCTGTGAAAAGATATTGCCCAAACTGCATACAAACTATGAATATTGTTTTTAATTGCTAAACTATTATAGTTTTGGAGAGAGTTTATTACTGATTCTGTAAGTTTTTTTATGCAGACAGGTCTGTGTCTTTTTATTTGAATAAACAAGATTTCTGAGGCGAGTACCAAGACGTTTTTACACATGACTGATTCTTTTTAACTTTATAGGAATAATACTATATGGGTCACTTTGCACAATATCATTGAATGATAAAGTGTCACCTTCTCCAAGATACTCTTTATATGTATAATTATACTTTGCTACGGAGCGTTCAACCATCGAGATAACTCCATCGAACCATGGTCGGATGGAATTACCTGGTACCAGAAGAGTCTCCTACAGGAGACTCTTTATAGTATGAGTTGCATATAAACAAAGATATACTTTAAGAGAAATGCTAGATATTTCAAAGGTATTAGGAAAAGTTAACCACCTAATATTATAAGCAAAAAACTCAAAATTAACTTCAGACTATTACAAAAAGTATTTATTACATAACATTTACTAAAAATACTATGCATTGAATAGCTTTTAACACAACATCTTCTGCTATCGTGCGTCCAATCACCTTTTATTCAATTGTCACAGTTTACCTCCATTTTAATTTCATAATAATGATGTTTTTAGTAAAGAACCATGCGATAAATTGATGATATAATTAATTTGAATAAATAAAAAATTTTTTACACTGAGGTGCCAAATATAAAATTTCTTATAAGCCACTGAAAATATACAGCAACTTTTTATTAAATTTAAATTTTTTACTATAAAAAAATAATCATAAAAAAGTTGTTTAAATAAGATTAAAAAATGTTGTATTGTAGTCAAAAAAGGTTTGTTAAAAAAAAAAGTCTTTATAAGTAATTTTGTCTCTTCATAGTTTGTTTAGATCATCAGCTTTTTGCTTCGCAGAGAATCTGCAAATTAGTTTAATTTTTCCTACTTTTTTTTTTAAACTTAAAAGTGTAAGATAAGATCTCCCCTTATACATGTCAACTTATCCCCTTAATACTTCTTTAACTGAGTACAGATTAATTTAAACTTTAAAAGTTTTTTTTAAAGTTAAATAAAAATGTTAACACGCCGCTTATCATACTGAGGGCTATTTTTTTTATTTTCACAATATTAACAAGCATTTAAATGTTTTAAAAGAACTTTATGGTCCATGCACTTTTTACCAATCAATAATGCCGTGACTCTATTAAGAGGCGAGTACCCGCTCTTTTGCCACGTGCCATTAATTGTGATGCAATGGTAATAGAAACATTTCATATCATTTTTTATACGTTCAAGGGCTACCCTATTTATAATTTTAGTTGTAGCATTTATATAAACAGCATATACTAGACCGTTTTTTTGCCTAAATTATTTATAGCATTTTCAGAAATATTATACTTTTTGCAAATATTTTGATAGCCTGAAAGCATAATCAAATTTCACAAAACGCAACAACTGAACGTACATTCACTTCATATAATATTTTCTTCAAAATATTCATATCAATTAAAAAGAAGTAACTCTGGTGGATGGTTTCCAAAGTCTTTAAACTTTTTTTGGAGGGTAGTCTGTTTTTGTGGTTGTTGATGATGTAATGAGTGAAAGTTTGTTTGATAAACATTTTTACAACAATTATGAGGGTAAATATTAGTTTATTGTTTTTTAAAAAAAAAATTTTGTTCTTTACCTTTAGACATTATACTTTTAAAATAGTACAAACAGTAAATATTATGACTTTCATTATTCCAAAATGTGATAATACTTAATTATATATTAAGAATGCAAATGATCATTCAAGTTATGACCAAATAATAAGCAAGATAGACTTTAATACTTAAAATGTTTTTTTAGCATTTACAATATATAAAAATTTGCAGTTAAATATTAGAAATATTTTTGCTTATATAACGGTTGCTATGGCGTTGTTATGGATATTACAAAGTACTTTTTTAATATAAACGCAAATTATTATAACTCAATGTTAAAATTTTGCAATAAACTTTTTGTATTCTGTAATCAACAGAATAATAAACAAAATCTCAATTTTTTTTTTTTAAATGACTTTTATTTCTTTACTTTAAACATATTTTAAAAGATTGTTTGTAGTTCACACTTACAAAATTAGTGCTTTAAGCAATCTAATTGTTTGTCTTGCAGAACATATATTTTATTCACAGCTTTTTCAGAAAAGGAAACTTACCATAGATGTCATTTCTGTAACTTATTTTTTACTAAAATGATTGTAAACTGAATAAATTATAGGGTTATAACGCAAGAGAATGGTGTGGGATTTTTAACATGCAACAATCAAGGCCGGCGCGATAGTGGGTGTGACACCCCCCCCCCCCCCCAGCAATAATTTTTAGTCGGCAAATTGGACCTTGTTAGTTGGCAAATTTCGACCCTTTCGATATAGGTTAGACAGTCGGCAAATGTCGTCATGACAGTCGGCAAATTTTGGAAAACGAGGACCTTTTTTTTTTTTTTTAAAGTCGGCAAAAGTTGTAATGGCACCCCCCCCCCCCACGTAACACCTACTCGCGCCGGCCCTGGCAACAATTCTTTTTTTGCTTGAACATGTTTAGTTTTATAGAAAAAACAGATTTCGGGCAATAGTTGTTTACACCATTATTTCCCCCCTCTTTTAAATCTCGTCGTTATTTTGGTAACTTTAAGTTAATCTGAGAAAATTTGCTGTCTGATTAACTTAAAGTTACCAAAATAAGTGCGCCTGATTTATTTTTAGTTTACCATGATTTCTCACACAATTTGCCAAGTAAGTTTAAAATTGCTTTTTTTTTTTTCAATCAGTAGAGTAAAAGCGGTCAAATAAGTTTTTATTTATCACGGTAAAAAGATTTCAATTTTTTTTTTTTTTAAGTTGTAAAGACTTTTGAATTGTATTTAAATATAAAAATCAAATATATCTTCAATTAAGTTTTTTAAGAAACTTCATTTATTTGGAAAAAAAAAAAAATTTTTAATAATTTTTTTTTATTTAAGTGCCAATTAAATCTTTCGGTCTTATCAGAGAAAAGCATTTAAAAGAACGCTTCTTTTCTTATCGATGCTATAAAACTTACCCAGAGGTGGCGTTGAATAATGGATATCTATTTCTGTGGCAAGCGTACTAACCACTGCACTTCGACTCCTCCTTTTTCATTCTATTCTACGGCAATGAAACTCAAAAAAAACAAAAATTGTTGACGTCAACTTTAATTGATATCCGTCCTCCCCCGTGTCAACAATTGTCAAAAAAAAACCCTTCAAAAAGCACAGATTACCAAACTTTTATGGGTTTTATATAAAATATACTTTTCACGACTAAATTCAATTAAAAGCTGGTGCCACATCATTTTATCACTCTGTGTTGTGATATTAAAAAACTGTGTTATGATATTATAACTCTGTGTTGTGATATTATAACTCTTTGTTGTGATATTATATAGCGTTGATTTGTTTTTTATAGCATTATTTGTTTGTTTTGTATCTAACAAATACAAGAATGTCTTTCATGGTTGAAGATTATCCAAATTTAATAGTTACCCATTTTTGGACCAAAATTTTTTGTATAAATATTTATTTATAAAATTTATATTTAATTCATGACCATTCTTATACGACAAAAAATTGTCTAAAAAAACCACTACTAAATTTAAATTAGGAGAACTCTCTGTTAAGAAATTAAAAAAAATTTAATTTTAGAGGAAAGACTTGAATAGATTTTTTAATACTACTTACATTTAATACAAAAATTTGCTGCAAGAGCGGGTCCGACTATGTTTACAATGCGTTTGCGCACCTTACCTAAAAGAAAAAGGGCATTGAGATTTATTAAGATAAAGAATAGATTCCTAAATAAGAAAGTAGCGAGCACGATAAAGAGATGCAACCCTATCAGATGCTTATGTTGCCATGGATTTGATTTGTGGTTACCAAGAATATCGGAAATAATTTTTGTATATTAAAGACAGAAACGTATCGATGGGCCCGCAGCCGTAGGAGGGCCCAGACTTATTAGGGGCCTAAGCCAAATTTTTCAAATACATAATAACATTTTTACTTTTATTGTATATCTAAGAATTACAAATTTTTAGCTATACAATATGTAACAAACTTGTTTCAATTAACTTAAATCAAAATTGTATTTAAAAATAACGCCTTTTGTCTTCATATATAATTTTTTTTTTGTTTTGAGGGGGAGCGGAGAGAGAAATAATTTAGAATTAAAATTTTAAGTGAAGGCCTATTTTTTGTCGCCAAGCCACTGCTTTAAGGCAAACGAAGATGTACATTGCCGTTCATAATTTTAGGAAGATCTTGATTGTTGTGATAACTGTTAGTTTTATCTGAGTTAAAAATTATCAGCCATGGAGAGGCAGATTGAACTTCTTTATAAAATTAATTATAGATTGGTGCAGGTTAAACATTGTTTAAAAAACGCACTAGAAGAAATAGGACGTGACTATTTATACGAATAAAGACTTTTAAAAGCTTATGTCTTATTTAAGTAATGAAAAATGACAGTACCCCTGCAGTAAAATTGAGGCGGTTTTGCTCTTTTCTTATACCGCCGATATTGGTGGCTTTAATATTTGAATTAGTTTTAGCAATATAAGTAATTCTAAAACCAGCGGAACTATCAGTAAAAAAAGTTAGAATATCCGCATCAATTTTAGTGCAAAAGTACCGACATTTTTATATACTTAAATTATTATCAAATATATCAATTTTAAAATTATTATTATGTATATTATCTTTGGACGAAATTGTCAACTATCCTAAACTTATTTAATGCTCTGGCATTTTTTACATTTGCAAAAAACCGATGTGTTCTGCCAACATGACTTTTAGCATTTTAATGTATATAAATAAATATAAGACACTTTAAAATTTTTATTTTTTAAGTAAAATTTAATTTTTTTTTTTTTTAATAACTAATATATAAAAAATTTTAATCGAAATAAAACTTAATGTCTGATTTACTATTAAGCAAAAGTTATATGAAATTTTAACTTTCGAACAAAATAACTCCAAAAAAAAATTCTGCAAAGTTTCGAATTTTTTTGTTTCGTTGTCAACGAAAATCTTAAAAAAAAATGGCGAATACTTTACACTTTAAAAATAATTGATATTAGCATAAACGTGATTGTGTGCAGAATTTCATTTTTTTAAATATAAAATTAAATTTCATCAACTTTCAATAAACCTGAAAACTCATGAGTTTATCGTAACCATCATGTATAATAACGAAGGTTGAATATAATAAAGAAATATTGCAGTAAAAAAAAAAAAAAATATTGTCAAAAAATATTTATTATTAATTTAATAAGAAAAAAGGTAATTACCGTAAAAGTATATTTAATCTAATTTTAGTATTTTATATAATAAACACTTTTTGATATTAATTATATTTTAATATTTATAGTAACAAAAGAAAAAATATATTATTATTATAATCGAAATGATCAAAATTCATGATATAATTATGAAAATATAAAAAAAAAGTTTATAAAAAAAATTTATATATTTAAACAAAGATTAATATCAATTATTATTATTTATAGTTATTATTATTATTATTAAAAATGTTAAAAAAATAATAATTATGAAAAACTATGTACCACAAATATAATTATATATTTAATAGTTTATGTAATTACTATTTTAATTAATATATTTTAAAAAGAACTAATTATAAATATGATTAATATATAATATAATATTGGACTTTTTTATTTAAATCCAATATATATATAAATTATTTCGTATATTTAAAGCAAATATATTTATAAAAAAATAAATTAAATAATTTAATTTTTTATTTTTTCACTATTTAAAAATACATTAAATATTTCACTTATTATTTTATAATTATTGTTTTTATTTTATATATTTAAAATATTAAACATTTTCCCGCGTTATAAAGTTAATTCATCGACGTTACGAAAATATTTTCCACGGTACAAGATCACAAACTTCTTGATGTTCGAACAACGAATCCATTCACAAATGTCTTTAATGAAATCAATGTCGTCGTGAAGTAGAAGATTTAATTCTTCACAAAGATTAATCCAAGGAAGAAAATTTTCTTCAAAATCTTTTTTTGTTATTAAATAATAATCTAAGATCCATATCGCCAACCATTCAATCTTATCTTTCGGTTTCCATCCTTCGAAATTAATTGGACGACAAAACCAGACATTGCGAACATTAGTTGAACATCGAATTAAAAGATTTTTTTCTTCATCACTTAAAATATTTTTATCAACAATTAACCACTTTAACTTTCTTCCAGATTTTATGTAATAATTTACGAAATAATTCTCGCAAGAAGTTGCGTAAGAAGTTTTTCCATCGTCAATCGAAATCTTCCAACCGTCATTCAGTTCATTTTGTTCATCAACAATTGATTTTATTTCATCAGTGAATGACGATTGACTTTCGTAAAAACATTCGTAGAAAAAATTGAAATCATCAAAAACTTTAATACTTTTAGATAGACGATCTAAAGAAAAATTAAATGTGAAATATAACAATAAACAAATAAATAAGAAACAAAAAATAAAATAATAATCAAAATTGTGATATTATACATATAATATTATTATTTTTCTATATACAAATATAATTAATACACTATAATTAAATAAAAAATTGAATTTATTTTCTTCTTATTAATAAAAATATTATATTTACATTATAATATTATAAACATAAACACATTAATATCAAATTAATATTAAATTATAAAATTATTTATAAAAGTTAATAAAACTTTTTAACAAAATAACTTTTTAATAAAAATTATAAAAAATATACTAATTTTATTAATTTGAACATAATTTTTATATTATTAAATTTTATTATAAATGTTGTGCTATAATTTTTAATAACCAATAGTATACATATATAATATAATATTTTTTACTTAAAATAACATGAAACAGATTAAAAATATGTTTAAGTTAGAAAAAATGCTTTATTTATTCATATTGTCATTCGAAATAAATATCATCATTTTTTTGTTATATTAGAAAATAAAAAGAAAAACTGTTTTATTTATACGCTAATTTGTAAAGAACTCAATGTATTTTAAAACCGAAATTCTGCAGAACTTGTTCAAATTTAGAATTTACATCGAAAATCTCCTTCGACAATCTTTTTTAAAATAAATAAATTAAATGAATATGAAAAAAACGTCAAAGAGTGAGGGTTCAAATATTTGGTGATTCGATTTCGACGTCGATTTGAAACTTTGAAGAAAATCAATAAAAAAATGCAACTTTACAACTTATAAATTAAATTTTGATGCAATTAGCGCTTCTTGAATAAGGCTACAAAATATATAAATGTTAAAATATAAAAAAAAGCAACTAATGCATCTAAGAAGAACCAATAATCTCAATCAAATTTAAATTTTTTCATAAATTACATCGAATGTATTTTTTTAGTGAAATAAAAAAAATTGTTTTAAAATTTTGTAATTCATCTAACAGTCATTTAAAAAAAAAGTTTTACTTTCACTATCAATTAATAAAATTAATGTTTCTCTTTAGGAGTGACCAAACGAACACAAGTTCTAATGAGAAAATTTAACTTACGGTGAGAACATAAAAAAAGCTACTAATAACAATAGTGTCACAGTTAGTATTAAAACTATATTGTGGGAATATTTTATATGTTTATTAAATCGAATAAAACGATTAAAATTAAAGTCGCTTGAAATTACAGTCTTAGAATAGAATCACCTTGAAATCTTGAAATCAAATTATTAAATTTAAATATTCTTAGCAACTTTTCTTGCATTTTTTTGTTTAAAAAAATTCACTTGATATATCAACAAAATAAACAGAAAAGAAAAAAAAAATTGTTGTCACAATTATATTCAAGAGGTCGTCGTCGTATCGCTTTAAAACAATCAACTTTAGCTCCAAAACATGAACTTTTTAAATGAAAACAAATAATTGATTATAAAACTGAAGTATACTTACAAAATTTAATAAACAATGATAACAAAATGATACCGTAAAACATTTTAAGAAAATAATTTGAAAAGTGAGTTTTATAAATTTAAAACTCGATTATCGAACATCAAAAAATCTTTTTATAAATTCGAAAAAAATAGTAAAAATTAAAAACAAACGCCTCGCTTATAATATGATTTTGTAACCATCGCAACCGATTTCCAAATGCACGATAGTGGTAGCTGGTTCTTAAAACGAAAAGATTAAAACCGAAAAAACCTTATAATATAATTTTACATACAACCTACTTTTTAAAATTGTTATATAATTTTTGTTCCTACAGCCCCGGATCATTGTAACTAAAATGGAAAACACTAAGCCATCAAAAAAAAAAAAAAAAAAATTTATTTAACTGTATTTTTTTATCAACTACTTTTTAAAAGATATGGTCGTTCGACTAAACAAAAAAAAAAAATAATAATAAAAGAGCGCCGATTTAAATGTAAATGTTTTTGATAAGATTGAACTCTTAACAAAAACTTGCTGCACTTTTAATTATATTGGCAAATATAAAATTATTTAACTGTTAAAAAAATTATTACACTAAATTGCTGAATAATAATTTTTATTTGATGTAATTAATTATATTTTATATATCAATAACTTTGATATATTAATCGCTTTTATTAGAGAATTTTCAATTGTTGTAATAATTCTTTAAATGCTTGCATTCTATTACAAAAAGGTAACATATAACATTTTTCATAAGCAGTAAAATAACGCTCGTCTAAAGAATTTTTTCATGCTGCAATAAACGACACTTGTTAAGTGTATGTTCTTGTAAACATGCAAACGTTTGTTATAAGAAAAAATAAACAGAAAGAAAAACGATCGTCATGTTACTTTAATTTTTCTTATGCAAACGTTGGCGTTTGCTTAAAATTATTAAAAACGAACGTATTACTTAAGCATTTTTTTTCCAAATATATATGCGATTGATAGTTTTTTATTAAAAAAAAACAACACATATTTATAATAAAAAACAATTAGTTACTAAAATTTAAAACGTATTTTCAACGACATTAAAAGAAACAAAGCTAAAACAAGATGATTGTTATTTTTACTCTAAACCTTTTAAGAGTTTAAGTAGACTGGAAACGAATGCCGTTTTCTATAGATTTCTTAATACAACTTGAATTTTATGGGGTGACAGGACTGCATCAAATATTTTTAAAATGACATTTTACAGTGCAGACATCAAATTTGAACGAATTCGATCCAAATTTAACTACTATTGAGGTGCTATTTGTTAAAGACAGACCTAAATTGTAGTTCAAATATTAGGCTACCTTATTTAATTTATCCTAAACAAAGTGAAGAAAGAATATTTATGCAATTGTTTTGCAAGAAACGATGCATACCACAAGGTGACTCGTCACCTCAACGCCGAACATAAGGACATCTTGACCTTGATAAACAATTTAGTAAAGAAGAAAAGAAATCAAAGATTATTAAAATGTAAATTATAATATTTTTATAAGGGAAATTTTAATCAAAAGTTCATATATTTATATATGCCCTATAAAAAAAAATTAAAATATTAATGTTAGTCTTGCTCTAAAATAAGCCGTTTTTAGTCATTTTAAAGTCCGTTTTTTTGTTTCAAATATGTCATTTTAAGGCAAGGAATGAGTGATTCAATGGCGCTCAAATTTTTTGCGAGTTAGTTTAATCATATTTGAATCAAATATGGTTTGGTTTTTCAAATACCAAAATTTTTTAATGTCTAAGAGATGGTTTTCAATAGCAGCAACTATGTCAAACAAGAATTGTGTATTTAAATTTAAATGAATCGGTTTTTGTTAAAAGGGCGAAAGTCACAAAATACAATTTTTTCAAAAAATAAAAAAACTTAATATCAAAAAAACTTTTTATTATAAAGATTTTTAAAAATTAATTTGAAAGTAAAAGTTACTGTTTTATAAAATTGGTAAAGTTTAATAAAGTTTAGTATTTTATTTTTAAACCAATCTTTGGAATTATTTTTAAACAAAAATATTTTAAACTAATCTTTCGAGTAGATTGACATGTGTTAAAAAGCGTTATAAATGAATTTAAAATCAAAACATTTTTTAAGTTTTCCATCAAATTATTATTTTTCAACCAGAAGTTTACTAGTAAATTTTTAATAAAAAAAAGCGCAACAATATGTTGCATCTTCCCCCATACATGACAGAAACCTATTTAATATGCAAAAAATATATACATTATCTCTACTGACACACACTTAACATGCACTCATCTCCTATAAAATCTGGTACCCTACTTTTTAATAATGTTTACTTTTTTTTAGAAAAAACAATTATAAATATAACAATTATCACGTGAAAAAATAAAGTTTACAAATTATTCTTTATAAATGTAACTATGGTAATTCTTAATTTCAAATAACTTTTGATTCTTAAGAGATATTATAGGGTAGGTACACTGTATTAAAATTTTATATAGTATGAGGGTGAAGAAAAGTTAACTTTCTTGTTGAAGACGTTTTAAAAGTAATTTCAAGCAAAGAAAATAAACTTTTTATTAAAAACCATATAAAAGTGATTTCAAGATTTTTTATAAAATACTTATATGGATTATTTCAGAAATAAAACATTGAAAAAGACTCTGCAGTCTTTTTAATAATATTTTATTTATGAAAAAAAAAAAAAAAAAACTTTGTTTAAGAAAAACTTATTTTTGTTTTACTTTATACTCCTTATAACTATGATTTTTTCA
The DNA here is from genome assembly GCF_022113875.1 of Hydra vulgaris. NCBI lineage: Eukaryota > Metazoa > Cnidaria > Hydrozoa > Anthoathecata > Hydridae > Hydra > Hydra vulgaris. Next base: position 50,598,794 of record NC_061159.1, read on the forward strand.
AGAAAAAAAATTATTTTCACTTGCTACACTTAACCAAAGTTTTGAGAAAATATTTGTCTGGATCATGCTTGAAAACTTTTTTTCATTGCAAAATGTACTCGGTAAGCTAATAAATCAAAACGTTATTTAAAGATAACATTTATTAGCCTAAAACATAGAACTAAGTTTCTGATTGGTTGAAGGCCTCATTTTCAGCCTTTATAGCCTCAATCACATGATTAGCCATGTCTAAGCTACAATAAAAGTCATTGGTACTAGGCAGTGATAGCTTGTCTTGCGTCTATTTAAAACTTCTGCATTTTTATGCAAGGTTTTTCAGCAGATGTTAGCTGCTCATCTGCCTTTTTATATTCTACATTGGTATGTGAAAGTGGCTGATATGTTCAATTCTTTTCAAATTCTTGAAAAGAATTGAAATCTGTATCTTATTTTCAATGAAGATCAAGGATATAAAAGCATGACTTCAGTCTGTTCAAGAATATTAAATAATAGCCACGATTTTGCTCTTACATAATCAACCAGTAAAGGTAAAGGAAAAATTGAAAGACTCTTTTCTGTAGAATAAAATCTGAATATTTTTTTGCTGTCAAAATCATATACATCTGTTCGAGAATACTGTACTAGCTTTTAAGCCTTCTTTCATAATTTTAAATAAAGACCGCTCTGAGTTGGCCAGCAAAAAGATAACAGTAATGGGACCTAAGTACCAGCTAGAGTATTCCCAAATTTTTTAAAGCTGACACTGCATCTAATTTAAACATTTTCTAATGGAGAATCTGCCAGAAAAAAGAGCTGGTCCTGTAAAGTTAATATTTCAATGAAATTTTTTACATTATCTTATCAAATAATAATGCTAATAATGAGTTTATTTATGACATTATGAAAACTATCCTTGATTGCAGCTGTATCTGATTTCTTAGCTCTGGAAAATTTAAGAGAATAGAAAATTGAAATTTAAACAGCATCTTTTCCATATTCTTTATCTTTTTTTTGCCTTAAATTCAGGATTTGTTTGGTCAAATGATTAGGAAGATTGATATTGCGAACTCTTCAGATCAGTAAATACTTACTGCCATAAAATGTGTATGGTTTACTACCCCAGGCTTGTGAATGTTGAGATGCTTGATTGTTGGTTCCTAAAAAATGAGAGCTAGCTCAGTAAGTTCCCGGTAGTCTCTAGTTCCTGGTTATATTGGTACCTGTTTTTATTAATAAATATTTAACACTTATTACATTAAAACTTGAACATTTTGATGGCTAGAAAAATTAACCTAAAAATATTTAAAAACACATTCATTAACAAGTGTCATTAAAAGATTTCTTGCCTTATCTGCTTTTTCTTCAAACTAAGAATGACAAATCTGTTGCAAATTGAAGTGATCCATAAACTGTGTTATCATCAACATCAACAAAAGTACATTGCCAGGTCTGCTGACCTATGGTAACTGTTGACCCATAATGTTCCATGATTATTTCTAAAACTCAATCTAATAAAATTGAAGCCATTACTGAATAGTTTGTTGTATTAGCTCTCAGAGTTCTTTTTTTAAATTAATAAAAAAAATTGTTTATCTGCATATAGCATTCTTACATAATCATTAATACCAAACTCGGTCAAAACCTCCTTGATAACCTAAACCAATTTAGTCCTTTATGGGATAGAACCCATGGAGCACCAAGTAGATGAGTAGTTCCTTCAGCTCTTACAAGAATGCAAATCCTAGCAACTGCCACATCAACATTCATTTATAACATGTTCTGGAATTTGGATTCAAATAAATATGTAAGGAAAACTTTTTATTGTAACTATTTAACATACTAGTAAAATATATACTAAATAAATATATGCAAACCTTGATTAACTTTCAATCAAAGTGTATTTGAATTACTAGCTTAATTTGTTTGATTCTACTTTAAATAAGAACCTTAATATTATCAGCATGTTTGTTGATGTTCTTTTTCATTCAAAAAGCATAAGTATAAGAAAGAGATCTCCAGCTGTGATGACAAGGTTAATTAGGGTTACTAATGTTTAATGAGCTGTTTTATTGATACCTATAGCTATCCTCAGCCTCTTCAATAATCTTTATGTTGACAGCAATAGTTTATTTTTGCTTGTCAAAATTTCTTAGTGAACGTGCCTGTAATTAGTTTCTATTAGAACTATGTACATTCATTTATAACATGTCTTGTACTTGGTTCTAAAAAAAATATTTCAGATGGATGTGCAACAATAGTAATGCAAATCATTTTCTGAGTTAGACTGTGTACTTGGTTTTGAAAAAAATATTCCTGATGGACAAAATACAACATCAGTAATGCACACTTTAGTTCCTCTTGAATGATTAAATAAACTTTCACAAAAACTTGTCAATGCTGTAACTTTAGTTTAAACCTGTTTATTTCTACTTTGTTTAATCTATGCATTATAAATTTCAAATGAATGAAATTTTTCAAATAACTCTATGAGTTATTTCAAAAAATAAAATCAGCACAATTAAAGATAAAAATAAAAACCAAATTAACAAAACTAAAATAAAAATAAAAACCAGCACAACAAAACCCACCTAAAAAAAACCCAATAAAACTCAGATAATCTAGGTTTTATTAGGTTTTTTTAAAGATAATTATTAAGTTTATGAAGTATTATAACCAACATTAACGTTATAACTATAATATTATCAACTAAATAATTATTAACTAAATTATTACTAAATTATTATTATTAACTATAATAGTAAGATTTTTTATTCTTTTATGTTATTTACCTCCCAAGGTCCCACAATAAGATAGCCTCAAAGGAGGATATCTTATCGTGGTTAAAACCCTCTCTCAACTCTTTAATTCCTAAACACAAATCTTTATAAACAAGGCTTCTGTGCAGAAAAAAAAGTTTGTTCATTCGAATTTCAAGTTCAATGTTTAGTTGAAACTTCAGTTACTACCTTTTTTTTTCTAGCCTATTTTTCCCATTTCTCATTTACATTTTAAATTAAATAGAATTACTTTTAAATTTAAAATAAATCAAAACATAGATTTAACATGAACTTTTTTCCCTCTTACAGTTAAAAAAATATTTTTCAAAATAATTTGAAAAACTCTTGTTATAAATTATTAAATAACAATATATAAAATATATTTTAATTAAAGCTAAAGTGGAAAATAAACTTTTTTTCAATATCATTAAACAAAATTTTTTTATAGAAACGATATAAAAATAAAATTAAAAAAAACCCAAACTTACCCAAAAAACCCACTGGGCCAGAGTTTTTTTAAAAAATCACAGGTTTTTGCCAACCCTGCTTCAAGTCTTCATAAATTTAGTGCGAGATTGTGCACACCTGCCTTAATGTTGTGATGGTTCTTCTTGAGTTTTAAATACCTGTCAATATATTTTGCTATATTTCGTTGCAGTGTGACAGGTCTAATATTTGAAAAATCAGATCTTAGCAACAGAAACCAAAGTGCACCTAATACACAGTGACGAATTCAAGATTTTTTGGTGTTTGAGATAGTTAACTTCCAGACATGCAGCGAACCCTAAACTTTTGTATGGTTATACTTATGTCAAATAAAAATGCTTTGCAAAAAAATTGTGATGGTCACAGGCTGAGAACAAACCCCTTTGAATTCAACCGCCACCACCCCACCCCACACCAAATGCGAGAGGCATCAAGTTGATAAATTTTTTTTGTACTTGTCTCAACTTATTTTTTAATTTTATAAGACTTACATTTACTGATAGATTTTAAGTTCATAGTAGTAAAAACTATTACTAGTATGAAAATTATTACTATAAAAATTTTTTTTAAATAATAAACACTTTTTAAGTACTTAAAAACTTTTAAGTTCATTGTAGTAACAGTATGACACTTCACTAAAAATTGTGTATGTCAAAAAATTATATAAAAAATTTTTGAAGAAATTTGTAGCAAAAAATATACTTATCAGAAAAGTTATTCCAACAAATAAAATTTTTTATGAAACTTTATATAAAACTAAATTGGTTTCTCAATGCAGTTAAAATGTTAAATAAAAATGGTTCTTTGTAGGTATTGGATCAGTTTGAACTAACTAAATTAAAAACTATAAATTGAAAATGAAGTTGTTGCTATGCAGACAAGATATAAAATGCTTATTTTGAGCACTGGGACCCATTCTTTTTACTAGATACAAAAAATGCTTGCTCGCTATTAGGAAGACATCTTAACTGGTTTGCCCATCGAAAAATGTTCCTTGGTACTTACCCTTCTTCTCTTAACAAAATTCTTATATAAATAGAATTTTTAAACTATAAAAAAAACCTGTCACATATCTTCATTTAAAAAAAATTGCATTAAATACATTAAAAAAACTAATTTAACAGTTATTAATTATTAATTATATTAACTAAATATAAACAATTTTACAAATATTTTTTATATAAAAATCAAGAATAAAAATAACTAAAAACTATAACAAATGAAAACTTCAAATATCGATTTTGATGTATAAAAAAAATGAAATTAATAAATATGTTGTCAGTAAGTGTTAAAAACCATGTAATAACTTCTTTATGCATGCCATATACAACATTTATCAGATTTTAATTGCCTTGCATTTTAAAATGTGACTTTTAAACCCCCTCAATTTGAGGGGGTTACAAATTTTATATGGTCATAATTTTTGAACGCTGAGAGATAATACTATAAAACTTAATGATGAATATATAAGGCCAATCGAGAATAGTACAAAAAAATTTTTAAACTTGTTGCCCTTCACATTTGGGGTGGGGTAGGATGGCAATTATCTTTAGTAAATATCTGATTTTCTGCATGTTTCTCACATTGTTGAAATAACAACAAAATATTGCGATTTTATTGTTTGAATACTAAGTTTATAAAAAGATTAAATTAAACATTTAACTAATTTGTATAAAAGCTGATAGTCTAAAGAATAAAATAAGCTAAAAAGTTTTGAGTCTGGCCAAAAGAGGGCTTCCTTATTACATCCATAAATTAGGTAATGTAAAATTTCACAATAAACAAAACAAAAAAAGATCAAAAGTTTACCCTCTCAGAGTCTTAATTTAAATAATTAATCAAAATAGGAAATTAAGTTAAATGAAAATCACCGCATAAGAGCCTAATATCTCCTTCTTCTGTTCTTATAATATTTTTTGCGCTTCATAATTTATGATCCCTTACATTACATGGAAAACAAAATAAAAAAATTGCTTCAACTTGTAGATTTTTAGTTTTTTTTATAAACTAATTGAATACAAGTGTCGAAATCAAATTAATTAAAATTTATATTTTTGTTTTGTTTTGATTTCTTTAATATCCTAAATATATATAGAAATATACTAAATAAATATACTAAAATATTTATCTAAACAAATATTGATTGAAAATTAGAAAAAAACACAAAGATTGTTGCATCTAACAAGAGCTAAATGCAACAATCTTTGAAAACACCTCATACTTAGTTTCCATTTCTTTTTCTTAGAGAGAGAGACTATCAAATAAGAAAAACTTCCTACATAAAGTAATTTTTTTAGAAATTCAAGTAAAACTATTTTGAATATATTTAGAACTATTTCATTTCTTCAGCAGAAAAAGAACCATTAAAATCCGGTTTCTTTATGTGAAAACTATCTGAGATTCTGCATGTTTCTGGCGTTGTACAAATGACTTCATCAAAAAAAACAAAAACAATCTTATTTTATTATTTTTGCTAAAAAATTTGATCATCAAACATGCGTATGAATATTGCGCGTGTATATTGGAAGAATAGCCATTTACTTTGGGATCCAGTGTCCAAACAATAACCACGGGCAAAAAAAAAAAAAAGGTTTTGCAAAAAGGTAATTCTTGGAAAAAGTTTTTTAACACTAGAAAACCTTTGGGTGTATAAGGGTTTTCTGACAGGATTTTATAAGAAAACTCTTTTGTTAAATTTATTTTTTTAGTATTATAACCATGTCTAAATTTTTTAACACAAAAATGAACACTAAAAATAATATATAAATATTAACCAAAGGTAAAAACTTAAAAAAAATTTACCTTTGGTTATTTTAAAATGAAATGTTTACTGGTGCGGTGTATCAATTAATTAATTAATCCTACGATGGGAGTGGTTAATCAACTAAACAAAACTTTCTTTTTTGAAATTTTTTTTAGACAACAACTGGGAGTTCTACTTCTAAATTCTACTCTAGTTCTAGTTCTAAATTTTAGTCAAACAGACAAACGTTACTTATAAGGTGCATAGAAATACACGTGCCTGACATGTCTGCTGTTTTTTATACTTATTTGTATACTTATTGTTAATGCTAACATTTTAAATTTCTAGTTTGTATTTTGCTTGTTAGAAGATGAAATCTTTTACAAAAAACCTAAATTTAAAAAGAACATGTTTTGTGGTGTTAGTTTTTAGAAATATATAAAAGTTTAGATTATTTATGATCAGAGGTCATGCTTGATTTTTATGTGAATATTTTATATGCTTGTAGACTTTGTAATGACTTTATTGTTATTGAAAAATTACAAGTAAATATTAAACATTAGCAAAAAAATTAATTTGTCACCTAAAATTATTGTTGAAGAGATGTTTATAAAGTTTTTTTTTTACATTTTTGATGTACCTGCCAATAAGGTTACCAATGTATTTCTTTACCCATAAGAGAACACAAATCAAATTATATAATCAATTGTTTTAAATTTGATTTTTTGACAAAATTAGTTATATACAAAAAAATCAATGTTACGTGATGCTTCAATATTCAAGCTTAATGTAATATTAAGTTATAATCTAGTTATAAATATTAAATTAAACAATTGCTTTACTTAATGCAAAAGATAATCTTCATTTGTGCGTATTTAGACACAGAACTTTTGAAAATAATGCCAATATGAGTAAATATTGTTGTAAAGAGCATATATAAAAAGATTTATTTTAAATAGTTTCTTACCAATTTATATTATTTTTTTATTTAATACATGATTTTTTTTGTCTCTGAATTCGAATAAGATTATACTTGAATAATTGAAATTTTGTTAAAATTTTTTAAAACTTAGTTTCTACTATATTGATTAAGTTTTAGAAAAAGTTTTAACTTGATGATTTTAAAATTTTATAAAACTATAGAAAAAACATTTGTATTAAATTTTTGTTTAGATTTAATGCATATATAAAAAGATTTATTTTAAATAGTATCTTATCAATTTTTTATTATTTTTTTATTTAACACATTATGTTTTTTTTTTGTCTTTGAATTCAAATAAGCTTATATTTGAATAATTAAAATTAAATTAAAGTTGAATTGATAAAAACAAAAACTTTCAGTGTAAACAGACTTTAAAAATCGTCAACCTAGTTTTCGAAAATGAGCTTTTGGTTTATTTCTCACCAAAATGTAAAACTTATATTTATTATTAAATCTCATTAAAATTATAATGAAACAGCTGTTAGAAATTTGACTGGAGTCACCCTAGAATAAATAGTTTTATGCGCATTTTGTAAAGATTGGTTTGGATTTATAAATTGAAATTTTTTATAAAAAGTTCTTATATTCTAACATAAAAAAAAATTCCCATCATACTCCTTTTATTAAAACTTCCCCATTTATTAGATCAGGATTAAAATTACCAATCCTTTTTTATTACCACCGTCTCCCCATGTAATAAATACAAGAGAGTATCTACTTTGTTTAAAACGTTGCATTACTTTAATATTATAAAATTTTAAAAAGGTACTGCAATACAACAATTATCATTGTTTAACTTAGTGCACTTAAAATCTTTTGACTAGTTAGCCAACATACTTTATGATCTTTTAACAGATCAGAAAATTTTTTACTATGTAATAAATAAAATGCAATAAACAAAATTCACAACTTAATGCTTTCAAGATCATCAAATCTTCTTTGGTCAAAAAAGGTTCTAAAAATACCTAAACACTTTGGGAAGATTATTTTTTTTTAAAAATGGTTAAATTAACCTTTAATAAAACCCAAATTAAGAAAATACTCCACTGAACCAGGCAACACTGTTGCCTGGTTCAGTCTTTAATTCTATTTAAAAATCATTATTTAAATAGAATTAAAGAATTTAAACATTTGCATATATGCAATATTATGTATAAATTTTATATGTAGGGGGTTTAAAAAATATTTTTTTGAATTTGAAAAACCAAACTAGAACTTAATTAAATCTAGAATTGAAGCATATATGTTTAACTTAAATCCCTAAAAATTTGAGCTCCATTAAATCACTCTTTCCTTTTCCTCAAAGAGCATATATGGAAAAAAAATGACATCAAAATGACTAAAAACGGCAAATTTAAGTGTCTTGAGGCCAAGACTGACATAAATAATTTTATATATTTTTTTCTAGGACATAAATATCTTAATTCTTAATTAAAAATAGTTTACATTTTAAATCGACTGAAACTTAGTTTTTACATTTAAGTTAGTTTAGTTTAGATTTAAATTTAGTTATTTTTTTAGTCATTACATAACTACTATTATTATATTAAATTGCAATGAAAATGTATAAGGAAATAAGAAATTTAGAGGTCGTTTTGCAAATGTAAGGAGTTTTTATACCAATTCTTTTATTTACTTATCGTCTCTGATTGTTTGTCTGTGAGCATCAAATCTTGTAATAAATTTTTGAGTCACTTCCTGATGATAGATTTTCTTCAAATTTTGCATACTTACACTAGCTTGATGACAATACAATATTCAATAACTAGTTTTGTAATAAGTCAATTAATTTAGTTAACTTTAATTAAGTTTATTTTTTTTAAGAAAAATATAACAATAATTTTTAAAATAAGTATATTGATTGTTTTCATACTTATATGCACATTTAGCATATTTGGATATGGTGTTGACTTTGTAAACAAAATGTCTGTGGTTCAAGACCCATATCTTCCTAAACATTTTTTTTTTTTTACACAAGCATACAACCGAATGTTAATAAAATAAAATAGTAATATCAGAAAAAATTGATTGCAAAATTTGTGTATAACATTGTGTATAGCAGATACAGTAAAAGTATACAACTTTTTGAATAAGAAACAAGCAAGAATGAGTTTTGGTTTATTGTAATAGAGATGATAGTTTGTTTGAGCATTGACCATGATTGTATTTGTAGAAAAAAGAAATGCAACCTTAGAACAATGGGAGAGTGGCTTAAGCTTGGGAGATAAAGCAGGTCTAATTACAATTGCAATTTGCGTTTAGACTTTGTCTGAGGGTAAGAAGGTTACTATATAACATTATAGGAATGCCTACAATATTGAAATATTTTTTTGCACTAAATAAATCAGTTTTGTTGTCTAATAAAAGTTGTGGATTTTAAGTCTGGATTTAAAATCCACAAGCCACTGCAAGCCTTAGGCTGTTACAGAAAAAAGTGAAGACTTTTTGTCAAGAGAAGAGTATTAAGTTGAGTCGTTAGGAAATAGAGCTACTTTAGATTTAATGAAGATCGTTATTGTAGGTAAGTAACAATATAGGAGAAAAGGTACAACCTTGTGGTACCCTTAAAGTTATTTAGAATAAAGAAGATGGTAGGCTTTAAATAACAATTTTACTACTGCAGTTGGAAAAAAGAACGTTTAATAACCTCAAAATCTTTATATGAAGAAACTAATAAGATAGAAAAAGCTAATTGTAGGATAGTTGGAGAGGTCAAAGTGTTTTCTAGAATTTTAAAAAATTAGAACCACTTAACTAGCACATTATAAAAGTTTAGCAACAATTGAAGAGAGTTTTGGAGAACACTTTTCGAACTATGATGGAAATCTATTATGAAGCACAAACTGTAGAAGTGTTTAAATAAGAATTAACTTTATCTTTGGAAGCCATTGAAAGAGTGATTTGGATAACAATGATTTAATCTGTTAAAGTGTTAGGAAGAGTACGGCTATTATATTCAAGAGTCAAATAAGGATAAGATTTCTTTGCAAATAAATCTGCTTTATTCTAGGGAGAAGTAAAAAAAAACACATGAACTTAAGATTAAATGTTAGACTTACTTTAGTTAACGACAATGTTGAAGACAAACTAAAAGTCTCTGAAATCAAACATCTGAGAAAGATACAAGATTTAGTAAACTGAGAATAACAGAGCTTAACATCATACAGGACTTTTTTACATTAGCTTTTTGCAATAATAAAAGGAAATTTGTTCTTAAGAGAGATGTTCTTGTAAAAAAGATGAAAAAAAAAATCATTATTGTTTAATAAGCAACTGCTCAAGATGATGAAAAATGTGGAGTATAATGAGGCTTGAATTAAAATTGAAGAGAAGTAATAAAAGCTTCCAAACTTTATTTCAGAAAAGCTGAAAGTTTCCTAGATGCATTTTATCCATACATATTATGGATATAAACATATCTGATTACTATTTATTTAGATGCAGACATACTATATCCGTTTATTGTTATATAAACTTTAGAATTTATGGAATAGTATTTGTAGAAAGTAAAAAACGATTAGATGAATGTGTGGTGTGACTAAACAGATGAATGTGTGGTGTGACATAAAAAAGAAGGCATAATCTTAGACAGATTCAACAAAATATTGTATTAAACAATGTTAAACAAAGATAAATTAATTTAAGCATCAACATATAGAGATGTAGCAGCTTCAGTAGAAAATGGTAGTGGTAGAAGGAAAACTTAAAGAGAGTGCCTTACATATTGTATGAATGAGCTTTAGTTAAGAAAAAAAATGCAGGGATGCATTCAAACAATGGGTAATTGATGGAAAACCTAAACATGTAATTATCTTTGAAAGAATGAAAAAAACTCAAACAGTATTTAAACTTGCTTATAGGTACTGTAAAAAATCATACTGAGCAAATTAAAGCTGACAGAGGTTACAGAGAATATCAATGATGTTAAGGCAACCAATCATGTTGCTAGTATTGGCAGAGTTACTGGTGACAAGGACATTACCACTATATGGAAGAAACATTTTCAAGCAATATATAATTCACTTAATGATAACCAGCATAGAAAACAGGTTGAGCAGAAAGTGCATTCTTCATTACTAGACATACCTGTTAGAGTTACTATAATAGATGTAACTAATCCTTTGTATAAGCAAAAAAAGAGAAAATCTGCTGGACCAGAAAACTTGTTTATGGAATCATTTATATATGGAGGACATAGAATGTCTCTTTATCTAAGTATTTTTTTTAATTTATGCTTGTTGTATGGACATTTGCCATTAACCTTCTTAAGCCACGATAATAATTCTAGTAAAATCTAAAATCAGAGACTTAACAGATGTAAATAATTACAGAGTAATTGCAATCTCTCCCGCTTGTTATAAAATATTTGAAGGTATTTGATTAGAATGAATCATATTTATGCGGTAGTGGTGTAGTGGTAGAGCGCTCGCTTCATAAACGAGTGGTTCGGAGTTCGATCCCCACCACGTCCCTGGTAGTACCGCGCTCAACTCGTTTCTCCGCGCAGCGGCCTTGTTTGTCAAGGTTCGTGTTTCGGAGTTATAGAGTTGAGAGAGGGTTATAGCCACAAAATAAGTAGCCTCCTCGTCTGTAGTGGCCTTCTCGGCCTTGAGGAGGTGAAGTAAAATAAAAAAAAAAAAAAAAAAAAAAAAAATTTTATGAGAATACTGATGATTTTCAGTTTGGTTTCAAGAAAAGTCATTCCACAATGTCTTGTACATATTATTAAAAAAAGACAGTTCAATACTTTATTTCTAGAGGAAGCCATGTATTTACATGCTTTATAGATTTTATACCATTAATTATTGGAAACTGTTTTTTAAATTAATTGATAAGGGTATTGCCATAAATGTTGCCTATCTACTTGCATTTTGGTACAAGAATCAAACTATGTTTGTCAGATGGCAGAAAGTAAATTCTGACAGCTTTAACATGAGCAATTGTGTACAGCAAGGTAGAAATCTTTCACTGTTCTTGTTCATATTTTATATAAGATTACTGATTTTTAATATTACGAATTTTGTTACATAAGTGAAACTTTTTTGAATCTTTTGGCATATGCTTAACTACATAGAATACTTCAATGGATATATTTTATGAAAGAATATACATACATAAGGATTTGTGTCAAGCAACTTGTGCAGAAAAAAAGAACATTGACATATTTATCAAAATTTCTCTAAAACAGTTGCTAAATGTTGTTAAACACAACAAATAAAAAAAAAAGTAAATCATGTAGAGAATGAAAGATATAAAATAGCAAATAATCAAAAAAAAAATAATATTAAAATAGCTTAAAAGAAAAAAATATAAAAAATTTTTTTATGATAAAAATATTTTGATATCTATATCTTTTCTCTTTAAAAAAATAATGACATAAAACAAAATTTATTCTTTGTACATATGTATATTTATTAAAATTGCACCAAAGTTTGATAACAAACAACTTACTTACCCAAAATAGAAACCAAAAGTGAAGACTCCTCTTTTGATTTTTTAGAAGGATTCAGGTTAACAAGAAACTTTAATATAATATTTTGGTTGTTATTGCTTAATCCACAAATCATTGATAAACAACTCTCCAGCTTTTTATTGGCCATAATCTCTTCAAAGCTTAAACAATTGTATGCATATACAGATGCACAAAACTCCATTACAGTCAAATGTGCGAATTGGTAAAAATAACCTAGATGTGTTTCAACCCTTTCAATAAAACCAAAAAGACTTTCATCAACTTCATTAAAGTTATTGATAAATAGTAAAACTTCTTCTTTTGAAAACACAAATTTGTTTTCAATAAACAATTCAAAAGCTATCCTACAAATGGTTAATACATATTTTTTATTATTTTCATTTGCCATCATTTCATAAACCAATCCATTGTTTTTTATAATGTGTTGTTGCAAAAAGTATAAAAAAATATTTGCATACAATTCTGTCATCGTTAAGAAAGAAGTTGTATATATTTTGCTTGAATCACTAATAATTTTACACATGGAAGATAAATAAAACGGAACAGTTGCCATAACTTTTGCAATTGGAGACTCCTTTAAAGTTGCTTTAACAACTTCTTTTTTTTCTTCTATAACATGATTTTCTACATAATTTTCAACACCATCTTGGTTAAACCCCATTATTTGAATGGTTAACTTATCAATATGCTCTGTATATATATTTTGGCATTTATCAATTGCATAAACTCTACCAGCAACTACATGTTTATAACTTTGAATTTCTGCTAAAGCATTAACAATCGGAAAGTTACAACTTAAATTTGGATTTAATAATTCATTTAAATATTTAAATTCATCTAATCCATCAATTATAAACAATGTAGTATGCTTACTAATATCAAAATCATTTAAAATATGTTTGTAGAAAACATTTAGTAATTCATTAATATTCGAAACATTTTGATATTGATTAAGCCTCCTGCATTCCAAATAAAACACAAGTTCAACATTATTCCAAATTAAATTATTCGACCAATCGAGCAAACACTTTCTGAGCAACCATGTTTTTCCAATACCAGCTATTCCAGATATTAATATTACTGATTTTTCGTTCATAAATATTTCACTATATGGTATTGGTGTATAACTCATTTGCTTTTCAAGAAATTGCTTTCGTTCAACGCTACAAACAACATCCATTTGAAGATTATGTGCATCAACAATACATAGATCAACAAATTTTTGTATTAGATCAACATAAGCAGGTGTTTTTAATAGTGGTTGAAGTTCATTTATTTTGCCATAATACTTTAGATAATAATTTTTTAGTGCTGTGCATACCTCTGATATATCTAAACATCAATTATCATCATCATCATCATCATCTGCTAGTAACTTTTGATTTATTTATTATTATTATATAATTGTTATTATATTATTAAATCAGTAATAATTAAAAAATAGTGTAAAATTAAATTTCTAAAAAACTTTTTATTTAAGATTAATTAAAGTAATAACTTTGAACTACTCTTATTACCTTTATTGACATGAACTCTGCTAGCAACATCTAGTGGATTTGAAGAATCTAAATGATAGTTATGCAAAAACTTTACTTTTTGCAATGTTTATCCTACACAACTAACACAACAAAAAGAACAAATAATGTTTACAAGTAACACATTATCAACATTTTGTACTACTATATTGTTTTTATCAAGTTAACAATAAAAAATTTTGTTAGGGTTATTTTTTTTCTTTGGTTTGTCTTAATGGTATGTCTTTTGTTGTATGAATTTTGTACTATCAACTAATTTAAATTTATTATTTATTATTGAATATTTAACTATTTTAAAAACAATGTCTTGAATTGTAACACTCACAAATAATAAAATGTTATAACACTGCATCTATGCCATTTTGAAAAAAAAAACTTGAACTGTTTAAAAAAAAGTTTAGGGTAATTGTGCTTTCATTAATGGAACCCCATCCTCTCCAGCCTGTTACCAAGCTGTTAGATATTTCTTGGTATCACAATAATGTCGATTTTACAGGTTGCTAAGTGCATATTAATTGTTTATTGACTACACATTGTCCATAGAGTTGAAATATTTGGAGCTTTTTTTCATAACACCATTTTATAATAAAAGTTATCATAGTTTTTATGATTGGTTTTTAAAAATAAATTTTTAAAGACAAAAATATTAAATCTATCATATCAATAGAAAAACAAATTTATTGATAATAACATAACAATTTTTATAAATTTTGAAATTAACTAAAATATGAATAAATATTACATGTCTATACTTTATTATTTATATATTTTTTTATTATTATTGACATTATTTATTATTTATGACAAAGTAAATAAATGCCTAATAAGTTAAGTAGTTTTGCAAAATCGCTATCAAACAGTATAGGTTAAAATTTGAATAATATGTTGAAAAATATTTCTTTTTATAGCTAGACTACAAGCTATTGCACAAAAAAGTAAAAATTAGCATGATTGTTAACAGCGTAACAATCTTTTTTATAAATTATTTTGTCTATTTTCTTACAACAAATCATGTTTTCAAAAAAAAAAATGTTTTTTAATAATATATTTCTAATAGAAAAAATAATATAAATATTTCAAAAAAAATTTTATTTCTAGTATTATATCAAATATTATATCGTAGTATATTTCTGTATTTTTAAATCTTTTTGACATAATGTTGTCGTAGATTTTCAAACCGTTTGTTTGTATACCGTTGTATAGTTTTTATTTCATTAAAACATTTTTTTTAGTCCGAAGGTAAAATTATAGGTTGTTTTGTTATTATTGTTTTAACTTGATGAACTTTTCCTTTAATTCTCAAGTTTTGACAATTAAAATTGAAGTTTAATTCTCAGTTTATTTTTATTAAAAAACAAGTAGGTAGAGTAAAAGCAATGCAGACACTCTTCACAAAAAGATTTAAAATTCTCATTAACTAAAAATAACTTTTTTAATATTGAGAATTTTTAAGATTTTTTTTCTGAAATATAGTTGTTTATTAGAGCAATTGAACAGTGTGAAAAAATCTTTAAAAATTTTAAGTTTCTATTGAAAATAAATTTCTATATTTTAAAAAAAATTCAGTATATTGGAAAATTGTCCCAAAAGCAGACAGTTTAAATTATATGAAAAAAACAGATAAATTGATAAATTCAATATCTTTATTTTTAATGTTAAAATATACACATGATAATAATATAAACAAATGAAAAACTAAAAAAAATAATAAAAAAGCATAAGCAAGCTTGAGCTTGAAATAAAAAAGAAAAAATTATAAACTAGGCTCTGCAACTTTTTGTGCAAACAGAAGCAGAGCTCATAGAGCCACAAACTACAACTTGATTTTTAACAAGATTTTCATAAAACTTGCATCTCAAGCTTTTCATTTTTAAAAAGAGCCCAGTGTTTTCAAAACCAGCTATAAAATGAATACAAGTGTAAGCTTTGTTGCTTTTAAACAACTGTGCATGTAGACAAAGGAAAATTTTTTTGAAAAATTGCTGAAACCACTTTCAGCATAAAATTTTTTTAAAAAATCATGCCAAACATTTTCGACATGGCAAAATACGTCAAAATTAAGAGACAACAGAATTTGAGATGAATGGGAACACAATTTAGTTAAATTTAATTTAGTTAATATTGTTTTCATTACACTTTAAGGCTACACTTAATGACATGTGTGTACTGAGGCCATATAAAAGTAAAATATGTTGACCACCAATATTTTGAAAGTGAGGAATAAATATTTCATCAAGCCACTGCAAAAATTGATTACTTTTTATCCAACCAGATGGTAATGTTGTGCAAAAGGTGTTAGATTAGCCTCTTTTAATCTAATCATTATAGAGTTGATTTGTAAACAACAAAATTTCTTTGATTTGTAAACAAAAAAAGGCGATAGAAGAAATCTGTCAGTACAATTAGAAACAGTCTAGTTTACTTTTTTGTTATTTCCAGTTAATACTAGTGGATGCTTTGACTTAGTCACCATTGAAACTAGTTTCGTCACAATTCCACAAATTCATGGCTTTACCAAAACCTATTTTTGCCAAACCAAAATGTTTTTTGTTGTAATGCGACTACCAACTACTGAAGTCTTATTTTATTTTTTGGAAATTGATTTTGGTATGGGGTAGAATTGAGCTTAAGCTTAACTCAGCATTTTCAATATTATCTTATGCTTTTTTCAATGTCTCCTCAGTATAAGGCTTCTCTTTTAGAGATTTAGAAATTAAAAAAAAAAAGATTTTTGAAATTGAAAATTGTACTTTTGCACTTCAAGAGTATAAGTGTATAAGTACACAATTAATCATGAAAGTATGAAAACTTGTTTAACCTAAATGAAAAAAATTCAATCAGTTTGAAAAAATAATAAAATAAGTTAACATAAATAAATTTAAAAAAATAGAAAAATAACAAACATATTAAGCTATTAACTATTAGCTATTATTATTACTATTAACTATTAGCTATTATTGATTATAGGAAGTATAGAGTCCTGTTTAAGATGAAAACTAAAAAAAATTTTTTTTTTCTGCTAAAACTTTTTAAAGCATTAATAGTTTAATTTAAAGTAATTTTTGGAAAATCTAAAACTATTTTTGGAATTAGGAAAAAAGCTCCAACAAAATTGCCTTTAAATTGATCTTTCATGCTAAGAACCTAACTTTTAAAAAAGCCTTAATTTGATTTTAAGAGTCATAATTTGTTTGAACTTAAATTTCTTATTAAATCAATTATTTTAACAATTTTTTTTTTTATATTTTATATTTTCCACATACTGAATGTTAAATTTTTTTTTTTTAATTTGCAAATATCTAAACTTTTAGTGAAGATATTTAGTTTTGCCAAAACTATAGATAAAAAGTCACTGCTAACAAAAACCAATTAAGTCTCTAAATAGATGAACTAGAAATTTTAATATAAGAATAAAATATCTTAAAAAGAAAATATTTTTTTTTCAAGTTTTATTTAATTTAGACTGTATTGTATTTTTGCCCATTGCTTATGTTGGAGTGTATTTCTGCGCAATGTTTATATTGTCATAAATTTCTATTTATACTGTCATGTATAAAGATTTATACTTTTGTCATGTATAAAGATTTAAACTTTTACTGTTAGCAAATCAGTTGTAGAACGAGAAGATCGAAATCCATATTGATGATCAGAAAGTAGGTTATGAGATTCGAGATAAGAGATTAAGTGTTTGTTAATTAAAGATTCAAAAACCTTGCTTATGAAAGGAAGAAGACTAATGGGATGGTAGTTAGACGAATCAGACCACTGTCTAGAATTTTTAAAAATAGGGAAAACAGATGCTGCTTTCCAGCAGGCTGGAAAACAAGACTCTGATAAGCACTTGTTAAATAGTTTTGAAAGGATAGATGACAGCTCCGGAGAACACTTCTGCAAGACTATAACAGGTATGTTTATTGGGCCGCAAGCTGTAAAAGAGTCTAAGCAGGAAATCACATTAGATACAGAAGCTGGAGTGATACGGATGTCGAGCAGTGGATCAACCTGTTTGACGGTTTTACAAATTTTACTATCTTAGTGTTGATGGTTATCTTTCTTTACAAATTAAAGAAAGATAACCATCAACACTAAGATCACAAGATGAGACAGCTGAACTCAAGTTAGTCTCACAAAGAGCTAGTATGTCTGGTGAACTTTGCAAGAGATAAGACTCAACAGAAGAAAAGTTACTTCAAAGACCACGAATATTGGTGAATGATAGGTTTAGTGAACTTGGTGATGACTGTGGTTTTTTGTGTTTTGTGTATTATTTTGAATGAGTTGCCTATTCATAAAAACCCATGCATCGAGTCAAGAAGATCCAGCGTTCAACATCCTAAACTGGAAACAATGTATTAAAAATACATCTGCGCCAGCCTAATAGATGGAGAAGGGGTGCGAGGCTGGTCAACAGATAGAATCTGTTTACCCCACAAGACAGCAGTCGGATGCATTTAACATCTGCCCAAGATGAGTATTTTTATTGAGACACCATCTCTAGCCTTTACTCAACCAAGAACCCTAAGGCAGGGGGTGCTTTATGTCGGAGTTTGCATCTCCTAGCCTTTATTTATTTAATTAACATAAGACTGATGTTAAAGGTCTGATGTTAAAATTTATTTAATTAACAAATGACTGATGTTAAAGGTCTGGTACTACCTCTAAAAATATTTTTGAGTAAATTATTTTATTAAATTGAATAAATTAAGGGTACGAATACATATGCTTTTTAAAGTATTATTTTTTAAACCACCTTGCACTGCTCTTACTTTGATGTTTTTAATCAGTTAATTTAACATCAGACTTATTAAAACTTTTAGCTTTATTAACCAATATTTTGTAACAGGTTCACATGAAATGGAAATGTACAAATCAAATTCAATCTTTTTTTTTTTTTCCACCCTTTTTACTAAAAATATAAAAGTCCAAAAAATGAGTTTTATTTAGCAGTATCTTTTAAGTGCTAAAATATTTTGATAAATGCTTAAAAACCAATTATAATTTATGATTGTATTTAAAATATAAAAACAAAAAATAAATAAAACAAAGCAAAATCTAAACCATGCAAGAGAAATGGAACAAAATATTAGCTCTTATTAAAGACAATGTTAAAGATTCTCCAGGAGTTTTTGGAGCTTCATTTTCGAGATGAAATACAAGATTTAGTGACCTAAGAATAGCCACTTTTGCATTAGACGAAATTTTCTACAATTGTTTCTAGCAACAGTGAATGGCTTGGCTCTAACACCACTGATCCTGCTGGCACTAAAGCCATTAACTTCTGCGTTTCTCAATCTCTTACTCAGATAGTTAACTTTGTGACTCGTTTTCCTGACAACCTTAATCATTTACCTTCACTCCTTGACTTATGTCTTGTCTCTGATCCTAGCTTATGTACAGTTTCTCCCTTTTCTCCCTTAGATGGTTCTGACCATGCAATGATCTCTATAAATCTTTCTTCTCGTACTTCTTTTTTGGGCTCACCTTATCATCGCACCACCAACTTCTACCCGAAAGCTGACTGGGATTCCTTTTGTGATTTTCTTCGTGATGGTCCTTGGGCTTATATTTTTTCTCTCTCAGCTGACAAATGCGCCTCCTACGTAATCTCCTGGATTCAGGCTGGAATGGAAGCTTTTATTCCTTCTCGTTGGTTTTAAGTCAAGCCTCATTCTACTCCATGGTTTTCTCCTTCTTGTGCGGCTGCTATATCCAATCGTAATCATTTTTTTCATTTATTTCAAAAGAACAACTCTCTTGAGAACAAACGACTATTTATTATTGCAAGAAATCGATGTAAAAAGGTGCTTTCTGATGCTAAACTACATTATTCTCAGTTCACTAAATCTCGCATCTTACCGCAGAAGTTAGGCTCTAAAGACTTTTGGAAAATCTTCAACAGCATTATTAACAAGGGTAGATCTAACATTCCATCTCTCATTCAAGGGACTGATCTTATTACCTCTCCCAAGGATAAGGCAGAACTATTTGCAAAACACTTTTCTATTAATTCCACTCTTGAATCTTATGGACATTCTCTTCCTTCTAATCCAGTCAAACAGGTTGACCCATTGTTAGACATTCAAATCACTCCAGCTGAGTCTTGTTTTCCTGCTTGTTGAAAAATGGCATCTGTGGTTCCAATATTCAAAAACTCTGGAGAAAATTCTGACCCCTCCAATTATCGTCCGATCAGTCTTCTTTCTGTTGTTAGCAAGGTCTTTGAGTCTTTGATCAACATATTCCTCACATCTCATCTTGAGTCAAATAAACTACTGTCAGACAATCAATACGGTTTTCGATCCTCTTGCTCTACGGTCGACTTGCTAACTGCTGTAAATGAAAGATTTTATTGTGCATAAGATGGAGGCGGTGAAGCTAGGGCTATTGCTCTCGACATATCTAAAGCTTTTGACAAAGTTTGGCATGTTGGTCTTCACCATAAGCTTGCTTCATATGGTGTTTCTGGGAAAGTTTTTGAGATTATCAAATCATTTCTTTCTAACCGGTTTATTAAAGTCATCCTTGAAGGCCAACACTCTTCTTTATTTCCAGTAACTTCTGGGGTTCCCCAAGGTTCCATCCAGGGCCCTGTTTTGTTTCTTATCTACATAAACGATCTTCCTGACAACCATTCATCTAAAGTAGTTTTTTTTGCTGATGACTCAATTTTATACTCCTGTCTCGACAAAAAGTCTTCTCTTTTCGATGGTCTAGAACAAGCAGCTGATTTTGAATCCCATCTCACTTCAGTAATAGATTGGGGTTCACAGTGGCTTGTGAATTTCAACTCTAACAAAACCCAGTTGTTTACTGCAAACAACTACCGTAATATGGTCAACATTCCTATATTAATGAATGGCAATCCTCTTACTGAGTCCTCCTCTTTACGTCTTCTTGGATTATCGCTTACTACTGACCTTTCATGGAAACCATATATACAATCAATTGCTAAATTAGCTTCTGCTAATGTTGCTTCTCTTTATTGTGCTCGCCATTTCCTTACTTTTGATTTTATTCTCTACCTCTACAAATCTCTTATTCGTCCCTGTATGGAATACTGTTGACATATTTGGGCTGGTTCTTCTAACGATTCACTTTCTCTTCTTGACAAGGTCCAAAAACGCATTGTAAATGTTGTTGGACCTGGACTATCTGTTAAGCTTGAACCTCTTTCCCATCGTCGTAAAGTTGCATCTCTTTCTCTCTTCTACAAATACTATCATGGTCACTGTTCAAAGGAGTTATCATCTCTAGCTCCATCAACTAAAATTCATTCTCGCTTTACTCATCATTCAGCTAAGTCTCATTCGTTTACTGTATCTGTCCCTGCATGCTCTAAAAACTTTTATTCATCTAGTTTTTTCCCCCGCACTTCAATCCTTTGGAACTCTCTCCCATCTTCATGTTTTCCTGACTCATACAACCTTCAACTTTTCAAGTCTTCTGTCAACCGTTTCCTTGCTCTATAACTCTGTTCTTTTTTTTCCTAGTACCTCCCAACTTAATAGTGGTTGCTTGCAGCCTTGTTGGGAGTGAATGCAAATAAAAAAAAAAAAAAAAAAAAAAAAAAAACAGTAAATAGATGATAGAAATAGATGGTAGACATATAGGATGAACAATCAAAAATTACAACCTATGGAATATTTATTTTTTTATTAATTTATAAATTGCTATACAAGTATTTATAAAATTATTATCTGATTTAAATTATCTGATTTCAATATTTATTGCAAATATAAAATATTCCATATATATAATTATAATGGTTAAACAATTAGAAGCCTTATTCATAACTGAAAAGATTAGGTTTAATTGTGATTGGCTATTGAACTAAAAAGTTATTTGTGGTTAGTAACTTGTGCAAAGTTGTGATGTTGCTTCTTCTAAAAATTATAATAGACATGGTAAATTCTCTTAACTTAGATAAGTATAACAATGATAAACAAGCTAACATATAAAAAAGCAACTTAATAAAGTTAAACATTTATTTAATAGTAATTAGATAACATAAAAATAGATACTTATTCAAAAATTATTAAATTTTTGTTTTATAGAAGTTACAAAGAAGAAAATTTTTTTCTTGTATTTAAATAATACAAAAAAAAAGTTTCATGTATATTATTCTAGCAACACTGTAGTAAAAAATATTTCTTTTAATATAAATTATAAATTCAATTTTATAAATAATTGTATATCAATTATAAATTGAAATTATTTATAAAATTAATTAATAAAATTATAAATAACAATTATTTATAAAATTAATTCAGGTCACAACCCAAAGTAAGGAAACGTTATTTTATAGATTGATTATCTGGTTTCAATAACTATTGCAAATATAAAATACTCAATATCTAATTATGAATGTTGAACAATAAGAAACATTCACAATTGTTAAGATTATGTTTCTTTATGGTTGGGTATTGAAATAAAAAGTTATTTAAAAACTTTGGCATATAAAGTTGCAGAATGGTCACACACAAGCAGTGAGCGTCTGAAGGAAGAAATGAAGTACATTAGAATAAAGCAGAATTATTTTTTGAACAAAGCATATTTTGACAGTTGTTAAGACAAAAATAAAGATTAGTAGAGGAATATTTAAAAATAATTGAGACAAAAAATGCACCCAAACAGTACTTACAATAATAATTTTTTTTTTTTTTTTTTTTTTTTATAAACACTTTTTTAAACAAATGAAAGAAGATATAAAACAAATATTTCACCAAACAAAAAGTTAAAAAAATAAAAAGATGAATAAAAAATAAAAAGTATGCTTACAACAATGAAAGGCTTCAGAATGAAAAAAAACAATAATGCTAATATGTAAATTAAAAACATTGTTTTTATATCACGAGTTGTATAATTGTTATATCACCCTAAAAAAATTTTAACAACTTATTTGGCTAAAATTTATCTGGCCTTATTAAAGAATTTAGTTAGCCTTACTACAATATTTTTTTAACATATTATTCATCCGCTCATTTTCATATTATTACTATTACCAAGGAATTTTTATGTTATATAATGTGTATATATTATAAATTGGTAAATTCTTTTAACTTAGATAAATATAACAACAATAAAATAAGGTAACATACAAAATGCAACGGAATGAGTTAAACAATAAGTTAATGATAAATAGCTCAACTATAAAATTCATAAAACTTTATAGAAGAAAAACTTATTCTTTTATTTAAATAAATTGATTTACTAAAGTGTTAATGATAATGTAATGATATTGATGGAAGTTTTTGTTTTGCTTTTAAAGTTAAATTATTTTATTTGAAGAAATAAAAGAATTTTTTGAAGCTTAATGAAGGTCTTCCTCTCAATAAATATTCAACACACTTTTCTAGTAAGCTTTTGATACAAACAAAGCACATTGAAACCTAATTGTTGCAATTTTTTTAAGAATATAGTAAAACTATATAAAATTCAGTAAGTTTAGATAAACCAAATATTAAAATTACCTTTATTGGCAGAAAATCCGAAAGATATTTCTGGTAAACTTGAAGTCTCTAAATGATATAATAAAGTTTTCCTTACAAACAAAAACTTTAAAATAAAATTTAAAGCTAAGAGCTAATAAAAATAGTTCTTTAATTTATGTAAACTTTATTTTCTTTTTTATGTAACAAATCATTACTTTATAACATTTTTAAAGCTTTAAATTATTTTACCATTACTAAAATTCTAAATTTTATAAAAGTAATATATAACGTGTTTTGTTATCAAATTTATATCCTTATACATATTTTACATACATATATAATATAAAACTCTTAACTACAACTTTGGTAGTACAGGGCTAGTAATATAGTATTTAAGTTAAATAAACAAACATACAACGTGTTTTAAACTGTAACTTTTTTCTTTTATCGTCAGGTATGTTGTTTTTTAAATAATCTTTTATCATCAGGTATGTTGTTTTTTTAGTCAGGTATGTTCTCTAGTATTAAATACATTCAGATACAACATGAATCATAACAAACAAGGTCACTGTGCAGAGAATTAAAAAAGCATGGCAGTACCAGAGACAAAAATTTATGAAGGATTTATTAGGATTTTTTTAAAATAAGGACATTGGTTATTATACATTCTGCATCTTTGTTTTAGTTTAAAAATAAAAAAAATGTTTTTTACTTTTTCTGGTCTATTTATAAATAAAGCTATAAAGTTTATAATAATATGAAAATAATGTTACTGTCAATCAAGGGTGGATCTATAGAGAGGCAATCATCCCCCCTCTTTCTTAGAAAGTTTTGAAACTTTATTTTTGTAAGTTTATACATTAAACACAGCAAGTTGTTTGAAAAAGGAAATAATATAGTTTGAATAAAATTACAATTTTAATAAAACTATGTTGAGCAAATTCAAAATTGTGCAATTACTTATTACAAATCATTAAATCTAAAAATTGCCCCAACCCCCCTTACTAGATTATCTGCACCCCCCAAATTAAAAAGTATTTAAAATCCCCCCTTCCCTTTTATGACATGGTCTGAATCCACCCTTGCTATCAATTATTAATTTTAATAAACAACATAACTATTAATGGATATTTTACGAATTACTAAACTTTAATTTTAAAATATTGACAATTATGTTTATTCAAGCTAAACTTTGTTTATTTGAATAAAGATCAAAAAATTTGTTTATAATATTATTTAAAATGTATCATATATTTTTTTTATAACTGGTTATATTTAAGAATAAAATCTTTTTTTACTTAACAGAATAAACGAAGGAAAAGTCCAAAATTAAAAATTTATTTTTAAAGGGATCCTCAAGTGCAAAGACAAGTTGTGTTCATATCATAGATAAATATTAAAAAATAACTTGTTACCATATTAGATAGAGGAAAACAAATGATTAGTTGATTTAATAAAGCTGGAGAGTTCGTACAAAAAAGTTTAAAAAAAGAAATTTATGTCGGTTAATGAACACTTTTAAAAATTAGATTTTAACGCCATAAAAAGGTATATAAACAAACTTGCAATCTTTGGAATCAAACAATGTCCATACAAGTTTCTTGCAAATACTTGGAACGATGACCCAACTAAATGGATATGAGTTAAATACTATGATGTTTATAATTATTTAATAAAACGTCCTAGAGTGTTTTCTTTTAAGGCTATGGATAATTACAAAGCGTAATATAGAAATGTTTTGTCTCTGGCTAGATGCAGTTTTTCACATATCGATCAGGCTTGGTCGGGAAGCGGGAGCAATCGCTCTTGATTGCTGACCACATAAAGAATATTTAGTTGCGAAAAGCTGGCCAGATTTTTTAGTTGTTTTAAGAACATTTTAAAAAGCAAAAAAAAAAGGGACTAAGATTAGTTGGACCGATGAGAGACAATTACAAAAAAAAAAACTTAATGCTAAATAAATTACATTTAGAACAAATTTTTTTGAAACATAGTTCTTTTATAATTTTTTTAATAAAATTATGCGATGTTTTTTATATAAAGTAACAACTTACAATTGTTTAAAAGGGAAACAAATATTATTTATTTAACTAAGTTTGCAAGTTTTAGTTTTACTTCAGCTAAATTATTTTATAAATAAAAAAGTTAATTTTTTTAATACCTATTTTATGTATCGTGTAGTTTGAAAAGTTTAGCATACTTGAAGCGATTCTTCTTAGTAAGAAAAACAAATAAAATATTTAAATCATTGAATTACTATAGGAATTAAATTATCATGATAGAAATCAACTAAAAAGGTTAAAAATACTTAATGACCAGGAAACGAAACTGTTTCACAATATCGCTGATGATGTTTAGTGAGTGGGCTTTTTAATTTTAATTAGTATTTAAAGCAGAAAAAAGTATAATGAGTTTTAAGAATGGCAACTTAAGCGAAAATAATTAGAGTTAGTAAACCAATACCTAGAAACTTTTCTCTATATCTAATTATTTGCTATATATATTTGTGTTCTGTTGTGACCTCAGGTGCGATGCTTGTTCATCCGCGAGTTACTTTGTATGCGTTGTTTGTGTTTAGTAACCAGAAACTTCTTATATGTTTGTTACATAATTAGTTTTATTAC
This sequence comes from Hydra vulgaris, assembly GCF_022113875.1. Classification (NCBI taxonomy): domain Eukaryota; kingdom Metazoa; phylum Cnidaria; class Hydrozoa; order Anthoathecata; family Hydridae; genus Hydra; species Hydra vulgaris. Next base: position 50,624,824 of record NC_061159.1, read on the forward strand.
CTTTAACGATTATAACTTCATTGAAAACCCAATTATTTTTGTAAGTCTTTGTTTAAATTATAAAAATTGTTTTAAAAGATACATTACGATAAAGAACAAATACAAAAAAATTACATTTACATAAAAAATGCTATCTCTTTTAAAATACTTTTAAAACTTTAACAGTTTATTTAATATATATTTAAAACATTTATTTTCATAAACAAATAATATATATTCTTAAAACAATGCTAGAAATCTCAAAACGTAACAAATCGTGAGAAATAATACAATTTCAAAATCATTTTTAACAGAATACTCTAGAACTTTATTACGCTTAATCAGTGTATTTTTTGAACCAATAGAATTAATTTGTTCATTAATTTGGCGGGTTTTTAATGTTTTTAGGGTTTTTATATTCTTTTTATTCTTTCGCACATTGATGTTTAGAGAACATTCAAGTTTTTTATGTTTTCATGTATGTTTGTAAGACAAAAATTTTTTGTTTCGTATATAAACTTAAATGTTCTCAAAACGACTAAAAAACCTGACCAGTTTTACGCAACTAAATATAATTTCCGTGGTCAGTATTCAAGAGCGATCGCTCCCGCTTCCCAACCAAGCCTGGTCATTGAGCTTTAGTTTTTTTTGTTTTGAAAACACAAGTTTTCTTCTTAGTCACAAGAGTTGAATCAAGACAACAAAACCAGCTTACAAAACAAAAACATATATATATATATATATATATATATATATATATATATATATATATATATATATATATATATATATATATATATATATATATATATATACATATATATATATATATATATATATATACATATATATATATATATATATATATATATATATATATATATATATATATATATATATATATATATATATATATATATATATAAGACTAGGTCAGCCCAAAGTCGACAAACTATGTCTCTATAACCTTCGTCAAGTCAACACTTCATAAGTGGACAGATTTCCTTTCGACTTTACGTTTGAATGAATTTTAGTAATGATTAGTTCAATGGAAATTTTAGAAAAGATACCATTGTAATGTCTAAATTATACTCTAGAGATTTCTATGAAAAACATAAAAAAAACATATACGATCTATAAGTCGATAGTTAAGAGATTGCATTTTTTGATTGAAATATAAAGATATATTTATTATAATTTTTGTTTAAAATATAGATAAACTATTTAGTTAAAATAATATATGACCAGTTTAAAAAAAAAATTAACATTTAGACATTGTATAATATGTTATTTTTCAAATATAAGTAGACTTATTCTACTTGTAAATCTTGCGTCAAGTCAACAATAATAAATATATAGACTAGTATTTTAATATTTCTATGTTTTTATAATTTTTTTAAATATAAATATGTGTAGAAATGACAAATAAACTTTAAAATATGCGTATAAAATTTATTTTATACTATTTCTATGACATCAATTTGAAATATATGTGCATGCTTTAAAATCGACAAATTTACTATTTCTTTTTAAAAAAGCGCTTAATTGATCACTTATTATTTTTATACTTTATAAAAAAGGAGAAACTTATTTTTTGTGCCTTTTAAATATTAAAAAAAATATATATATATTTAAAAGGGGTATTTAATTCCCATATATATTTTGACAGCATGGTGTCTTTTGAATACTTTTTATTTTTAAAAGATTGCTTATAATTGGCAAAATGTTTTTTTTCCATTCACCCTCTGTTATGCTAATATATTGTTTATCAGGTACATTCTTAGAGGAAACAACACATTTATATACCACATATTTTGATAAACAACTTCCACTCATTGGAAAATTGTTTTTTTGGTTTACAATTACAATATTCTGTAGTTTTTTCATTTAGGATTTCTTTTTTATTTAACAAAACTTAATTGTGACCTTTTATAATTCTTCCCATATTTATTATGCAACTGTTGTTAATTTTAATTGTATTTTGATTAAAAAGTTTATGTAATTTATTAGAGGGCAGGAATGGCTTATCGACCGATTTTAAAAACACTTTTCCTATGTTACTGGAAACATTTTTGCTATAAGGGGGTTGAGCCAAATAACATTTCTAGTTCTGTTTCGCTTTTTTGTATTCTTTTTTTCCGTATTAAATTTGAGTTTAAAATATATAAAGTTTATAATTATTAAAATATATAAAATAATATATAAAAATTAATATTCAAGAAAATTTACTGAATAAAAAATCTGAATTAATTTCTAAATTCACACATGAAAATAAGTTCCCTTTAAAAAATTATAAAAACAAATGACCAGTCTAGAATTCTAAAGAATTCTTTTTATGATTATAACAGACCCCAACTTCCTGTAGTATATATACTTACATATATATATATACATATATAAATAAATATATATATATATATATATTTAAATTATCTTCGCTTCCAACAAGGTTGCAAGCAACCAATAATTAGTGTTGGAAGTTACTGGAAGAGAAAAGCTGAAGATTGTAGAGCAAGATAACGATTGACAAACGACATAAAATATTGCAAATTATATGAATCAGGAAAGCAAGATGAAGGAAGCGAATTCCAAAGAACTGATGTTCGAGGGAAAAAACTAGACAAATAAGAGTTTTTGGAGCACTTAGGAACAGTAACAGAAAAAGGATGAGACTTAATTAAATGACGAGTAACACGAGAATGAATTTTAGTAGATGACACAATTAATGTTTGGGGGTTGCAGGCCTTGCGATGAATAAGAACTGCGCGACACATAAGCACGACGTGATTTTTGACGTCATTAAATTCTTTTTATTTGCTTTTCATATTTATCAACATTAACTTCACCAATTTACTTAATTACCGCAAAACTACTTTAAATCGTTTATGTTATTATTTTAAAATTTTTTGGAATGTTTCGTTTTTTAAAATGTAAAAACATTTGTTTATTTTCTCGACGTTTGTCACGTTTTGTCTATACTAAACGAATAAAAAACATTTCAACTTAAATTAAAAAAAAATTTTAAATATGCTAATATTTGATTTTTTTTTTCTTAAATTTAAAGTTTTTCAAATAATTATTTTTTCTTTTTAAAAAGTCAGCGAGTAATAAACTGGAAATTTTTATATTGTACGATTAAAAACTGATATTTTTACAAGCGATTTTATATAATATTTATTTATTTTTATTTATTTTCATAAAGGGGTTGATAAGCACAATTACTCGTATTTATAAAAAACTTAAACGAACGTTTTGAATAGATTTTTAATGTTAACAAGGAATTTTATTTCTAGTAAAATAAAATAAAATGTTAGAATAAAAATCTTATAGGTATAAAAGAAATATTTCAGCGAAAAAATTATTCTTAAAAATTATTATTAAAAATTATTCGAAAAACTATTGACGTTTTATTTTTCAGCAGCAGTTCTTGAGCACGCTTCATTGAGTTTCGTTAATTTTTAACATAAAAGCGATCGTTATTAAAGTAATTTTTTTGAGTTACTTTTTACAAAGATTTTAATAACAGTACTTTTTTATTGAATCAAGTAGAATACGTTTTAATATTAATCCTTTTTTTTTATTTTATTTGCGCTCACCAATTTTTAAAATGTTTCCTCGAAATTACTCTTAAATACTTTAAATACGTCAAACAGTTGATAAATATTTTTAAATCTATGGAATAATTTTAAAACCTAACAAACCCCCGTAAAATAATTATTTAAGTTTAAAATCTAAAACTAAAAGAAAGTAATTTTGTTCAATTTTATCGACAACTTTGCTATTGCTGAATAATTTTATTAAAATGTTAGCTTAAAATATTTAAACTTTTTTTTTAATCTGAACTTTTTCTACTTGTAAATAATGAGCATATTTAATTTTTTTTAATTCAAACTTTTATTTCAACTGCATGCGGTTTATAAAATACTTTATTAAATGTTAAAATAATCGTAAATTACTTCATTAAAATTCGGCTCAAAAATATCTTTAAATATACTCAAACAAAAAATTTTTTGCTCGACGCAAATAGCCCTAGCTACACGCAAAATCGCTCTTGGACGACGTAAAATTCACATCGCTCGACGCTTTATCGCAAGGCCTGGGGTTGCTCACCCAGTCTTATAATTATGTAAGATTGCTTGAACACACAATTTTTCATATTTCTTATCACTGATCACATCTATTCTACTAATTATGTTAAGAATATTACCAATGTTTTATTATTTCCTAATCTTATTAGTCACTATGCATAATAGACTTTGTTATTTTTTTTAGAAAAATAATAAAATAAAAGTTGGCTAGAGTTAACAAACCCCACTGAAATACTTTATCATCTACTTAAGTTATTGCATCAGTATTGTAATTATGTCAAAATTAGTACATCATCCTGTAACTCTAAATGAGTTCATTGTCTTGAATAAAAATATATTTTAAAATAACATAATTCGATAGATATTTCAAAGTCAATTTATTATGGAGACTAGAAGTCAAAATGAAGTAAGGTATGTCAAGCTACAGCTGTGATCAAAGGAGATAAGTTGCCATCTGAAAGGCTAGTTTTGCAAATTCATTTTTTCTTTAAAAATAACAACAATATAAGAGAAAGTGCAGGCCTTATGACAGATCTGGTTATAGACTTTTGGCAAAGAGTTAGAGCTCTGAAAAAGCAACGTTATCATGTTATAACACATGTTGAAAAATTGGTTGACAAATATGGAAAACTGAAAAAAAAAAATAAAGGCTGCGAAACAGAAACTCAGCAAAAAAATAAAGAAACTTTTTTTCAAGAAACTGAAGAACTATTTGATATTGCTCATGAAGGTGCTTTAAAATTAATCACAATAAAAGAAGACAAGACATTTCTTGTACAACAAAGAGCAGGATAAAAAGGTTACATGAGTTCAGTTAATTGTAAATTGTTCAAACAAGAACAGCATATTTTAGACAAAAAAAAGCAAATGAAGAAAGAGAAACAAAAGAGCAAAAACACTACTAATTCTTGATAGAGTATTTTGTTAGATATTTGTAATTAATAAGGTGAAAATAGTTATGGAAGACTTCAGGGACCAGATCATTTTTGAGTTTAAACATGAACTGAAGAATGTAATATATATTTTGTTTGCAGATATTAAGAACTCTCAGTTCCCTCATTAAATGTTTAAAATTGGAATTTCTATTAGCGTTTGATAATACACGGCACGCTTCTCTTTGTTACAACTTACACGTGCTTTATAAACTGTGTATTGATATTGCGCAAAAATCCTGTATAAGACTTATTCTTATTCAATATCAAATTATGGTTACACTTTTATCTTGAATATTTTTTATTTTATTGTGAGTTTGTTTGCCTTAAATTCATACTTTAGTACTTAAGAATAATGTCACTTATAAAATTTTCATCTCCTAAACTTCTTGCACAACATGTTTTATTAATTTTCTAAAAAGTATATCAGCGTACTTTGTTTAAAATGTAACAAGTTTGTGTATTTGGCTGAACAGTAGTATGTCATCTCAAATGTTGCAATTATTTTGCAACATGGGTTTTTTAGCAACCATTGTTTTAGTGGAACTGCAATTAAAACAATGGCATTATAAAATTTTATTATATTATAAACACTTATTAAATTACAACTTTTGTAATTTAGTAAGTGTTTATAATATAATAAAATTTATATTATAAACACAAATTTTGAATTGGAGTTCATTGGTGTTGTGTCAAAAACCACTATTAACAACATGTTAATAGTGGCTATTCATCAGCTAGCCACTTTTGGTGGCTGCCACTAATGGTCCACTAAGTAACCAATAAGCAAAATTACAGTGTGCTGCTCAAAATGCCATATAAATCAACTCAAATTCTTCCATAAAATGTTTGCAAGGTAGAGTTATCAACAATTCTTTAGTTTAGTTATCAAACTGCAAATAAAATTAAAATAGGATTTCATTTTTTGTATATAGTTATGTAAATGTGTATATCAAATCTAATGTCCACATAACTTAAAAAAAAAAATGAATATCTAATATTAATTCAACAAAGTTTTTAGTTGACTCTTATTTGCTTCATGTGTGGCCTAAAAACTATCTGTCAGACATCCTTTAAGTAACATTTCCCCACGACCCTATGTTTCATAATTTAACAGGTTAAAGAGTGCTGGAATTACCAACAAATAAAAAGAGTAACATTTTTGTATATTGACACCCATCAGCCTTGGAAAGAGAAATACTGAAAAAAATGGACACGCAAAACTGCTAGATAATGATGTTAGATAATGATGTTGATGGGTTTGGCATTGATGGCTGTTTGATGATGCCATCATTGCCATTGATGGCAATGATGATTGTCGTTTGATGGCAAATTGCTTGCCATTGGTTTGCAGATGGCAATTAAATTGCAGATGGCAATTGATTGCCATTGATGGCAAATTGCCATTGATGATGCCATCAATGACAATTTGCCATGATGGGTTTGGCATTGATAATATTTTTACTACACTATATAATCATTGTCAGTGATAAGTTCTTCTATTCTAGGTTTGTGTAGTTTTACTCAGAAAACTGGACGAAACAGAAAATTTTTTAACTTGGTGTCTTTCTATACTTAGATCAGCTTTAGTAAATTAGGGCACAAGGTATTTAAATATTTTTTTCAATCATTCCACTCTTAATCAAAATTACTTTAAACTAATTGAAGTTTTTGGTATTTCTTAACTGATATTTTGTATCATTTTTAATAAAAAATATTTACAAATTATATTTAACTTTTATGCTTTGTTATAGATGCTATTTTTATAGAGAAAAAAGAAAAGATATATGCACAAAAGAAAACAAAGTTGTAATTAAAAAAAAATTTTTTTATCAATTTTAATAAAAAAAATCTATCTCATATTAAATATAATATAAAAATAATTACTTGTGAGTTCATCTACTTTTTTTATTAGATCCATTCTATTCATTTTCGTTAGAGCATTTTTAAACTCATCAAGTGTTGGATTGCGGTTCATTTGTATCCATTTAGTTAACATTGAATATGCTTTTGCATTAATTCTTTTATTTTCTTGATCAATCATGTCTAAATAATTTTCTTCAATATTTAACCAACGCCCAAGAGTTCTCCAATCTACTCCAACACTATCACTAAACTTTAATTTAAACGCTTGGCTAAAAATAGTGGTTTCATCTTTTTTGATCCATTTTGGTTGATCCATTTTGATGTTTCTACAAAGTCTCTTTAAATATTATAAAAACCTAAAGCAAAAAAATTATAACATTTGAAGAACTTGTTTTGACAAAATATACTGACAAAACGATGCTAATACCAAATAAAAGAATTCAAATAATTTGTAAATCGCCTTAATTACACCGAGCTTTTGTATTAACTGTATTATCTCTTGTATAGTACATACAAGACACTTTGTTGCGGTTTTTGTACTGGTTTTACAGGGTCTTAAAACTTTTGGGAGTTATAAAAAAATTATATATTATGGTTTTAAACTTCAATTTCACATTTCAAAACATTTTTTTCTTTCTTTTTCTCAGGAAATTAGGAATTGAAGTTCATTAAATAAGATTTTTTTTTTTTTTACTAAACATTATAAGAAGGAATATCACAAAATTAAATATATATAAATATATATATATAAATATATATATATATATATACATACATACATATATATATATATATATATATATATATATATATATATATATATATATATATATATATATATATATATATATATATATATATATATAGGCTGTTATTTAATGAAAACCATATTTATTCCTAAATAATTCAGTCAAAAATGTATACCAAAGTCTATTTAAAAATTAAATTTTGTATTTAGAGTTAAGGTTTGTGCGAGTGTCAGTGATGATTTGAAGTTTTGATGATTTGAAGGTTGATCCATTTAGATTTATGATACCAGGATATATACAATACACATACATATACATATGTAAATGCGAATGTATATAAAAATATATGTATAACATACATACATACATATATATATATATATATAATATATATATATATATATATATATATATATATATATATATATATATATATATATATAACCGCAAGCCTTCCAGGAAAGGCGTACGGTTTTTCATTTTGTATGACCACACGCGATAATAATATTTTAGAAAACGTGAACATGGTCGTTTGCAAGTTTTATAATAATGCTGAAAAAGTTTCAAAAACAAAAAAACAAAACTAACAAAATAAAAAGAGATTGAATTAGAAAAAAATTAAAACAAAATAATAATTTAAATACTTTGTGTACTGTTTTTATTTTTGTTTCTTTAGAGTTACATTCAGCAACAAAATTAAATAAGGCGAAGAAAAAATAAAAAACAGTTTGAAGTCTACAATAAAAAGAATGATTTTCCTTTTCTTATTTTTTTTTAAGAGGATAGCAAAAATACTAATTGCAATGTGTTTGTAAAATTTATTTGTATAATTTTAATGTAGCAACAAGGGTTGAATTAAGCGAATGCAAAACGCAAAATCTGGAAAAATATCTAGTATTCAAAATTTTAGTTTATACAAAATCTTGCTCCTTGTTTTTAATGAGGGAATCAACTTAAATTTGTTAGCGAAAAAAAAAACAATAAACTTACGATTACAAAAGTAACAACACTCTAGTCACTAACTGCATTACAAAAGTAATAACACTAAAATAGTGTTAACACTTTTATAACGCACTTATAACTTTTAAAATTCATTCTTTGTTCAAGCAACATTAGTATTCCCAAATTTTAATTGAAGTAGAAAAATATCTAGAAGAATAAAGTGGATGTTCAAATAATATTAAAACTAAAGTAACTAATAAAAACGTTACAAACAACTTTTTGAAAACGTATCGTATTAAATGTTTAGCATTATGAAAAACGTTACTAATAGACCGTAAAAACACGCGTTAATTTTAAAATTAACCAATAAAAATATTTTATTGGTTGATTTTAAAATTAACGCGCGTTTCAACGTAACATTTTTCATAATGCTATACTTTTTATAAAGTAACGCTGTTTAAGCGATATGTAAAAGTTCCTGAAATTTTTAATAATATTTGAATATCCGCTTTATTTTTTCTAGATGCTTTTCTACTTTAATAAATGTTTGGAATTAATAATGTTGTTTGAACAAAGAATGAACTTTAAAAGTAATAAGTGCTTTATAAATGTAAAAACACTATTATAGTTTTATTACTTTTATAATGCAGTTAGTGACTAAAGTGTTATTACTTTTGTAGTCGTTTATTGTTTTTGTTTTATTTTTTGTAACTTTCTTGCTAGAAAATTTTTAATAATTTGCTCCTTGTACACAAAGTACACAGCTTTGCATGAACTAAAATTTTAAAGACCTAACATTTTACCAGAGTTTGCAAATGCGATCGTATAATTTAACTCTTGATATTAACTTGTTACATTATACTTATACAAATATATTTTACAAACAGATGACGATACATATTTTCTCTTTCCTCTTTAAGCAAAAAAACACATAAAATATGGAAAAAATCATCCTTTTTAACGCCTAAACCTGTTTTTTTTTATTTTTTTGCTTTTACTTAATGAAATTTGTTGCTAATAATAATAACCACTAAGAAAAAACAAAAATAAAAACAACACACAAATTATTTAAACTATTATTATTGTTTTTAATTTAAGTTTACTTTAATTTCTTATGTAGTTATTATATTTAAAACAATTTTTCAGTAACGCATATATAACTTGCGCAAACGGCTGTGATCACGTTCTCTAACCTGAAAAACGTTTGCGTGGTCATACGAAAAAAAAAACGCAAGCCTTTCCTGGGAAGGCTTGATATATATATTAGTCGTGGAAAGGCAAAAAGTGTAATCGAACTCTATTCCTGACCACGCATTTATTTTTTGCGACAACTTAACCACTAAAAATATGAAAACGTTTGAAAAATGCGCTAAATATAAGGTAATAAAGCAAGAAATAGCTTTTAATGATTGTTTACTATAAAAAACATTTATTTAAACTATTGAAAGATATTGTTAAAAAGTGTATTTTTTATGATGAATATAAATATTTTTAAATAATTTTGTACAATAGATTTTGAAAACAACACTGAAAACAATTTTGCAAAAAAACGCTTGGCTCATAACAGGGGTTTCATCTTTTTTGAGATGTGTAAAAAGTTGACACATCTTGATGTTTCTACAATAAAATAGAAGAACTATGATACCAGAATATATTTAATACAGTGTATTAAATATATCCTGGTATCATATATTTGTATATACATATACATATCATATATTTGTATACATATCATATTTGTATATATGTATCATATATTTGTATATACATATGCGTATTTACAAATGTATGTGTAATACATACATTTGTAAATGCATATGTATATACAAATATATATATATATATATATATATATATATATATATATATATATATATATATATATATATATATATATATATATATAATATATATGAATATATACATATATACATATACATATATATATGTGTGTATATATATATATATATATGCATATATATATATATATGTATATGTATATATATGTATATATATATATATATATATATATATATATACACGGAAGCAGGAGCGATCGCTCTCGATTGCTGACCAAGTAAATTATATTTAGTTACGAAAAACTGGCCAGATTTTTTAGTTGTTTTGAGAACATTTTAAAAAGCAAAAAAAAAAAGCGCAAAAGAATAATTGGACCGATGAGAAACAATTACAAAAAAAAAAAAAAAAAAATTACGCAAATAAAATATGTTTAGACGCAAAAAAACTTAAAGCTAAATAAATTACGTTTAGAACAAATATTTTTTGAAACATCGCTCTTTTGTAATTTTCTTTATAAAATTAAGCGATGTTTTTAATATAAAGTAACAACTTGCGATTGTTTAAAAAAGAAACAAAAGCTCTTTATTTAGCAAAGTTTTAGTTTTATTTAAGCTAAATTATTTTATAAATAAAAAAAGCAATTTTTTCAATACCTATTTAATGCGTAGTTTGAAAAGTTTAACATATTTGAAGCAATTCTTCTTAGTAAGAAAAACAAATGAAATAATTAAATCATTGAATTACTATAGAAATTAAATTAACAAGATAGAAATCAACTAAAAAGGTTAAAAATACTTTATGACGAGGAAGCGAAACTACTTCACAATATCGCTGATGATGTTTAGTGAGTGGGCTTTTTAATTTTATTTAGTATTTAAAGCAGAAAAAAGTATAACGAGTTTCAAGGATGGCAACTTAAGCAAAAATAATTAGAGTTGGTAAACCAATATATAGAAATTTTTCTTTATATTTAATTATTTGCTATATATATATTTTTGTTCTGTCATGACCTCAGGCGCGGTGCTTGTTCATCTGCGAGTTACTTTGTATGCGTTGTTTGTGTTTAGTAACCAGAAACTTCTTATATGTTTGTTACATAATTATTTTTATCAACTATAACGATTATAACTTCATTGAAATTGCAATTATTTTTGTAAGTCTTTGTTTAAATCATAAAAACTGCTTTAAAAGATTTATTACGATAAAAAACAGATACACAAATTTCATTTACATAAAGAATACATACTTTTTAAATAAAAAAATAAGAATATACTATCAAAATCTATAACTTATAATAAACTTTTGAAATTTAGGCAATTTGATATATGTTCAAAATATTTATTTTTGTAAACAAATAATATAAATTTTCAAAACAAGCAAACTAGAAATCTCAAAACGTAACAAATCGTGAATATGACAATTTCTAAAACATTTCAACAGGATACTCTAAAACTTTATTTTGCTAAGTCAGCGTATTTTTTGAACTAATAGAATTAGTTTCTTCGTTAATTTAGCGGGTTTTTAGTGTTTGCGAATATTTTCTTTATTCTTTGGCACAAAGATGTTTTGAGAACATTCAAGTTTATTATGTTTCTATGTATGTCCGTAATATATATATATATATATATATATATATATATATATATATATATATATATATATATTTGATATATATATATATATATATATATATATATATATATCAAATCATACATCAAACACAAAACTTGAAATTTGAACTAAGATAGTATCCATTAATCAAGTGGCGTATGAAGGTTTTTAAATGTTTGAAATACTTATACAACTTATAAAAAAAAATTACTGTGATAAGAGAATGGGAACAAGAAACCCTAAAATCGCCTCCTCTTATATTCTGACTTATATTCATCTGAAAATTTTAAATTTCATAGTAAAATATTTTGGTGTTCCAAAATTATGACCATATAAAGTTTGCAACCCCTTTAATTGAGGGGGGTTTGAACTTTACATGGTCATAGTTTTGGAACACCAAAATATTTTACTAAAAAATTAAAAAATTTCCGATGAATTAAAGTCTAGTTAAAGATAATACAAAAAAGATTTCATCGTCTTGTGGAGAAATACTTTTTGTACTATTTTCAACCAAAATAGTACAAAAAGAGTAGAAATTTTAGGTCAAACATTTGTAAGTGGAAAAATTATTAGTTACAGAAAAAAATTATTTAAAAAAATCAATTCCAGTTAGTAATGTCAATGACTTGTGAAAAAAGCTTGAACTTCATGCAAAACTTTCTATGACTTCAGTACGTAATTGATTACGCCTATTTGGTAATTTTTTGCATAAGTTTTTACCTTTTTTTAGCATGCTAACTAATGGCAACTATATACTTTACAAATTTGTATATAAAAATCAAACCATCATGTTTACATCTATTGTCCAATGCCACGGTAAAAAACTCCAATTAGACAAAGGGTGATGACTCATTTACATACTTTGGTGTCACCAGCCTAATAAAACAACTATATCCAAAAAGTATAATAAGCCCTACTGCAGGACTGACAGGAACATTTGACTCATTACATCTTAGATATGTGACCTTTCTATTTGCCATTAGGATTTAACAAACTTTTAATGCCTTTTTCTCAAGTAAAGGCATGGTAACAAGATTAATGGAGCATTATAATAAATTTAAACTTTTCAAAAACTGTATTTTATTTTACAGAAATTTATTTTTTACCAATAACTCAATTTTAAGTGAGTTATAATTAATAATTAAAGCTATATACTTTTTAAGTAGTTTTAATACATAATAAAAATAGAAGTATGGATGTCATGTCATACATTATATAAATTGTCAAATGCACTTTCTTACAAAAAGGTATCATACTCTAGTTATCAAACAAAAAGTTGACAATTTTAATAAATCTTGCTGAAATTAAATATTTTTAATATAAAATATTTAATTTTAGCAAGATTTGAAATTGTTGTTATTGCCTTCCATCATGACTATTTAATGATTTATTTTTTTTATTTTTCAACCAGTCTTGACACTATATTAAACTTTTGTTTTTCAGAAAAAAGTGTTTAACCTAATAGTATTAGGTTAAACACTTTTTTCTGTAATTTAAGATTATTTTTTCAAGTGACAGACAACATTTTACTGTATTAGTAATACAGTAAAATGTTGTCTGTCACTTGAAAAAATAATCTTAAATTACAGATTATTAATTTATTTTAACACAAAAAACTGTAAGTAAATGAAGTAGTGGCGTTAAAGCCTTTCTTTATCCTAATTATATTTATATGTATATTTATATTAAGGTTTATTTATAATATTTCAATATTAGTTAGGGTATAAAAGTATAGTCTCCGTTATAAAAATGATTTGTTTTATTTTATTATTACAATAATATTATTAACAAGTAAATAAATTTAAATATTTAAACTGTTTATATAAAACTTACAACTATTCAAAATTCACAATGTTTCAATATTATAAGCAAGCAGACTTGTTAACTCGTCTTTCTTTTGATGCCGAATTGAAAAATGAAATCGTTAAAAGGTCTATTACACAATCACAATTATTATTGGACGTTAAAACAATACCACACACCCATTTATTGAGAGGCTTCTCTTATTACTTCTTAAGTTACACTTCTGCGATTTATGAAGTGGCGGATTAAGACTTCTTGGGGCCCGGGGCTATTTTTATTTTTGGAGGCTTTTTTATGGGCCAGAATCTAAAAATGACTAAAAAAAAGAAGGTCCTCAAAATTTTTTGGGGGCCCTTAAATTTGCGGGGCCTGGGGCTATAGCCCCAGCCCTTCCCCCCATCTTTAATCCAGCACTGGATTTATGTCGGAAACCCTATTTGTTAATTCCGGGTAAATACAAGAAACTTATTCTGAGATCATTACTTTTTGTTTATATAAACAAAAAGTAATGAAATTTTTGAAGATATCTATAATTATAGATATTGTAAACCAAATATAATTAAATGTACAGAATTTGTATTTTCTGGCATTAATACGAAAGATGTATTAATTTTTGAAAAAAGGAGGCTAAAAAGAAGTTTTTAAATGTTATTAAATATCTCTATTCTTCAAAAATTTCTTTCTTAGAAAGAAACTTTTCAAAGAAATTCTTCAAAAATTTCTTTCTTAGAAAGAAATTTTGAAGAATAGAGATATTTAATAACATTTAAAAACTTCTTTTGAGCCTCCTTTTTTCAAAAATTAATACATCTTTCGTATTTTACATTTACAAATTAATACATATTTCGTATACAAAAATTAATACATTTTTCGTATTTCGAATAGAAAGTTTCTATTCGAAATGTCTTTCGTATTATTGCGACTAAATACCAATTATGTATGCATAATTTTATTTGGGTTACAATGTTAGTTATATTAGTTTAGTTTATTTTATTTGGGTCATTTTAGTTCGGTTATAATAAGTAGGGTAGACGATATTTCGTCTGACATTTTTTTCTCTTTTACTTTATGCAGTCAGCAGGGTCGGGTTTTGAAGTTGGAAGCACGGTGATTTAAGCCTGATATTTTATTGTGAGCATGCGCACATTTGTTTTTTTTTTTTAATTACGGAAAAAAATGGCGAAGTAGTTTTTATCTAAATAACTAAAATTCGTTGATTTAGTATTTTATTAAACAATTACTTATTCCTCGTGTAAAAACCTGAACTATATATTTTTAAAGTCTTACATTCTAGAAGGTTTTAAGTAAATCATAAAAATAAATAAGAATCTTTGTAAACAAAGAAAATTTTAATGAGCAAAATGTAAGGTTTTTTAGATAAAAAAAATAAAATATCTGTTAGCTAACTAGAGGGATATCTTTTGTTTGAAAATTTTTTGACTAAAAAGTTCAATTGTTTTAAATTCTATAAATCATGCCTAAAAATTCTATGCCTTTCGTTTTAACCTGTCATTTTTTTAAAAAAAGTTAACTGCATTTAACGGCAGGCTGGTAACATTTTTTGCGTAGTTTTTTTAGCTTTTTAATGGAAGAACTTTCTACTCTGAAAGCCTTACATAAAGTTCAAGTTAACCTTAAACTTACAATGCGTGCACGTTTTAAATCAAGAATATTATAATGTGTTTACCAGAACACTCTGATACTCAGAACAAAGTTGAATGTGTGTATATGTATGTGTATATATATATATATATATATTATATACACACATAAAAATCAAAAAAATTTTTTTTTTTTAATTTCTGGCTTCATTGCTTTAGCTTTTGGATGGTTTCTTACATAATGTTCTTTCACCATGCTTTTCAAGCGGCTACAACCTTTCATATGACAAAACAAACGATTAAGATTGTTAAATTCAGCATGCAAACTTTCTCCGCCTTGTTCTCCATAAACTCCAATGCCTAATCCCCATTTTTGAATAAATTGAAGAACATGTGTTTCAAGCAAATGCATCTTTGGAGTTACAGATGCATTTGGCCAAGTTGATCTATAAAATTCCATAAGATTACAGATTGCTGATTCTAAAATTAAATAGTTTACATGTTTAAAAAAAAAGCCTAATTGAATTTCTTTAAATAAATTCCTCAAATTCTAACTAAAAAAAGCAACCAATTAATGTTTTTCAAAATAACTATTATGGCATTAAAGAATATGCTAACTTCAACTACAGTTTGCGTAAAACGATTTTAAATACCTACCAAGTTCCTGAACATCATTTTCTTGAAATGATTGTGAGCTGTTCATCAAGTTATGACATTTGGAATAATATTGAAACAACTGTTTAAATTTTTGGCTCACATTAACTGAGAGTAAATGAACTTCTGTATCAATAAAACCAAGATTTGAAATCAGTTTTGGAATAGAGTTGCACAAATCTAGCAAAGGTTGAGGCTAAATTAAATATAAGTAAAATTAAATAATTTTGAAATATTTTTATTAACAAAACGCAGGGGTGGCCGATGTGTTCAAAGCAGTCTGAACAAAAAATTAAAAAAAAAAAAAGATTTTATCTGATCGATATAACCAACCCACCAGGTTAGGATATTTAATATAAAACATCTGTAAAAAAACCTTAAGCATTGTGTGAACATGGTTTCCAACAAAGCATTTCCCATGATAAGCCTGTCTTTGTACCTGATTAGCCTTTAAAATTTCATCAAGTTGCTGAATGCAGGGACCTGAAATTTTATCAAGAATGTTTGCTTCATTTAATGAATTTAGTTCTTTCATCTAGAAAAATATTTTTCTTGTTAAATATATGCTACAGAAACTGTAGGTAATTGTATTGTAAATTTTTGAAATTGATATATTTTTGGCTTTCTAAAATTATGTTAAATATAATTCTAACTAAAGTCTAAATTAAATTCATATTTTTTTTGTAAATAATAAATACCTTATCAGTTTTTTTTAAATCATAGTAAAGTATTCTTGGTGCATATACTTTCCTTATTTCTTCTGTTCTGTCTGGTTCACATAAAACTTTTAATGAAATTGTGTCTTGTAAAAGTGTAATTTTATTATCACAGTCCTCAATAACACTTTTTATAAGATTTGATTGAATATGCATATTAATGTATTTGTCAAAATCATCTTTACCAATTGTATTATTTTTTAGTGCAAGCTCTCCAGCAAGTTTGATATCTAACAAGTGACATTCATCTTCAAACATGTTAAAAAACTTCAAATAGGTTCCTAAAGATATATGTAAAGCAGGTACTGCTACCTAAAAATAAAATTAAACACTATTAAAAACACTTAAAGCCATACAAATCCTCAAAATAAAACTAAAATACAGTGCTAAAAATAAATTACCTGGTCTAGAGGAATGTGAAACAAAGTTTCATTAATCACATTATTGAAAAACTTAGCCTTTTTCAAATTTCCTCCACTACTTTGGAATCGATTAAAATCAATGTTTAAAGATTTTAGAGATCGTTGTGAAACACCATTCTCTCTACTAATTGGAGCCAACTGGATACTTTCTTTGGTTATATCACAAAAAAGACAGCAATGTCGACCTATAATACCATAAGTAACAGTATTGAATGGAGTTAAACAATTATATCTTTAAAACTTTAATTTTTCAATCTTACAAAAGTTTTTACTTATGATAACTAAAAAAAAATTATCATCAAATAACATAAAATTTCTTTAAGTACAGCAAACCTACCACTCGCTCCTGTGATTCCATATACACTGCAAAGGAAATCATAATCTCCAAATATAAAAACACGAACATTATGATTTCTAAAAACAATTAAAATATATTAAATTAACACAAAATATTTGAATTTTATTTAAATTATCAATGCTTATTTCTTTAGAAATAGTAACTTACTGCCATATCATTTTTTGTATCTCATCAACTTGTAATGTATATCGAGATAACCCTACTTTAAGATTAGTTCGGTAGTCTCTTGCTTCAAATGTACTTAATACAATACTATTTGATTTTGAGTTTGGTTGGTCTTGGTTTACAATTTGGTAACTCATTTTAAATGAACCACCTCCATGGTCTCCTCCAATTTTTATGTGTATTTCATCATTTTTTATTCCATCATGTTTTATTAACTTAAAACTAATAAATTTAAATAAAATAAAAATATAACATAAAAAAATACAGCTTAAATAGTTTTTTACAATAGTTTATATTTAGATTTTTAAGTAACAAATTTGTACAAATATCCATACCTTTCAAGAATATCTAACAGGTTTTTAATATTAGTGGGTAGATTGTCTATGTATGCCCAGGGAGCATGTTTGATTTCAAAAACTGACTTATTATTTTTATTTTGAAATGTAAAATCTCCATTTAATACAACAAGATCATTTCCTGCCCAGGTATTTGCAACTACTCTTTGTTTAAAGTTTGAAGCAGTCTTAATATTTCTTGAGTTTAACCATCTACAATATTTAGTAAATAACACTTATTCATTTTTTTCACTAAATTATTTTTCATACTGCTTACTTATATATGAATTATTATGTAAATTAATAAAAGCATGCATTTTTAAATATACACCTACATTCACTTAAATAATAAATCAATTAACATTAATCTCTAAATAATTAACACTAATAAATAAACTAACCAATAAATATTTAAAAAAATAATTTTACCTAGTCATAGTTTTTAATTTATTCCACGGTACCCCTACATTTGCTTTAAAAGCAACCAATTCTTCAGCAGAAAACTCAACAACTCCAATCTTAGCACTTTCTAAAACTTTATTTTTTTGATTGTGATCAAATGATTTAAGCATAACTGATGTTTGCACTACTAGTGAATCTTTTGAATTTCCAACTTGATGATTAGCTTGGTCCACTAGGTGTTTGTGTCTTTTTCTCAAGGTATGACCACTGCAAGATGCACTTTCCTTGTAGGCTTTGGGCATAACAGTTAAGCAAAGGGGCTTTAAAATAAAAATATATATCAATACATAAACCTAATATCAGCAATCTTTATCATTATGAATATTCAAAATTCCAGACAAGAAATTTTATAGTTTAAGTTTTATATTAATGTACTTTACAAATATTATTACTCTTACTCTTGGGCCACCAGATAAAAATTCAATTGTAGTTGTTTTTGAATTCTCCATTTTTTGTTTAATTACATGCAACACTGCATCTTCAATATTACGTGGAATATGACTTGACTTATCAACTTTAAATAAATCATCAACTATTGTGCTGGAATTATTTAATAAATGATCTTTTTTGCACTCATGATTTTCATACTTGTCTTTAATAAAGTTTTTTTTGCAAATCTTGCATGCAATATACAAATGTTCAATCATCTCCAATACATGAACAGAACTACAAAGGCTATTAATCATAATGCAGGTTAAACAAACAGGACATCTTGCTTCATTTTCTAGCTTACCTTTAATAATTGATATAATACATTGACTACAAAACGAGTGCTGACAATCTTTGATCATGACTGGTTGATGCATTATCCTCCCACAAACTTTACAAATACATAATGTTATATGTGGGTTTAGCTGAATATTGAATTCAGAAATTTCTTTTTTGTTTAAAGGTAAGGGCAAGGATTCAAGAAACAAGTTTATATTTAGTTGTGTCCATCTTTTAAAAACTCCTGGCCGTCCAACATTTGGAGATGGTTTTCGACCAACCTTACCATAAATACACATACACTCCTTTGTTGGACATTTTAACCAAATTTTTGGTTTAATCTTAGATAGTTTATTTCCTCGTGTTTCAATATTCTTCATAGTTGAATAACATTTTAGGCACATTTGTGGTGGATGAACCTCTACACAATCTTCTTTAGTATTTATTTTAAAAACATTAAATATTCTTTCAGTCCTACTGGCAGTTGTTAGAGAGTCTTTTCCTGTTAAATTTCCACAAATTCTGCAAACTCTTAATAACTTTTGTTGATGTTTTTCAGTCATCTTCTAAATAAAATTTTTGAAAAGTTTTTAGCTAAATAATGAAATAACATATTATAAAAAAATGACAGGTTATAGAAGTCAATATTTTTTGAATATCAATGAATAATACTTTTATTAAAAACTAATCCACATGTCATAAAAATTTTGCTTCGTCCATAATTGAAATGTATATAAAGTGTTATTTTAAACAATATTACTCTTTTCTGTTTTAACTATTGTAGTAAATGTTCAAACATAAATTTCACTCAGATTTTTTGCACAAAACAGCTCAAGTATATAAAATACTATTACATTTGTCTAATTATTAAAAACCTCATAAAAATTGGATTTAAAATGGAAACAATGTTGTAAGGTATTTATTTGTTTTTAACACGATAAATACAAATTTTAATATTGAATATTTTTATCAGACGCATGCGTATAATAAAATCTCAAGCTTGCATAAGTACTGAATCACCGTGGAAGGGGGGGAGCACAATCTTCAATTGGTGAAAAAAGTCCTCTATATCTTAAAAAAAATTTTCTTAAAAAAATTTTTTCATAAAAAAAAAAAAAGGTCTTTCAGAAAAAAAGTGCGGGAGGGCCTATGACCCCTGCCCCCCCCCCCAAGTGTTAACGGCCCTGGTCAGAAAAGAAAAATTTCGTTATTAGGTTTACGCATAGTCATAAGAATACATAGTCTGGAAACACGGACCGTTTCTATTATTTTTTTATTTTAACTTGAAAACTATGCGACGACCCGGTGAACCTGCACAAGCTTAAAAAAATGGCAGGTTTTATTAGCAATTTCAAGGAAAATGTTGATTTGGAATGTTTGTTTGAAATAGTTGAAGAAGGATTTTTAAACAATGACATTGAATTAATTACAGATATAAATTCTATTGTTTCTGAGGGTAATATCTTTACAGAAAATGTCAAGCAACATGCATGTAATCAGTGTCCTAAAGTTTACAAGACGATCAGGTTTAAATAGACACTCTGCATCGAAGCATATATTAGAGAACATTGATAAATGTTCTTCAAACATTAATAATACAGAAAATTCTTCAAATACAATATCCCGCTAAAACTTAAAAGCATAGTTGAAGAATGTGCAAGTTTATTGGTAAGGGATATGTGTCTTTCATTTGATATAATAAAGCACTTTTTATGTCAGAAAATTAGTCTATCAATAAATGATGAAAATCTTTTTAATGAAAATCTTTTTAAAGAATTAAATTCAATAAAAGAAAAATTTAATATGGACTGTTAAGTGAAAATTTACTAGTTTCACACTTCAGCAATTTAAGTTTAAAAAATACACTACTCACTGAAATGTCGTCTTTTATATTAAACTATCTTACTGGTGTAAAACTAAATTTTGTTAAAACTGTAAATACAACCAAGAACTTACCGATATAGAGAAAAGAGTTTACATTATCTTGTTGGATATATTTTTCAAATAGATATATATATATATATATATATATATATATATATATATATATATATATATATATATATATATATATATATATATATATATATATATGTATATATATATATACATATATACATATATATGTATATATATATATATATATATATATATATATATATATATATATATATATATATATATATATATATATATATATATATATATATATATATATATATATATATATATATATATATGTATAACTTGCATAACAAATATTAAAACAAAAAACTTTAAAATGATGTTTTCTGTGTAGCCATTTAGAACCATCAATTCAAATGTATAACTTAAAGTACATACAAAACTACATCTCTACCCCCTATTTTTATTTTTGATTATGAGAACTTTATGCTGATTATAAATCGTATAAAAACATAGCTCTGAAAACTCAAGCAAATTACTCTAATTAGATCTTGAAGTTTAAAATATTACACAAAAAACGCTAATATTCGCTATCTTTTTTAAATGCAACTAAACGCTTTTTTATAAATCTTATTTTAAATTACGCAACCCGGTTTTTATTTTCATCGATACTAAAATTTACATAGTTTAAAAAAAGTACAATTATTAATTATAATTAAAAAATAAACTTTTTTTTTACATAAATTACTCTTTATATTTAAAAAATTAATTAAACTTTTAAAGGTAATGTTGCAGAATAGTGGCATAAAATTCTGTTTGTTAACTTTTGCCCTCTTGCCCTTAGTTACTGATTTAGGGATAGGCGAGGTCTTCAGTACATACATCGACTGATTTAGGGAGAACTCGCAAGAGAGTTGATAACACATCGAAGGGTCAGGGTTGGGGCAGGTATCAATTTATACCATTATTCTTCCTTAAAGCCCTTGCCTATCTCTAAATCAGTAGCTACTAAAAAACAGTTTCGTTTTTTGTTGACAATAAAAACCAGGTTATGTTATTTTCAAAGTTTACTTTTGAATGAATTTTAATCATAACAGAGTACAAAAATAATGGTGAATAATAGCGTTTTTAGTGTAATTTTTAAACTTCAACATCAAATTAGAGTACTTTGCTTCAATTTTCAGAGCTATGTTTTTATACGATTCTTAATCAGCATAAAATTTTCTATCATAATCAAAAATAAAAATAGGGGGAAGAGATGTAAATTAACGCCACAAAACTTTAAAAAAAAAATAATTTTTAAGTATTCATAAAAATTTCTGAAACAGTATAACTATTAAATGAATTTTCCTTATCCTGCTTTCTTATCTTCCTCTCCTTATTCCTAATTTCTTAAGATAAGGTTGTTGTAAAACAGATATAAGTCTAAAATATTGAAAATGACCCTGAAAGTATAAAAATATCAAAAATTCACATTTTTCGGCAATTTTCAAGGCAGTTCCCTGGTAGCTTAAACTCATTTAAATTCAAATTTTTTGATATTTCTAAGTTTCATATGTTAAACCTCACCCTTTTTTAAAAAATGCCACTGGTAAATATGAATTTTTGAGTTTTGACCAAAGTATGACACACCCTAATGAAGGCGTGACGGGGCTTGTCACTCGGACTAGTACTGCGTATTTTTTTAATTTTTTTTTGTTCTCTTTTTTCAGAATTGTTAATCCTTGACTTTAATTTAAGTTTAAATTTTAGGTCCTTGGCCTTGACTTTACACCGCATGCTTTTGAATTATGAATTTTCTTGACTATTTTATAAACATTGTCATTTCATAATTTCTTCAACTAAAACTACAATTGACCAGTAGCATGAAGTTTTAATAAAATTATGAGGTGCA
This sequence comes from Hydra vulgaris, assembly GCF_022113875.1. NCBI lineage: Eukaryota > Metazoa > Cnidaria > Hydrozoa > Anthoathecata > Hydridae > Hydra > Hydra vulgaris. Next base: position 50,647,814 of record NC_061159.1, read on the forward strand.
AATTTTAAGCAATGTTTTATTACAAAATAAAACATCTCTAAGACCTTGTAAAAAAAAACAGAATATATTTGAAACGTCTTTCTTGCTCTTCTCAACATAAAAATAACAAAGAAATAAAAGTATTATTGTAATAATCTCTATAAAATATGATTATAGTCTATATAACTAATACTGAAATATAATAATGGTCACAGAAAACACGTTCGCAATACATTACTTTTTCTTAGTACTAAGAAAAATTAATGTATTGCGAACATGCAATTTCGTGCCATTTTTTACTAAAGTCAAACATAATTGCTAAATCAAGTAAAAATTTTAATTGTTGATCATAAAATCAGACATCTTTAAACTGACTTTTAACATTTAGGATTATAAAAAAGTTTACAAGTTTTGATATAAAACCAACAGTTTCACATGAATCCTGTATTTCTGGATAAATCTTTAGTGCAGTTAATGTTTCAGCACAAAAAATCTGAAGACTTAATGCAACATTCTGTCATTCTATGGGTTTCGGACAGATAGACATATGATTGAGATTTGATAGTTTAACAATAGAATTTTTCTCCAACTCAAACAGTATTTTTAAGTCTATCCACTTAGCAGTTTCTTCAAGGCCACAGTCTAAATATTTTAACTCTTGAATTTTTTCAGTTAAACAAATTTTTTCTAAGAGATTTAATTAGATGGACATAATCGTAGAGCAAAAAAATGTTTTCAATGTCCTCTATGGAGAAATCAAAATGAATTTTTTAAAGAATGCTTGATTTAATCTATTATTATCACACAAAATTGTAACAGTATTGCCATTACACGAAGAAACTAAATTTATCATACCAACAACTTGCTCAAATTGAAAATCAGTACTTAAATGATACACTAGCAGAGCTTTGTAAAAAATATTTTTACCTCCAAATAATGAGCAAATTGTAAAACTTATAACAGTGGTTACAAAATGTTTTGGATTATTTACTGCTTTTCCAAATAAATTACCGCCTTGATATGTTTGTTGTGGTTTTGCATAAACTTCGTCAATTATAATAATGACATTTTTTTGACAAGAATCTTTAAGATGCATAAAATATTTGTTAAAGAAATCAACATGTTCTAATTTAGCAACGTTTGATATAAGTATACCAAATGTTACAATACTTGGCATTTCATAATCATCTTTAAAACGATTTTAAAGAGATCTTGAAAATACAAAATACTCAAAAGCCCTACTTAAAATTTCTAGTGAATATTTTTTATTACCAACAAATGTTAATACATACATGCTAATAACTGGTTGGCTTTAATAATTTGTAAGTAAGATAAAATTTTATGTATTTGATTACTGCATAGTGGTTTAATCGGGCATCTAGATCCACAATGAAAACCTTCAAATTGCATATTCATTTTAATTTTTAAAAGAAACTGTCGAACGACAGAAGTATCGATATAATTTTTATAGTAAATATATTAAACCATCATCCACTGTAAAGGATATTACTAGAAAAGTAATATTCTCTTTGCTTACTTTTTTGCAAAGGTCATCAAAACAATTAATTTTATACAAATCCAGTGATATAAAATTTGATCATTTCAAAATGATACGATTTATAACATTTTTTTACAGGAGTTATTTTATTAAATAATTTTTCCTCAATATTTATAAAATAGTTATGCAATATCTATTGTCCTATTGGCTATTGTTATTATTAGCATTAAGTGCGTTGAGATATAACGAAGTTTCAGGATACAGCATTTTTAAAAAACTTAAATTTAGTTCGATTTAGATTTTTACAGTTGCATTAAAATTTGAAAAATTAATTTAGAGTAGGAAATAAATTTATTTTTATTCAGACATTTTATTTTATTTTTTATTTTTAACAAAAGCAGCTTATTACACTAACATAAAACATGTTAAAAATAAATTTATAGACATGACTTTTTAGTCAAAGTTTTCTCGTCTTACTTCCAAACTCCGTACATTTAAGTCACCTTTAATAATATTATAGGTGACTTAAAACCCTTATTATAATATTGTGAACCCTTTTTATTAATTTTATTGTAATAAAATTGAACCCTTATTGCAATATCGTTTACAATAAGGGTTACGTTTTTGCCGTAAAATTTTACCCTAAAATATTGTTTTAGATATTGGTGTAGCTTTAGATGTTATTCATTTCAATGATAGAAAGTCCGGTTTTTAATAAGTTTTTGAGATTCTAAATTTCAAAATTGAATACCTTGATATTTTGGTTCGTGTAAAATAGACAGCCACCGTCGACGACGTCGACGGTGGCTGTCTATTTTACACGAACCAAAACATCGTTTAAAGAAGAAAATCTTCTGAGCGTTTAAAAAAAAAAATGGCAAGAGGTGTTAAAAATGGATTTATTGATAAAGAAAAGGGCGTTGAGGGTGGAAAATTCTACTCTCTAGGAAAACATTTAAAAATAATATTATATGTTTTTTAAATGTATTTTTTACAGAATTGTTTTTTTAATATTGCACAAAACTTAAAATAGGTTTTTTTTTAAAACTATAAAAGCAATCAACTTGAAATTTTCAAGGTGTGCTCGATAAAAAATACGCGAAGGAGCTGTAGCAGAATTACACAAAATTAAATTATTTTAAGTTTAGAATAACAATCTTAAATAAAAAATTGATTTTTATTTTGCTTCCACTGTTTTTATCCGCCATTTTTGATGTACAAATTTTCATTAAAAATTTTGCTGCACTCCCTTTGTGTTTGAATATAGTCGCGTGGTAAAACATAAGTGGCTACACTATTTAAGTGGGTGAACATCCATCTGTTTTATACTTCCATAATGTAACACAACAGTTACAGATCCAGGATTTTTTAGTATTAGAGATAGAGCAAACGCCAAAAGAGTTATAGAGCAAATGCCAAACATTTTTAAGTTTATACTTATATCAAATAACTATGATTTGTAAAAAATTGCGATGATTGGAGGCTAAAACGAAAAAACCCTTTAAATTTAACCTTAAACCTCGCCCACCCCAAGCGGAAGGCCTTCCGCTTAAACCCCAATCAATTTGAGGGGCTTACAAACTTTATAGGTTCATAATTTTTGATCGCTGAGAGATAATACTATAAAACTTAAAATTTATTAATGAATATAAGTCTAATTAAGAATAGTAGAAAAATATTTTACTAACTCGTTGCCCCTTAAGGGGCAACGAGTTAGTAAAATATTTTATATATGAACGAGTTAATAAAATATTTTATATATGAACCTATAAAGTTTGTAAGCCCCTCAAATTGATGGGGGTTTAAAACTTATATGGTCATAACTTTTGAAAGCTGAGAGATAATACTATGAAATTTAAAATTGATCAAAGAATATAACTCTATTTAAGAATAGTACAAAAAAAAAATTATCAAATAGTGGGGGAGGAGAAAGGTTGTTAAAGTTTTTAAAGCTCTTGTTTCGACATAATACGCTGATAAAACCATGCTAATTCCAATTAAAAGAATTCGAATAACTTGTAAATCGACTTAATTACACAGAGTAGTAGATGTAAAAAAATTATATTAACTGAAGTAAATGTAAAAAAATTATATTAACTGAATGGGATGATTGAATCCAGTAGGAAATTAAACCAATGAACCATAATTCCATTTTAGTTTATGATGTTTTTATGGTGACAATGCCTAAAAATAGTCGGACGCGTACAAGAATTACATTTATAGAACTTAATTGGATTTTTCTAAATACTTGTTTAAATTATTAATTAAAGTTTGTTTATTTTAAAATTGTATGTGTCAGAAACAAAGATATGAAAAAAATATTAGACCTAATATTTTTTTCACAACTTTGTTTCTTGCATTTTTTAATCACAATACTTTATAATCACAACAGGCTCGTACCAAGGAAGGGGCCAGCCGGGCTGTGGCTCGAGGCGCCAAACTTGAAAGGGCGCAAAATTTCCGAAAAATAAATTATATGTAAATTTCATCTCTTTGAAGTTGATAAAAAAAAGTTAAAATTGCGCCTCTTTACATAAACTCCAACTTATAAAAGCTCATTTACTGAGCATAGTTAAAATATATATAAACTAAGATAGTTTATATATATTTTTAAAGTTATCTTTTTTTTATTCAGAATATTCAATATTAATTTTATTTATATTTGTTAGATTTTGAGACTATATGGACACTGTCCATATAGTCTATAGTCAATTTTATATAATGAGTTAAAGTTAATTGAAAAGTTCCATTATTAGAAATAACTTTAAATTATTTTACAAAATCCTTAAAAAAAATCACATTTCATTAAGATCATTTTTTTGATTGCAAAAAACACATTATTGGTTTTTAAAACTTAGTTAAAACATGTATGTTTATCAACTATAGTGAACATAAAGTATCTTTAATGAATCGCAACAAAAAATTATCTGGCGCTCAATTTAAGAAGAAAAGAAAATAGCGCCTAGAAAGTGATAATAAATTACAAAATTGTTTAAAGAAGTGGTTGGTAACTAACTCTGAAGAGGAAAAACAAATTTCAGAGGATATTAGTATTGAAGTTGTTGAAAGTTCAACAGATAAAGTTTTTCAAACAGTTCAAATTAATGACTTAAGTTCAGATCATAATTTGAAATTAATTGAAGAGTAGATTTTCATTAGCCAAAGTCAAGAAGAATTTTGCACAAATAATTTAGAAACAACAAAAGAGTATGGAAATTTCCAGCTTTCTGACCGGGCTGAAATAGATCACAATGAACTTCATTCAGAAATATCAGATATTCCGCCAACCTTAGGAAAAAATTTTCAATACAGGTGTCCAGCAACATGGCCTAAAAGAACGGATAACATAAGATTCTTTTTGATTCAACATGGGCCAGAGAAAGAAAGAAGACAATTTTTTTCATACACGCTGTGTAATTTTGACAACAGAAAACGACACTTCAGCACAAAATCGTATGAAAAGGTTCATCCCAACGGTTAAATGTTTGTTCCCAACAGGTTGCTGTACAGCAATAAAAAAGATTCATTGTTTTGTTTTTGCTGTTTGTTATTTTCAACAGCAAAAACCAACAATTTCTCAGAAATTTCAAAAGGATTTTGTGAATAAAAAAATCTAAACCCAAGAGTTCCTGAACATGAAAACAGCAATGAACATCAAAAATGCTATTCTTATTAGAAAATTCTCAAAAAAACCTCGAAGAAGGAAAGATCATGGATTCTGATCTGCAGAGAGTTATCAAATTAGAAATGAAAAGTGGAGAGACAACTTGAAAGTGATTGTTGATGTAATTTTTTTCTGTGACAGGAACAATCTTTCCTTTTCGGGACACAACAGAAGTCATCGGTCAACAAAACAGTGGCATTTTTCTGAACTTGATTGAGCTAATAAGCAATTATTATCATTTATTGGTTAAACATATTGCATCTATTAAAGCAAAGAAAACTACAACGACCAGCTTTTCTCCTCAAATACAAAATGAGTTGATTGAGTTACTTGGGCAAAAAGTCAGAAATAAAGTATTGTTAAATATCAAAAATGCTAAATACAACTCTGTTTTGTTTGACTGCACTCCAAATTCCTCTCATAAAGAGCTGATGACTTAAATAATTAGGTATGTCCACATCAATGATAAAACCTGTAAAATTGAGAAAAGCTTTGTTGACTTCATTGAAAAAAACCAAAAAAATCTTGCAACAGAGATCACTTAAAAATTAGAAAAAGACGGTCTAAAGATTTCTGATTGCCGCAGCCGAATTTATGACAATGGAACCAATATGTCTGGAAAATACAATGGCGTCCAAACTTACATCCATTCTTTTTGTGAGTTAGCAATATTAGTTCCTTGTGCAGCTCACACTTTAAATCTTGTTGGTGTCCATGATGCTGAGGTTTCCCCACTCATGGTTACATTTTTTGGAAAAGTTCAAGCCATCTTTAACTTTTTTTCAAGTTCTAAATTAAGATGGAAAGCAATGAAAACATTGACCATCTCATTAAAAAAAAAACAGTGACACAAGGTGGTATGCCAAAAAAAAAAGCAAACGCACCATTGCACAAACAAATAAAGAAGTTCTTCAAGTTTTGAAATCTATTATCCACAATTTCATAACAAATGATATCACAATATGCAATGCAAAAGATCTTATCATTCAAACTGATTTCAGTTTTTTGATTTAGTGGAATTTTTGGTGTCAAATTCTTTCATTAATTGACCGGGAAAACAAATTTATTCAGTATAAAAATGTTTCAATTTACTTTGCAGCAAAAAAAAATGAAAGGATTGAAGGCTTTCATTCAGAATTTGAGAGATGTTGGTGTGGGCAAAGTTATCAAAGATGCCGCAGAAACAGCCAATCAGAATGGAATTAAAGATTATTTTCCAGTCAAAAGGAAGCGCAAAGTAAAGAGGATGGCACTTTATGAAACTGAAGACGACTTTCAACTCCTCACACCAGAAACAGTTTTCGGATCACAGTGCAATTTTGTGTTTGACAACATTATTACACAAACTGAAAGTTCAGTGGAAAAACATAAGACAAAAGTCAAAAACTTATCTCAGATTTACACGAAAGATTTAGATTCTACTGATTTTCAGTTAGAAATGGCAAGTTTTAAATATCAAGCTGCTGCAATGATGGACAAAATCTTTTTTAAAATTTGAAAAATCTAGCTCAATTGACATTTTGTTGCTCATTTATAAATATTCATTGACTGATGCTTATCCTAACACTGCAATAGCTGTTCGCATCATCCTTACCATACCAGTCACAGTTGCTACGTGTGAAAGAAGTTTCAGTAAACTTAAGCTCATAAAAATGTTCACGAGATTAACTATGGACCAGTCTTGTTATAGTTTCATTTTCAACATAAAGTGTTTGTCTAGTCTGGCTATAGTTTCAATTGAACATAAAGTGGTAGCAACCTTGATTTTGATGACATCATTTGTGAACTTGCATCCAAAAAATCTAGAAAAGTGAATTTGAACTGAAGTTTGTGCAGTATTCATGACATATTGTAACTTACACTTGATATGATAAATTTTGAGATCAATAAATCGTTTTTTAATTTTATTTAATATTGGGAGGAGGGGGGGAGGAGGAAAGGGGCGCAATTTTCCTTTCTTGCCCGAAACGCAAAGTTGGATCGGAACGGCCCTGAATCACAATTTTTATATCACAACACTTTAATAAAATATTTTAAATCACTATTTTTGCATTTCAGTAAATAATTATTATTTTTAATATTTTCAACAATTTCTGATTAGTTATATATTTTTTAAATTAAATTTAACGAGAAAAATAGCTTCGAAAGTTTTCAATGTAAATTAGGATTTCCCTTCGGTCTAAATCTGGGTAGCAGTAACGAAACAGCTCAAAAAAGAATAATATTGAAAAAAGACCTACCGGAACAATATCGAAAGTGTGAATAAAGGAATAGTATCGAAATTTCAAAAAACGGAATTAGATCGAAATTGTAAAAAAAAGGGTGGCAGTAACAGTATCGAAAACAGCCAAACTGATTAATCTCAAAAACGGAATTTCCAGAATAACATCGAAATAGAGAATAACATCGAAATTGTAAAAAAAGGAATTGTATCGAAAATCCGAAAAATAAAATAACCTCGAAATTGTGAAAAAAGGAATAATATCGAAAAGGGACTTTTCGGAATAATATCGAAAAAGAAAACATTTCAAATTTGTTAAAAAAGGATTAGTATCGAAAATCCTAAAAGCAGAATAATCTCGAAACAGCTCAAAAGAGAATAATATTGAAAAAAGACCTACCGGAACAATATTGAAAGTGTGAATAAAGGAATAGTATCGAAATTTCAAAAAACGGAATTAGATCGAAATTGTAAAAAAAGGAACAATATCGAAACGGAACTTTCCGGAATTATATCGAAACTGAAATAAAATCGAAAAAGGACTTTCCGAAAAAGTAAATTTTAATAATAGGTTCGAAAATTCCAAAAGCAGAATAAATAGACGGCAATTTTTTGCGTTTTTTTGCGGTTTTTTATTAAAGTGTAGTAATTACACTGTATAATTGTATAATATAAACCAAAAGCTCTATTAGTAGAACAAAAAATATTGAATGTTGTGTTGTTGGCTATTTTTAAAACGATTCAAAACAAAATGTGTTGATTTTATTTACAGTAGGCACTTCACACGATTTTACTATTACAATTATCTCTTATTATAATTAATACCATTATACGCGGATAATGAAGAAGCTTTCAGGATGTGTTCATTTTTTAAATTTGGATAACTGGTTCCCAAGTTATGACAATCTATGTTGGGCTCAATATGGCACTAAAATTATGGCACTAAAATTTGATAATAAACTTATTTTTCATATGCTATCGAGACGGAATTTCATTGAAGTACTTATTCTGAATTATTTTCATTGTTTTTTTTTTTACTAAAGCATTCAATTCTACAAATTATCATTCTCATATTAGGGGCCCCTAGGTAAGAATTCCACTCCTCGTTTATCCATTTGGGGCAATTGGATCAAAAGCTATAAAAGCTTCGTTTAAACAGTAAAAATTAACTTTAGATAAAAAATAGAGTTTTTTCAAACGGTCAGGGTAAACAAATTCATTAACATTTATAAATAACAAGAAAATAGGTAAAAATATTAGGTCTAATTTCTTCTACAGAACTTTGATTGTTTTTGGCCCAATCGCCCATTCAGGACAATAAGGTAAAAATGTAAAAATACACAAAGCCCGTTTTCTCATTTTGGGGCAAATTGGGCCAAGAGTAAAAAAAACTTTTTTAAAACTACAAAAATTAACTCAAGTTAAAGAAAAAGACCTTTTTCAAACTGTCAGAGTAAAGATTCATTTACATTTATAAATATCAAGAATATATGTAAAAATCTAAGAAGAAACATTTTTCTCATTTAGGGCCGGGAGCCATGACGTTAAACTTATAACAATGAGCAAAAAAAAATTCTGAAAATTTTTCAGTTATAGCTCAAACCCTAAATGAGTAAAATTTGAACTCTATTTCATGAAGTGCACCACCAATTTTATGAAATATCATGCAAATAGTTTTGTCGTTAACATGGAAATGTGAACAAAGCGTCACATTATACCCGAACTTTATCATATTTTAATTTTACGCGTTGCAACGCGTTAAAGAGAAGTATGATAAAACTCACAAATCTATGTTAATGACAAAACTATGAACATAATATTTCACAAAAGTGGTGGTGACTTCATAAAATACCGTTCAAACTTCACTTATTTTCAAGCTTCTTTATCCGCTTAAATTGTAAATCAAATCCATGTGACGCAGTTATAAATAATGTTATTTATCATTTGCAACAACAATGTTGTTTTTATTATAGATAGCGTGTTGAATCTTAGAAACATTAGTGACATCTTTTGGAAATAATAAAAAAAGTTCGCCTTTGTTTAAATGCTTGAAAACATTTGCCCTTTAGTGATTTTTTAACAAAATGATTTTAGGCCCACTGCACAGTGGGCCAGAAACATGAAAAAATGATCAAAATTAATAACAACATATAAAATCAATTTAACAATATTAACATTATAAGATCAATTTAACAATAATTATATTAACTAAACATAATATTACAACCATTTAAATTTTCTTCAGGTTACTCACTTTCAAAAAAGATTAAAAATTTTTGAATTGTTAAAGGTTGGTTTTGCTCATTTTTTTAATTTTTGCTCACTGCTGGCCCACTGTGCACTGCTTGAATGTTAACTAAATATTTTATGTAAGCAAAACATAAAATTCCAAAAAGAACTATTAAACACTTACTTTATAAAAAAAAAATTGTCCTTACTACAAATTCTGATAGAGGGGGAGGGAAAATGCCTCCTTGACCCCTCCCTCCATGACGTAGCCAATGTAGATATACCCCCATGTTGAAGCCCATGTTCAATTATACTTGTTAATATATTATTCGCAAATTATATTCAAAAAAAACTTTGTAAGGCGTTTTAGAAAACTCGACTAACTTGAAGAATTATTAGTATATATATTAGTGAATAAAATATATGAAGTTTATGTAAGCAAAACATAAAATTCCTAAAAGAACTATGAAACACCTACTTTATAAAAAAAAAAATATCAAAATACATTAGTGAATAAAATATATAAATTTACTAATCTTCTAACAATTTATTTTATGTATAAAAGGTTATTGATTGTACTTTTTATGAAAAGTACAATTAATAACCTTCTATAAATATACAAGCCCATATCGTAAAGATTTTGAGGTTAGGTTGGTCGTTTCGGAGAAAATTGTGGTCAAGAATCGAAAATCTTAATTAATTTTTATAACGTGAAACTAAGAGCATTTGATCAAAAAAAAGATGTCAATCGCTCACGATTATCTCCTCTCTTTCCCCACCCCTACCAACAGTAAGGACCTGATAAATTTAATAGAAACTAGCTTTTAATAGAAAATTTATATCAATAGCAACTCTTTAAACAAAATGCATTTTTATTATAAAGCAAATTAAGGATGAAAAATCCTTTTTTATAGCTGTTTTGTGCTGGTCTGTAAAATCTGGGTCTGTGTTTTATATAATCTATAAAGTGTTATATCTTGGAAAGGAAATATTTTCAGCATATAGTTTTCACAAACTTTTTTTTTGTTGACTGTAACAAGTTATGATCCCGGCCAAAAATGTTTTAGCACTCGTTTTCTTCTTCTTAGTTTTAACCTAGTTAAACAAGTTAAAACCTAGTTAAAAAAAGTTAAAAGCAAAAAGCTGCTTCTAACACGCTTGTGCACACGAAAGTGCTAATCGTAACATAGTAACCCTCACGATAAGTCTTTTGATGGTACTGTCACTTGCTTCAAGGAAACTTATTTAATTTTGCTAGACAAGCAGCTGTAGAATTTTATGCTACATTTATCTATACAATAACTTTAACATGTAAATGACTATTGTTTCTTGGGTAATGGAATTTATTAAGTACTTATCCTAACGTGATATGGGGTTTGCTCAACTGAAACCAATACAATACGCCAACTTACGGAAAATCTTGTAGACCTTAATGGAATTGAAAGTCATTTATGTAAACTGAAAAATGACGTTATTGATTATTTTTTATTCCAGGCGGAGCAATAGGAAAAAAATTATACCGCTTTTATATAATAAATTTTTTAAAATAAATTTAAACAATTGTGTGACATTCTAGTTTTTAAAATATAGATAAAAGGGAAAATTTTACTGAATCATTGAAAAGGTTCAATTATAGATGATATTGGTCCTCGGCAAGTGGGACAATGAGCTGTGTTGCTTTTTTGAACTTGTTGAATGCAGGGCTGACAAAACAAAAAATGTCTGCAAGGCATTACTAATGCATTTCGTTCATTGACGGTACAAACAACGCACTTCGGTGTCTCTGTTGAAGTAGAAGTTGGCAAAGAAAGACTCTCACCAACCTCGTTCATTGAGTTTTCATCCAAAGCACTAAAAATATTTAAAAATTTCAAATACAACTTTCCATATTTCATGGAAAATAAAAGATTATCAAATAAAGTTAAACTAATTAGTTTGGTAAAAAAATTGATAAAGGTTAATAAATAAGAAGTATTATACAAAAAATTGGAAAATTATCTTACACTACTTTGAAGTTTTGAAAGAGATATGATACTGTTGATAGGAATCTCTCAGTTGTACAAACTCCGTCTCGAAGTTTTTTCTCAAAACAACGCATTTTTTTAATTGCACCATAGTCGCGTTGGTCACGGCGGACTGGCTGACTGCAGGCAAGCTGTTGAAGCTCTTAAATTGTATGGACTATTACATGCTGGTTAAGCAATTTCATAAACTGCCAAAATCCTGTATGTTGATCACCCATGTTTGATTTCAGACGTCTATTAAGACTCTCTGCATTGTTATTGGTTTTGTGGTTCAAGCCATAAACACTGAATCCTTCTGGGGTCACTATATTGAGTCAATACCTCTCAAAATACCTTTTAAAAGCAAAAAGTTTGATTTTGATTTCGCGACTAAATTGTGCAATCTCGATTACTCAAGATCCCCAAGCAACCAAGATCTTGTTTGGAGGAAGGAGACAAAGAGCTGAAACTTTTCGTGCCCACTTCTTTACTTGAACTTGGTGGCGGTATTCCCTCTGAAGACTAAGAATTGCTAATTGCTTGGTGATTGCATTTTCGAAATGAAACCTAAAGGTAAAGGTTTAAAGGAGATCATTAATTGATAACAAACCCTGAAAAACTTGGATAACTTAGAAACTGGAAACTAAGTAATAACAAAGTAATAACTTATACCTGCAACCATTCACCAAGCTTTCAATCCAAGTTGTTTCTAAAGCATTCTGTAGTCCTCGTTCAAAATCTGACATAATGGTGACTGGAGAGAAATCTAAAACTTCTTTTAATTGGAAAAACAAGCTTTTATAGAGCCTCGGAATTCGATCTCATTAAAGCGCATACAGGTGGAACAGATATTCCCCAAAGGTGAGGGTTATCAGGATCAAAATTCAGCAGTACTTGAAGATTCAATTCAGGATCATCTTAAATTGAATCTTCAAGTAGTGCTGAATACTCAACAGAAAATAGCAAGAGCTGATACCACTTACTTTCCTCCATGTGTGGTATCATGCTGGAAGTACTATAAATGTAACTATAATTTACAACTGTAAATAAAAGTGTTCTATCTAACGTTTTTAATATATCACTTTTTTCGACTACGGGCTGTCCATTAATAACGTTAAAAAAATAAGCAAGAAGGTGTCTGAATTTTTTTGAAAAATTTAGCTAAGGGTGAGGGGAGTAGGTCAAGTAAAGTTGACATCAACAATGTTGCTTTATTTTTTTATTTTCGTTACTCAAAAAAGGAAAAGTTTGCCTGCGTTTTTAGCGCAGCGTCTTTATTTAGGGGAGAAGGGTTATCAAAAATTGACGTAACTTTTTAGGGGAAAGAAGTGTCTCTGGAAATTTAACAATTTGTTGACATGGAGGAGGGGGTAATGTAAAAATAGCCAAAAGTTTGTTGATGTAATTAATGGACAGCCCCCTAGATAAATATATGTTCTTCTAGAACATATATATTTTTTAAAAAGTTAAATGCATACGTATAAATACCTAAATGTTCCATCAACAAAACACACTTTGGCCGATTTCGCCTTGTTGATGACTAGCATATGCCTAAACAGCAATGCTAGGTTATCCTGTTCTGCAACTGATCCCAAGAAAATGTCTCCATAGCGATGGCACTCTTTGTCGTTCAGAACTTCAGCGGCTTCATTAGGTGATTTTGGGTTTGAAGGCTCATTTAGCCTTCTCCTTTTCTGAAGACTTGGGATAATTTGAGGAAAACTAACAGATTCAGAAACAACTGCAGGAAACTCACTCAAAGTGTTTTGAAAAATTAAGCGCAGGTCTTCAGATGTTGATTCTGCTTTTTTCTTCATGGTACTTTTAGCAAGCACACTTCAAAGTCTGTTTCTCTTGAACTGCAACTGTGAACAGTTGTAACCTGAAGTTTATCTTCATGAATAAAAGCTCTGCCTTTGCAGTTCATTCTTGTAAAAAAACGACACTTAAGATGCAGTTTGTCTTTATAAAGTTTATCTTTAGTGTTTCCAAATTCACCAGACCAAAACACATTTGAATTTTTTCTTTCTTCTTCAGTTTCATAATAATTTTTTGATAAGTTCTCTAACGACATTTTAGAATATTGAGTTTCTTAAAAATTTCTTAAATTTTAAGTTTTAATTCGAACGGAATTTTATTGCACGTGTAAATTAAACTGTTTGTTGCGCGTGCAAATTAACTGTTCATTTTAACTGCTGTTTTTCATTGCAGGCAATGCTAATTTTGTTAAGCTGATGCGATATTAGGGTGAAAGTTACGAAATATTCATCGAACTCTTAAATAAGTTTCTTTTTGAAAAGTAACTTAGTATCAAAAATTTCTTAAGATTTTTTCCTAGTACTAGTTTTTTATAAAACAAAAGTGTGATCATAAAATCATATTTTTGATGTTAATCATTAAAAAGAATTTTTGACAATTAAAAATTTTCGATCTTATTCCGTTTTTATTGTTTTCGACATTAACCAGAAAATCTTATTTTTAATGTTAATCGTTAAAATGAGTTTTCGATCTTATTCTGTTTTTATTGTTTTTGACATTAATCGGAAAATCACGTTTTCAAAGTTAATCATTAAAATGAGTTTTCGATCTTATTCTGATTTTATTGTTTTCGACATTAATCAGAAAATCTTATTTTCGATGTTAATCATAAAAATGAGTTTTCGATCTTATTCCTTTTTAATTGTTTTCGATATTGTTCCACATTTGTGAATTTCAATATAAAAACTTTTCGACATTAATCAGAAAATCACATTTTCGATGTTAATCAGTTAAATGAGTTTTCGACCTTATTCCGTTTTTATTGTTTTCGATATTGTTCCAAATTTGTGAATTTCGATATAAAAACCTTTCAATATTAATCTGAAAATCACATTTTCGATCTTAATCATTAAAATGAGTTTCGGTCAGTTATTTTTCGATACTAATCATTTTTTCGATCAGTTAATTTTCGATACTATTCCGCTTTCCCCCAAATCTCATTAGCAATTGAAAATACTCGCTCTACGGAAGCATTTGTACTTGGCAAACATAACGCGGCTTTCCCCAATTTTAATTGTAAAGAACGCGATTGTTTTTGAAATGAAAAAAAAACTTTAAACCATCGGTGGTCACACTAAATATAAAGAGTTCCAATAAAAAAACTTTTCCTTCGTATATAATTTAGTAATTTGAATTTTGTTAAACAATTCATTGTCATCGAATGTGTATTTAAATGATTTTTATCAAAAAAAAAATATGATTTTTATAATTTAAATTTCAAATTCAATTTTAATTTTACAGTTAGGTAAAGACCATTTAAAAACATAAAACCTAATATGGTGACGTGTCCATTCCTCTATATGCTCTAGGCAGAGACTGTATAAAATGTCTATTTTCTTCAAAAACAAGTTTTTTAAATGATGTTTACTTTCTTTGCTAACTTGCAAAAGCTATCTTACCATAAAAGGTAAATATAATTTTTCTATTACTTTAATCTTTCAAATCCTTTAACAGTACGGTAAATTCAGTAGCAGAAATGTCAACTTTTTATTTTTCTTTCACTATATTATAAAAAACATTAGCTTGACTAAAAACAAAAAATGATATAATTTCGTTATTTAAAAAGTTTTATATCACTTTGGAAGAAATATAGGCCCAAAAAAAACGACCATAGTGTCTAATATAACTTAAGCACTCTTTTGATTGCTAAACGTATAGCTTTTTATTGCGTATGAAAAAATGCAAAAGTTTCAGGGTTTAGCTTGATGATAATCTTTTTATTGTTATAACATTTTTTTTTTTTTTTTAAACATGTTTATTTCACAACTACAAAGTATTTACAATTGACCAATCATCGATTGGCGAATAAAGATATACAAATATAAATATCGTAAACATAAAGTCCAAAATAAATAAGGGATAAATCTAAAATATTGTTACATTCAACTTTGAGACTTGATAAAAATAAATACAAAGTACACAATAGAATAACGTGAACGTAAAAATTATCCAAGAAATAAACCTTTTATATTCTTTCAATCAGAATAAAATATATATATATATATATATATATATATATATATATATATATATATATATATATATATATATATATATATATATATATATATATATATATATATATATATATATATATATATGTATATATATATAAAAGTATGATAAAAACAAGATTTGTAAAAGAATTAAGAAAATAATTAATTGTTTGTAGTTATAGGCAGCTCGCAAAAGACTGGGGTCAGTCTTGTCATCGAGTACCTTTTAGACGTGTAATACACATAAAAATCAGTTGCATACGTGGCAAATATGTATGTGATACATATATGCCTAAAAATTATTAATGTTACTAACTCCTTTTAGTATTATTTTTATTAATTTCTTTAAAAAGTTACATTTTTTGTTTTATTAGGGTTGTTTTATATTATTTTAAATTTTTAAATTTTAAATTGGAGTTTAAAAAAACTCTTTGTAGTAGTTTAACTTGATTATTGTAGATTTTAACTTTCTTTTTAGGGACTGTTCGTTGTTTAAATTTATTAGCGATTCGTTTCTAGAAATTATTTTGTTAAATAAATAGGGACCACGATGTTTTATTGAAAACTTTGAGAGTTTAGTTTTTTCAAAGGGTATCTTAAAGTTTCCCGTTGCTCTTGTATTGTACTTGTTTACGTTGTTTTCAAAAACGTGTGCTGTAAAATGTTCTGGAACCAGACAAATATATTTTGATAAATATTAATTTGAAAAATATTTAAAGCGTTCGTTTGCTCCAGTAGGGGTTGAGCATGAGTAAGTTTGTTTTTGTTGAACCCTAGTCTTGAAGCGTGCTTTTGACGGAGATAAAGCGGTTTTAGTTTAGTTATGTGGGTACTGCCCCATGCTATATTGGCATACATAAGATAGCTATGTATAAATGAAAAATAAACGAGTATTAGACTTTTTTGTGTCAAGAAAGATCTTGCTTTATAAAGTAGACCTATGTTCTTTGATATTTTTGTATTTATATAGTTGATGTGGGGCTTCCAAGAGATGTGTTCATCAATTAGAACACCTAAAAACTTTGTATTTTGAGCTCTTTCAATGGATATATTTTCTATAGTAATTGTTGGTAGGTTGAGGGGAAGCTTTTTAATTTGTTGAGTAGAGTGGAATAGAATATATTTAGTTTTATATTGAGTGATAGTTTGTTTGATTTAAACCATATATTAATTTTTTTTAATTCATTATTTGTTTTTTTAAACAAGTCTTCAATAGACTTTGATGAGTAAAATAAGTTTGTATCATCGGCAAAAATTATAGTTTTGAAAATATTAGAGGCATTTGGGAGATCGTTAATGTAAATAAGAAACAAAAGAGGAGCAAGAATGGACCCTTGGGGTACACCATATTTTGTTTTCAGTAAATTCGAGTTGCTTTTTTTATCTATAACAACACACTGGTGTCTGTCATTAAGGTAGTTTTTAAACCAAGTTAAAGCTTTATTTTTAACGCCATAAATTCCATTTTTGTCAGTAAAATCTCATGGTTGACGGTGTCAAACGCCTTTGACAAATCAATAAAAATTCCTAACGTGAATTTTTTTTGTTTAAATGATTTACTAATTCTATTTGAGAGATCAAGGATTGCATGCTCTGTTGCGTGTCGCTTTTGGAAACCGTATTGACCTTTATTGATAATTTTATTAGTTTTTAAATATTCATTTAATTTATTGTAGATAATTCGCTCAAGAAGTTTTGCAAATACCGAAAGGATTGAAATAGGTCTATAATTGTTTAAAGAGTTGGCTTCTCCTGATTTATAGATTGGTATAATTTTTGAGATTTTAAGCAAATCAGGTACAATACCCGTTGTAACTGATGAGTTAAATATTTGGTAAATAGGATTACGTATTTCCTCAAAAACATCTATCACTACTTTGCAAGAGATATCATCGATTCCTGGGGACTTGATTTTAAGTGATTTCTTAGCAACCTCAAGTTCGTCTTGGTTTAGTTCGTTGAAATTTAAGGAGCAGTGTGTGCCTGTTAAGTAATTTTTAAATGAATTGTTTGGGCATTGAATTTTTGATGCAAGATCAACACCAATATTGGCAAAGTAGCTGTTGAATTCATTAGAAATATCACGCTTATTGTTTGATTTCTTTTGATCAATTATTACTTTAGAAGGCATTTTATTAGAATTAGTTATACCTTTACCAATTATTTCCTTCATAATGTCCCATGTCTTTTTTAAGTCTCCATTAAATTTTTGCATTTGGTTGGAGTAATATAATATTTTATGTTTTTTTTTAATTTTTTCAAATAAGTTTTTGTATTGCTTGTAGAGAAATAAGTTCGCTTCGCTTCTATTTTTTAAATATTTTATGTAAAGTTTTTGCTTTTGTTTTGAGGATTTTCTTATTTCTTTTGTTATCCAAGGACAGTTTAAATATTTCGCTTTTATTACTTTTTCTTGAATTGGAAAACTCTTATTATATTCTAGCATAAATAAATTAATAAATTTAATGTACGCAGAGTTTGTGTTTCCTGAGTTACATTCTCGGTAGACTTTTTGCCAATTTGTTATCGATAGCAAGTCCTTAAATTTTTGAGTAGATGTTTCATCGATAATTCTTTTATAAAACAAGATTTTTGAATTATCAATTTTTCTGGAATCTAGTGATAAAGAAAAGTAGATTGGAAAATGATCTGAGATGTCTGTTTTTATTATTCCTGTTTTTAGAGAAACATCTTGTATTGAGTTTGTTAATATATTATCAATGGCAGTGATAGATTTGGAAGTTACCCTTGTAGGTTTGTTGATAATCGGGAAGATATTGAGCTGAAACATGTCGTCAAAAAAAAATTTTAGTAACCGCATGTTCGTTGTACTTTAAGATATTTATGTTTATATCTCCAATTATGAACAATTTTTTCTGTTCTCTATTTTTTGTTATTAAATATTTCATATAGTTTGAGAATTTACAGGTATCACCATCGGGTGGTCTGTAGCACGTAGAAACTAGAAAGTTTTTTGACGCGTTCGTAACTTCCATTGTGAGGACCTCAATATTTTCATCAGAGTTTGAGAGATCATTTCTTAACTTAGTGTTTAAATCATTTTGTATATAAATCACAATTCCTCCTCCTCTTTTGTTAATAGATCTTTCTTTAGAAAATATTTTATAGTTTGGAATTTGGAGGTCAGAGTTTTTTTCTGCTGTTTCGTTGGAGCACCAAGTCTCTGTAAGGCAGATCATACTGAAAGTATGTTTGCATTCAAGGAGAAAGTTTTTTAATTTGTCTATATTTATAGGTAAACTTCTGATATTTATATGTATTGCCGTAAAATTATTTAGAGTGCTTTTAAGTTCAACTTTAAAATTTTTAATATCAAAGTATACAGAATCAGAGTATTTTTCGTTTAAAAAGCTAAACTCGTCATAACGATTTCGTGGTAAATGTTTATTGACAATTTCAAAGATATTAAAACGCAGCGTTTCTAAGTCTATTGTTTCATTAACCATAATGGTTTTTTAGAAATTAAATTTTTTAAAAATTTGCTCGCTAAAAACAGCTGTTTATTTTTTAAATTCTCTGCAATAAATTTTATCAAATTTAATAATGGCGTACTTACCAGCTTTACGAAGTCGTCTTCTTATCATGACAAGAGTAAATGGTAGTGTCGTCAGCGAATAATGCCACCTTAGATGTGAGAATATCTGGAAGATTGTTAATGTAAATTAAAAAGAGTATAGGGCCAAGGATTGAACCTTGAGGAACCCCTGAAGTTACAGGATGTGAAGAAGAGTGTTGTCCATCGAGGACAACTTTTATACTACGATTGGAAAGAAAGGACTCAATAATCTTAAAGACGTTACCAGCTACACCATAAGAAGAAAGCTTATGGAGAAGACCAGCATGCCAAACTTTATCAAAAGCTTTAGAAATGTCAAGTGCGATAGCCTTAACCTCTCCACCTCTATCTAATGCACAGTAAAACCTATCGGTTATTACTGTTAGCACATCAGCTGTAGAACGAGAAGACCGAAATCCATATTGATGATCAGAAAGTAAGTTATTTGATTCAAGATGAGAGATTAAGTGTTTGTTGATTAAAGATTCAAAAACCTTGCTTATGACAGGATGAAGACTAATGGGACGGTAGTTAGATGAATCAGATCGCTCTCCGGAATTTTTGAAAATAGGGATAACAGATGCTGCTTTCCAGCATGATGGAAAACAAGACTCTGATAAGCACTTGTTAAATAGTTTAGAAAGTATGGATGAAAGCTCCGGAGAAAACCTCTGCAAGACTACAACAGGAATGTTGTCAGGACCACAAGCTGTTGAAGAGTCTAAGCAGGAAATTACTTTAGATACAGAAGCTGAAGTGATGCGAATGTCAAGCAAGGGATCAACCTGTTTGACGGCTATGTCAGGTAAAACGCAACTAGTGGAATCAAGAGATGATATTGATGAAAAGTTCTTAGCAAACAATTCAGCTTTGTCTTAAGGTGAGGTGACAAAGTCTGAACCATACAAAAGAGAAGGAATAACAGATTTGCCCTTATTATTGATACTGTTAAAGATTCTCCAGAAGTCTCGAGAGCCTAATTTTTGTGATGAGATTCGAGATTTAATGACCTGGGAATAGCGAGCTTTGGCGTCAGACAAAACCTTTTTACAATGGTTTCCGGCGATACTGAACAGATGTCTGTTTTCTGGAGAATTGTTTTGCTGATAGATATGGAAGTAACGGTTTCGATTAGAAATTGCTGCAGCGCAATGTGAGGAAAACCAAGGAGAAGAGTGAGGCTTGACCTGGAATCGTCGAGAGGGAATAAAAGATTCCATGCCAGCCTGAATCCACGAAGTTATGTAAGAAACACATTTGTCAGCAGGAAGACGAAAGATTTCTACCCAAGGGCCATCACGAAGAAAATCACGGAAAGAGTCCCAGTCAGCTTTAAGGTAGTTGTATGTGGTACGATGATAGGGGGAACTGCTAGAAAATACACATTTTGCTGAAAGCAAAATGTGTATTTTCTAGCAGCTGTTTTGTGTATTTTCTAGCATGCTAGAATTAAATAGTTATATACGTGTTTTGAAAAAATATTAGCTTAGATTTATTAATTGAAGTTTTATTTTATAAATAAATACTTATATTCTAACATCAAAATATTTTCCCCTCCCTCATTTAATTAAAACAACCCCGTTTATTAGATCAGGATTAAAATTCCAAACCCCCTCCTTTATTCTCAACCCCTCCTCCCCTCTACTTGTATTAAAGACTCTACTTGTATAAAAGAGTATGTACTTTACTTTATATTACTTTAATATCTTAAATTTTTAGCATAATTGCAGAATGCTCTTGATTGAATTTAAATGTATTATTACTCTTTACATGTCTTAAGGCCAAAACTAACATAAAAATTAAAAAAAATTTTTTTTTAGGACTTAAATAAATATCTGAATTTATAATTGAAAAGGTACGGTTTTTTTTTCTTTCTTAAAAATAGTATTACTAACGTTTTAAATCTACAGAAGTTTAGTTATTACGCTATTGCAGCTAAGTAACTAAATTTCAGCAGCTACAATTTAACTTCAGCGTAATAAATAAATTTCAGCCAACGACACGGGTTTTAAAGTGGAAAGAAGTTCTCTATATTTAAAAACTTTTTTTAAAAAAAAAGGAAAACAAATAAGGTCTTTTACAAAAAAAGTAGAAGTTTGAGGCACGTGCCCACCTGGACCCCGGTGTCGTCGGCTCTGCAGCGTCGCTGAGTGGCGTTGTTAAAAAAATTGAAAACTTTATAAAATTAAAAAAAAAATTAAATTTCATATTAGCTTTTATATTAGCCTTAATTATAATAAACATTTTGATTCGCTTTTGAAAAGATTCTTGTTCAGCTGCATTTAACCTCATTTTAAATAATTTTACTTCAAACAATAAAGTTTATATTTTATAGAACGTTTATGTCTATGCATAAAACCACAAAAACAAATTAATATGCTAAAATAATCTTAGAAAATTTTTTTACTGTAAATTATTTCAGTTAAAAATTTTCTGGTTGCTGGCAGCAGAGAGTAACAGAAAAGAAAAAAGAAAAAAGAAAGTGCAATCAATGGAGTCTAATTGTACAAATAAATTTAGTTCTGATACAGGTTTTGATACATTTTTTAATTCAAGTTTATAGGTTTGTGGCTATTATCAAATATAACCACCATAATTTAACAGTAAAGTACCAGCAAAATCTCCAATAGATGTTTATGCTGGCAACGTTGCTATTGTGGGTACAATAAGTGACATTATACCGAATCATTTGGTAAAATATCAGTTATATTTAATATGACAAGTTAGTTTGGTTTTTTCAGCGCGTTTTTTAAAATGCGCCATTTTTAATATATGCAAAAAAATCGTGACCAAGTTATCAACAACAAAAAGGTATGCGTGGTCAGAAAATATATATGCGACCGCACGCATTTCCTGAGAAGGCCTGACAAGCCTCCAACACATATTTCTAAATCAAAATTTTATCTTGAAAGTTTATATAATTTGAATTCTTTAGCTAAATCTAATGATTTAAAATTTTATAGAAAGGATGATTAAATAATGACAAATAAAAATCATATGAAATAAAATGAAATAAATCAAAAAAAAAATAAAAAACAATACTTTATAATCTAATAAATGTTGAAGGAAGCTTGGATCTAGCCTGCTAAACCAGTACGTAGATAACTACACCAGTTATTGACAATAATTACTATAATAACTAATAAACAGATAATAACAATAGTTACTATAACAAACTAAAAACACAACATTAAATAAGTTCTTTATCGATTAAACTTTTGAAGAAGTTGCAGTTTTTGCTGACAATGTTAACTAGATAATCAATATCATTTAGTATTTCCAGAATCTTTCTATGACTTCTGCATTTAATTGAATACACATACTTAATAACTTTTTGCATGAGTTTTAAACTTTTTTTAACATGCTAACTAATGGCAACTGTATACTTTACAAATTTGTATATAAAATCCAAACCATTAAAAAGTTGGCAAAAGGTGATTTAAACTCATTTACATACTTTGGTGTCACCAGCCTAACAATGCATCTATTTGTTTGTGCGGAGCAACAAAGAATTTTTTCGAATTGTGTCACTCAAATAAATCTGATCAATTTACCACAACTTATTTCTAATCAACTTATTTCTAAATAAAGTAAAAGAGAGTAACTAGATTAGACCAATTTAAACTTTTCAAAAACTGTATTTTATCTTATAAAAAATTATTTTTATTTTTTACCTCTAAATTATTTCTATGTGAGTTATAATTCATAATTAAAACTATATTTTTTTAAGTATACAGTTTATATACAAAGTAAAAATAAAAGTGTGGATGTCATGTTATATTTGACATTCTATCAATTGTCAAACCACATTCTAGTTATCAAACGAAAATTCGATAATTGAAGCAACTCTTGCAAAAAAAAAATTTTTTAATATACTTGTTCTAATTGCCTCTTTTCATGATTATTTTAATAATTTTTTCAAACTTTATAGCAGTCTTGACACAAAATGAAATTTTGTTTTTAAGGAAAAAGTGCTTAACCTAGTACAATAATATATTGCCTCAAAAAAACCATCTTAAACTTCAGAATATTAATTTATTTCAATAGAAAAATCTGAAAGTAAATGAAAAAGTGGCCTTTTTTTACCCTATGCATATTTATATTAAGGTTTATTTATAATATTTCAATATTATTTAGGGTATAAAATTAAAAAGAGTAATAATTTCTGTTATAAAAATGATATGTTTTATTATTACATAATATTATCAACAAGTAAATAAATTTAAATATTTAAACTGTTTATATAAAACTTACAACTATCCAAAATTCAAAATGTTTGAATATTAAAAGCAAGCACACTTGTGAAATAATGAAATTTTTAAGGAGAGGTCTATTAGACAATCACAATTATTATTGGAATTTAAAACAATACCACACATCAATTTATTGAGAGCCTTCTCATGTTCCTTCTCACGTTTATTCTACAAAGCTCAAAAAAAACTACGCGGAACAGGTTTGTTCATAAACAAAGACTTTGGAAAGGAAATAATAAAAAAGCGCAAAAATCTCTGGGATGATGTGGTTAAATTGAAAAAAGAAGGTAAATACGCTATTATCAATTTTGATTTTATTTTTTGTAGAGATCATAAAAGATAATATTTTAACTTACAATGTTAAGAAATTTCTTCTTATTTATATTTTAATCAAAATGTCTGAAAAAATTGACTTTAAATCGTTTACTTTTAATTTTTCAGAAATGAGACACTTCTCATATGATGAAAACTTAGATCCAGACATTAATTATTTCAATGACATTATTACGGATTGTTCATATTACATTCCTAACAAGTTAGAAGAATTTTCTTATAAAAATACAAAAAACAATAATATTGATCAACTAAGAAGTTTTCATATAAATATCAAAGTCTTTAACCGCATTTTAAAATTCTTCTCAATTTGTTACAAAAAACCAACAATTTTTTAATTATAATTTATTAAACTGAAAGCTGGATAAACAAAAAGATTAGAATACTACTTCAAATTTTAATCTTTCTTTGTGTTCTTCTTATTTTAATCTAACTTTGAGAGAATTTCTCAATAGAGACTGATCAATAAACGCGGTGGCGGAGTTCTTATTTATGTAAAGAAAAGTATTGCACATTATGTTAGGAATGATTTAAGTGTTTCTAACAACAACAAACAAATTTTAACTATTGAAATTCCTAACAATCAATCAAAAAACATTTTATTGAGCTGTTGCTATAGGCCTCCGAACGGTGTGGCTGAGAACATAAACATGTATTTTGAGGAAAACCTTTTCAAAAAAGACATCCTTGAAAAAAAAAAAAAAAGGATTTTTTTGTAGAGGATTCCAAAATGAATTGTTTTCACTACTCTACGGGCATTAAATTTAAAAATATTTATGATTCTATTTTTGAAATGGGAGCCATTCCTTTGATAAATCGCCCGACCAGAGTAACTCCAAAATCAGCTTACCCAGCGGGCACAGCGACGTGATAAAAACGTGCATTTCACGTTACTTTTGGCACGTGACATTTAGGTGACTTTTTGGTCTCTATGAAATGACCAAAAAACGTGATTTTTGGACGTGCTTTTCACGTTACTTTTGGTACGTGATATTTACGTGACTTTTTGGTCCTTATGAAATGTCCAAAAGACGCGACTTATGGACGTGCTTTTCACGTTACTTTTGGTACGTGAGATTCAGGTGACTTTTTGGTTACTATGAAATGAGCAAATTGTTCATTTCTTCGAGACCATAGTCACCTAAATATCATGTACCAAAAGTACAAACTTTAAAAGCATGTCCATAAGTCACGTCTTTTGGACATTTCATAGGGACCATAAAGACACGTCCTTAAGCTTAAGGACGTGTCTTTATGGTCCCTATGAAATGTCCAAATATATATATATATATATATATATATATATATATATATATATATATATATATATATATATATATATATATATATATATATATATATATATATATATATATATATATATATATATATATATATATATATACATTATCGAACTAAAAAGATTGAATGAAAAATTAAAAAAAAAAAAAAAAAAAAAATTAGATCAAATAGTCATAAAAAGTGGATTTCAGGTGTAAATATCTTTTATATAAAATAACTCGTTATTTATAATCTGCAGCCAATCCACGAGGAGCACGCTTTAAATGCTCTCCAATGAATCTATCTATTACTTCCCTTGTGTTAGTTTGAGATACAAGTGCAGCTAAAAAATAAGGAACAAAATGTTAATTGCTTTTTATCAAACACATTTATTTGTCATTTTCTTTAGACTAGTTTTGTTATTTCTATGTTTTGTAAGTAAGTAAATACTACAAAGAAAAATCTAAACATTTTTAAAACAGAAAAAATACTTACCTAGTATTGCCTTATATGAAAAAGTAATCTTAAACGATTTTTTTCCTTTGTTACCCATCTTGTTAAACTGCGCCTGCACCTGTTTCTCCATCAACTCATTTATACACCTACTTACTAGTTGTGAAGGTGACTGTCCACCCAGTTGTTTTAAACGACTAACCTAAAGTATTTAAAAATGAATATTTTATTTTTTGAATGAATATTTTGAATGAATATTTAAAATTAATTTCATTGATCTATAATTTCAAATTTTGACAAGTGATTTTGCTCGATTAATGGCCAGTTTTATAAAAACCAAAACTAATAAAAAAAACATACCAGAAGAGTATACTCATTTTCATCAACCAACTTTCTATCGAACTTTTCAAATTCTTCCATGGTGTCAAACTTTGTAAGATGGAAACTTGAATCTGCTGGCTCTATTCTCCTTCCTAACCGTTCCAATGTAGTAACAATATCTGCCTGACCGGCTTTAATAGCAGCCAACTCCATAAACAATCCATACTGCATTCCTAAAATAAAAGCATTAGAATAGTTTAATCAGCAATTAATACATTAGTCCAACACTTTTTGCAATCGTATCTTATGGAACAAATCATTTCTAGATTTTTAACACATATTTTTAAACAAAAATGATTTTCAAAATATATAATGCCTAGCAGAGGTAAAAAAGAAATTAAAAAAACTTACGCCTCTGATCCATTAACTTAAACGAAGAAGGTGGGTCACCATAATTTCCAAAACGACATGTTTGACTGGATTTTGGTTGGCAGAGTGACAATGATGCATCTTTGTGACAGGGAGTGGAATTTACATTGAGCATGCAATGAGATGAAGTGTTTTGTTTCAATGGAGATCTCCTTGGGGATTGATTACTATTACTGTTAGAAGCTGATGTTTGAAAATATGAAGCAGATGCAGTATAGTTGTGTTTGGTTACAGTATTCTGACTAGTCAACGAATGTTTTGATTTTTTTGTTTGTTGGATTGCAACTTTTAAAGGACTGGAATGTGAATCAGAAGAACAGCTTTCGCTTTCATTAGAATATTCTTTAGTCCTTCTTTTGCATTGGTCGGATTTAAAATTTTTACTACTAAACTTTGGTATTCTTTTGATGACAAGATCCGGACTAGGCTCGCGGATCATTTCAGATGTTTCTAGTACAACACCTAAAAAGTGGTCAATAAAATCAAATGAATGGGTTATTATTTCCAGTTTTATACTAAAAAAATAATTTTCACTTAGCAATGCAAATTTATCATAAAATAAGATGCAATCCAAAGAAAGAAACAAAATACAAAAACCTTGAAGAACCAAAAACAGAAAATTGAAACACTTAAAAAGACATCTACCTGCAGGAGGACACTCTGATAATTCTGAGTCTATGTTCAAGCATACATTACACATTTCTTTAGTGCCTTTACTTAAAGAAACTTTTATTAGAGGAAATTGTTGCCAATTTGGACAAGGAGAAAGCCATTTTGATATATAGTAGTGTAGGGGATGTTCTCCAACTGGAGGCCAGTACACACATTTTTCATCTTCCTCCACCCAATGAAACGGAACCATGCACTTTTTATGAAAATTATTTTCATTAAGAGTTACAACTGAATAAAGCTTTTTGATTGGGCTAAAATAAAACATTTAATCTACTATTAGCCACACACACATCTCTCTCTCTCTCTCTCTCTCTCTCTCTCTCTCTCTCTCTCTCTCTATATATATATATATATATATATATATATATATATATATATATATATATATATATATATATATATATATATATATATATATATATATATATATATATATATATATATATATATATATATATATATATATATATATATATATATATATATATATATATATGTATATATATATATATATATATACTTATATATATACTTATATATATACTTATATATATACTTATATATTAATGAATTCTATTTATTTTATAACTTAGTCTCATTTATTCTTATTTTTGAAAATTAACATTTTGTCTAGAGGAAAATGGCAATTTTCTGTCAATGGAAATAATTAATAACACACGTTTATAAAAACAAGATTAAATTTTTTGACTGAAAATCATAATATAAAAACATAAATATAAAATGCTATGACTATTATCAAAAAAATATAATTGTCTATAACTGTCTTGTATCAACATTGTGAACTAGAGCTGATATAACAAATCCATTATGTGTAGGCATGCAGACACACTTCCGCAAAATATCGTGTTTTTGCTTGACACAAGGAGTAGAAATAGCATTTTTGCGTAAGAAAAATATGTCAATATCCTTTGATTGCACAAAATCAGTAAAAAAATTGTCCAAAGAATGCTTCTTGAATTTAATGCAATGAAATTGATCACCAACAACGTTTTTAACAAATACAACACTTGAGTTAGTTATAAAACAATTATCTTTATCAGAAACACTAATGCGGAAAGTGTTTTTTGGTGTTTGATGAAAATCATTCAGCTCGTCAAGTCTTTTGGCCACTTGTATCAATGGATTTCTTGTTCCACTGATCATTTTTTTTAATTTTTGAAGATAATTTTCAAACTTAAATGCGGAGAGATTATCCAGAGACACACCATAATTCTGAACATCTTCACAAAGGTGCAAAAGACTGTGTACATTATAGACACAAAACAAATGGCCATACACATCTACTGAATTAGTTACAAAGTATCTTAGTAAGCGTTCTGCATTCTGAAGATTTGAGTTGCGAGTAGCATCATCACTTTCGCACAGAAATCTTATAGCAAGGCACAGACTTAAAAAATGTTTGTAAACAGAATTATCAACAACATCTTTAAGGGCAAAAATACCAGTGTAAAGCAAAAATGAGTGCAATTCTGTAGCTTTCCATCTATCTAACTCAACAAGACTCCGTGGCTGTCTAACAAAGTCACTTGGGAGTTTACCATTCAAACTGGTAAGCTTCTCAGACACCTGGTTGACCATGTTGGCTGATAGTTTACCTGAACTTGTGCCTTTGATACTGCCCTTTAGAAAATATAATATTCTCCGCATAACACCGAGACAAACAAGATGCATATAATCAAGCAGAAACATACTCACAAAACCAATGGACTCAACATCATGTAATGGACTTTTGCTGATTTGGTGAGATCTATTATTATCATCTTTGAAAAAGTAACCATTTGTCCGAAAGATCTGGTCTGTTCTTAAAACAACATTTTTTTCATGGTGGGAAAAAACAATACGATTTTTTAAACTCCTTCCTACCATTGTACATCTTTCGCATGAGTGGAAACCACAATGACTAATGATTCCTTTTAACATTGCTCTAGCAGGAGCATCGCAAACAAATGCATAAACAGTAACAATGTAATCAATGTTATTGACATGAAGAGCATTATGTTGCAATTCATTTAACTCATTTACTAAGGCACACAAATACACATCACATGGTGGCTTTTTATTACCACAATATAAACCAACAACAAATGGTTCCATTCCTAAAATTGAAGCAAGTATTGGCCATAGTTGGGTAGAGTTTGATTTGAACAAAGGTATTCCATCAATATTAAAAGTTAAATAAAGAGAAGTTTCTTTGATTGATTTGGAAGAAATTTGTTTTTCAATTTGTGTTTTTAAACCCAAGTAAATATAGTCACCGTAACCTTCAATATTGATACTTGCAATACTTCTTTTTGTTTTTAATAATGTTCTAGAATCTAATGGTACACTTTGCTTACACTCCAAAAACAACTTTAATGCACCATTAATACATTGCCTTGTACATCTATGTGTAAGAGCCCAACAACGCAGTTTAGAACATAAGCTTTCATCATAAATTTTATTTTCATCTTCTTTATTACCATAAGAAACACTTTCTGAGGAAGTTAAAGAAACATCTACTTCACTATTGCAATTGCTCAAATCACTTTTAATAAATAGAAAATCATTATCTTCTACATCATTTGAAATATCTGTAAAACTATCATCACTTTGTTCATTTCTTGTTACCTCTGAAGAACTTTGTGTAGATACAGACATCTGTATAACAGCTAACCTCCTTTTTCTCCATAATGATACTGAACTGAAGACATAAACAAGATTTAAAGTTTTTAATTTATTTCGTGCAAATTTTAAGTTTATTTATGAAACAAAACCAGCAGAAAAAATAAATATTTATAAAAAATACATAACTGAAAAATACATTAGAGCCTTAAAAATATCTATGGTACAGGACAAAACAAACAGAAAATATAAAATAACTTGTCATCATCACATGAGTCACAAAAAAATACAACGAGAGTAAAAAGTCTATTTTTCTCAACATTATTCAATAACCTTATAAGTTATAAGGTTATTGGGTTATACAACTAGTAAGATTAATGTTAAATTTATTAGGCTGCATGGACAAATGATAAGTTCTGCATAAAATATTATTGACTAGGAAGACCCAATTATATTGTTTTGTCATTGTCTAGGAATATTATTGTCTAGTAATGACTAGTAATACAAGATAATGTTATTTCTAGACAAAACGATATAATTGGGTCTTCCTAGTCAATAATATTTCATGCAGAACTTATCATTTGTCTATGCAGCCTAATAAATTTAATGTTAAATAAGTTGTAGTATAACTTATTTAGTATTAAGTAAGGTAAGCTACATAGACAAATTCGACAGTTTAAAATAATCAATAATACTATTATTAATAGGATACTATAATTAATAGGACTATTATTAATAGGATAAAAAAAAGTATACCTTGTACTAGGGTTTGATCTTTTGCGTGTGGCTATATAATAATTATCTGCCATAACGTATCTACGATTTTGATTAATTTAAATTGATAACACTTAGAATCTAAGTTTTATAATAAAAAGTGTTATAATCTAAGTTAGATAATATATATAGATAATATATAAGATAAAAAATTAGATAATATATAAGATTTAGATATTATTATGTGTTGAGTTAAAATATTATACGTGACTTTTTGTTGCGTCCAAAATGCAGAGCGACGTTATATTATAAAATATTATAAAGACTGATCCTATTTTTTTTCAATTATTATAAAACTACAATAAAAAAAAATTATGTTATCAGTAAAATTTAGTATAAAAAATTATAAAAATGAATATATAAACTAAGTTACAAAAAATTAGTAAATATAATAAAGAATATCTTTCCAAGTTTCTAATCGCAGGTTTTTATTGCAAATAAAAAAGTTCGGAAAACAACGATATCTTGGCAACGTGACTTTCACGTTTTTTTCACGTAAAATAGTCATTTGGACGAGGTCACGTAAAATACACGTGATTAAGACGTGAATAAAACGTTGCGTGCCTACTGGGTATCTAATCGGTATCATTCTAACAACTGATATTTTAAACGGTGACTTAAATAAAGGTATTTTAAAAACAGACATATCTGACCATTTCCCCATCATTTTTTACTATTAACTTTAACTCTAAAATAAAAACAAACATAAAAATTAGATTACGTAACTATAACCAAAAAAACGTTGAGCAATTTAAAACACAGTTATCATTGCTACATTGGAAGAACATCGACTTTAGTGATAACGCAAACGACATTTACGATAATTTCTTTAATACATTTTACTCTCTTTATGATGCTAATTTTAGTTTATATGAAAAAAAAAATAAATATTAATTCTCTCTGGGTTACAAAAGGTTTTAAAAAAGTCATCAAAAGTTAAGCAGAAATTATACATAAAATATCTAAATAACAAATTATTCGCCAATGAAAAAATATGCAATGATTACAAAAATCTTTTTGAAAAAAATCGAAAAACTTTACTATTCTAAAGTTCTCAATAAAGCAAAAAACAATTGCAAACGCTCCTGGGAAATAACAAATGAAATTACCGGTAAATCGAAATTATGCTCAGGTTCCCTGCCACACATGATCAAAGTGGATAATAATAATATAAATAATTATCAAACAATAGCTCACGAATTTAATAAATTTTTTGTTGAAATTGGTCCTAAACTAGGGTTGTTCGCCGAAAAACAAAACTTGCGAAAATTTCGCATCTTTATCTACCGTAATAGAATTGTTTTGCGGAAGTTGCACATGCAAAAATGCACATTTCGTTACGCGCTATACGAAAATATAAATAAATAAAATTCCGTAATAAAGCGAAAAGAAAACTTGCGAAACAAATCATTTCGTAAGAATACGAAATAGTTCCTTACGGAAAAAACATTCCGGAATGTGCAGTTACGAAAAAGACGCAAAAGATTTTATGTTACGATATATTTAAGATATTAACTGTTAACAGTTTAAATGTTTATACAAATATACCTAATATATATATATATATATATATATATATATATATATATATATATATATATATATATATATATATATATATATATATATATATATATAAACATATATATATATATATATATATATATATATATATATATAGTTATATATATATATATATATATATATATATATATATATATATATATATAAACATATATATATATATTATATATATATATATATATATATACTATATATATATATATATATATATATATATATATTATATATATATATATATATATATATATATATATATATATAATATATATATATATATATATATATATATATATATATACAGTAAAATCCCGTTAAGTTGGACTCTCAATGAACAGATAAACAGCATCCCTTTCTTTTTAAAAAGTATAAAGAGGATGTGTGATAAACAATTAAAAACTTTATTATAAAGAACGAGAGATCTCTCTAAAGGTAAATGATATCAGTAAGAGTAAAAAAAAAAAAATATATGAAAACAGCGGGATGTGAACCTGGGTCTACGCGGCCGGATGTCTTAACTGATTGAGCTATACGTTTATTCAACTAAGTGAATAGGAATATTTATTTGATATATAATAAAAAAACTATATAAAACAGAATTCACAGAAAGAGATACGTATGCAAATAGGATTCTATATATCAGGAATATGAATAGTAATGTGAACCTTTACCCAGCAAACAATAGACGTCTTTTAGACCGTCTAAAATTGGTCTAATTTGTATCTATTGCCGATACATATATTTTAGACGTATATTAGAGATCAAAAAGACGTCTGGATCTAGAGATACTATTTTTGCTCTGTTTTAGATGCATATTAGATGCATAAAATAGATCGCGCATAGATAATTTTTTTTTCATCTAAACTTAGATGTCTATTAGATGTCTTATATAGATTTGTTATAAAAACAAGAAAAAAATATAACTAATTTTACGGAGCGACAATTATAAATGACCGCCATTTAAAAACCATGCTTAAACTTATTACGAAAAAAGCATGAAGATTTTAACCTATGGAAAACATTAATGATTATTTCTTTTGATAAATTTTAAATAATAAAATAACATGCTATTATAGTTCACAAAATATTTCGATGATTTGATGCTTAGGGGTCGTCCATAAAGTATGTCACGCTATTTTTTTCAATTTTCAACCCCCTCCCCCCCTCCTGTCACAAACTGTCACATATTTCTGCACCCCCCCCCCTAAAAAAGTATGTCACATGTTTCTCCCCCCCCCCCCCTCCCTCTAAAAAAAAAAACAAACCATTACGGAATTTTCAACATTCTAAAAACATAGTAATAGCTATTTAACAGAATAAAAAAGACTCAATTTAACTAATTTGAAATACCTTCTTAATTTATTGGGAAAGATTGTCATCATAAAATAAAATAAAAATAGTTTTTTTATTTGAACCTTATGTTTTTCAAATTACAAATTAAACTTTTACTTTATCTACCCATTTATTATTATCCATCCACGGAGATTTGAAGTGTTCGTCTATAGTTAGGACAGGCATTTCTGATGTTTTTTCTAAATCTTCATCTGAAATGACAATTCCCGAAACATCAACTTCGTCTTCATCCAGCCACTCTATATCTTCATTTTTTTCTCGAGCAATAACTACCATCAGCTCTCTTTGTCTTCTAGCGGCTACTCTTATTGGTCTGATACGCTTTGTTTGAGTTTTCTCAAGAACAGTATTTCCTTTATCGCAATTTTTGTGCAATTCAACATGTTTTTTCAAGATAGCTTGAGAAGCAAAATAGAGATGGCAAACTTTGCATATTCGATTCAATAGACAAGTCTGTACTGATGGACAAAAGAGATCATAAGGATGAACTTGGAAACTTCCTGCCGATCTGGCCATTATATCATCTATTTTAATACTATGTGAAACAAAAAGTGATGGATACTTATGAGACTCACTGTCTCCTCTTTTGTCAGCTTGAAGACCATTACTTGTTTGAATAACTGGAATTGGAGGACATAAAAATCGCGAAGGAACAACATTGAAATATGAGCTTCTTATTTTAAAGCAACATTTTACATCTTGACATTTAACAATTTGAGTAAAGTATTGACTTGTGCGGACGTGTTCAGAAAACCATTTTATATCTTTAATTATCAATTCTTCTGCATCTAGCTCAGATGTCTCTGGATCAATAAACTCGGCAACTGTTGGAAACTGGTCAATAATAACTTGTGACCATATTTCAGCCAATGTTTGTCCAGCATACTTGAAATTTCTTCTCTCCAAATAATCATCTATTGTTCTGCCCTGTGAATCGAGATGGCTACCATAGCGTTCATGAGGCAATATAACACCAGAAAGTTCTCTGCTCAGTGGAGCCATTCGACGTTCCACTCTATTGAAAGCACTTCTACCTGGCGCGTTGGTTGCAATAAATAAGACGTCTAGATTATTTTTTACAAAATGGTGGATAGCAACATCTATGACTTTTTGATAACGTGGATTTTCATCTGGTCCTCCATCCACCGTGAAGACAACAATAGGCTTTATTATCTTATTTCTGCCGTCTTTTGTTATTGCATCAAATTCGTCTAATTGTAACAATCTCTCAAAATCTAAACCATGAGCAAGAGCAGAAGAAGACGAATGTTTGCCTGATCGGATTGCAATATAAGTTGGACCTGAATACGTAACAGCGTCTGGTTTACCAAGTCCATCTTTCTTGATGCAAATTCCAGCATATACTGATGGAATAAGCTTATGTCTTGCTGCAACAACCCAATCGTGGTCTGGCAAATTGATGCGATATTCAACATGCATAAGCAATGGAGCTTGTTTGATTGCAGCTGTTAACCCAATAGGGGACTCGCGCTTTGTCATCTTGGCTAATAAAACAGACTTCTTTTGGTCCCAGTATAGACGACAACTCTTCCAGGTGTCTCAAGGTTGCTGTACAGAACTTTCCATCGATGTGCTTTGAGTGTGACTCATTCTGAGATCGGATCAATTTGACTGGCACTGTTGATATGTGTCTTTTTCCTTCCAAAGTTGAACTTCGTCGTGGCATTAGCCGAGTGTAAACGGTGCTCCTACTCACCTGATAACCATCTTTATTTAGTTGCTTAGTCAATTCATCTAGTGTTTTAATACTGCGATACATATCACTTTGTCGTCTTTCATGTGCAGCTGATCCATGTAAAGCAATATCAACAATGGCTTTCAGGAAAAGTGGTTGATTAATTTCAACAGAAGGTCGACCTGTTTTATCTTTTGCTTTCAAAGCATCACAAACTCTAGGGTTCTCTGCGCAAATTTTAGCGAGAGTTTCTCTTTTTTTTGCTCTAGTTTTTTTCTGTCTTGCTTGTTCTTTCTTTTTTTTTAACAAACTTTTCTCCAACATATCTACTTTTCTTCTTTTCTCAATAAGCTCTGCTTCTTGATCATTTGTAATAATACCACTGTCTTTTCTTTTATGTAGTCCAACTAAATCACTCTTGATAACATCAATTTTAACTTTTAGTTCATCTTGAACTTTTTGTTTTATATTTTCCTACATTTTCAGAACCAGACGTTGATGAAGTTATCATAGAACATTCACAAGAAGAAGCTTTACATTTATTACCCCCCTACAACAGTATCTGGTAATTTTGCTAGAACATCCGGAGCCGATGATTTACGTGGTATAGTTTTCGCATCATCATGTCGTAATGATTGATTTGCCCAGAAACTCATCAGTGTACCTTTTTTCTTTTTAAACAGAGCATCATATTCTCTTAACAGGGAGTCTACTTTTGCAGAAAGATTATCTTCAGATTTCACCTTACTCCAAATATCATTAACTTCCTTTTTGACAATCTTGTTTCCTCTTCTGTGAATATGCCTTAACATAGGCATCATAAAGTGATGCGTATAACTGTCCTTTGTCCATCTTTATATTATGAATTGCCTGAAACACATTTGCACTCATTTAGAGAAATTAAAATATTGTATTTATGCCATAATATCAATTACTACTAACTTAGTTATACTGAGCGCTAACTAGCTTCTATCCTATTTACACTATTATTTGATAATAATCTTTGTTTGCTATTGGCTATTCAAAGCATGAGCAAGTCTATTTAACTTAGTTATTATATATTATATATTTAAGTAGTCATATATTCTTGCTTAAATGTAAATATAACTAAAACTCTTATGTTTATATACTGCCATAAGATTCAAAAAAATCAATAATATAAAAGATAATATTTTAAAAATGTTTTATTTACTTATTTAAACTCTCTATTTAAAATTCCAAACTTAAATTATACGTTCTTAATTTAATGATTTTGCATTGCTGCGCTTTAATGTCTTCAGAAACGTGAAGGCAGTTTTTTGCGAACTTTTTAAACTATTCAAAACTATTTAAAATACGGCGATACGCAAAACATAAGAAGTGTAAGTAAAATTTTAGGCAATCGGAAATAATCTTTCAATTGAATGAGTAAATAAGTAGAAAACAATCATGATAAATAATTTTTGTGATGTCACATTCGTCAAACTCCCCCCTCCCCCCTTGTCACAAATTGTCACAAACTTATGCCTCCCCCCCCCCCCCTAGTAGCGTGACGTACTTTATGGATGACCCCTTAGCATGTTCGCTAAAATCCTTGTGATTTAAAATTTATTTTGCAGAAATATTACAAAATTAATATTTTCAAGTTGATATTTTTATTTCTAGAATAAAAGATAATGTAATTAAAATATATATATATATATATATATATGTATATATATATATATATATATATATATATATATATATATATATATATATATATATATATATATATATACGAATATTATATATATATATATGAATATTATATATATATAATATATATATATATATATATATATATATATATATATATATATATATATATATATATATATATATATATATATATATGTATATATATATATATATATATATATATATATATATATATATATATATATATATATATTATATATATATATATATATATATATATGTATATATATATATATATATATATATATATATATATATATATATATATATATATATATATATATGTATATATATATATATATATATATATATATATATATATATTTTATATATATATATATATATATATATATATATATATATATATATATATATATATATATATATATATATATATATATATATATATATACTCATATATGAATCTTGGTTTCTCGATAAAAACGATAAGTGCACAACCAATAAAACAATCTTTTGTGTTATGGAAAAACACTCATAATATGAGTGTTTTTTAATAACACAAAAGATTGTTTTATTGGTTGTGCACTTATTGTTTTTATCGAGAAACCAAGATTCATTTAAGTCTTTTACAAAAAGGGCATACGAAAAGAGACGCAGTAGACGTGTCCAAAAAGAATATTAAAAAATACTAGAATTTTCATCAGTACATATGGAAAAAAAATCGAATGTTGGTACTTCTAAAAGAAATGATTTCTTATCTTGCGAAAATCTAAAAGAATATTTTGACCATCATGAGTCAGCGATTTTGTACAATAAATACTCTTATGACCAAAAGCCTAATGAGTATAAGCATAACCCAACTTTAAAGGAAAGTTTTTCTGCATGTTTTTCTAACCAAGTAATTATGCACTAAACAAGTGGATTGACAAAGAATACCAACAAATTTATTGTCCCAAAAAAAAATTATAATCATGCACTGAAAAACAACCTTTTGTCAACAAAAGAATGGCACAAATTTCCATTGATAAAGTGTAAGATAACAGATAGTCAGTATCTAACTTGTGGTGTATTTTTTTTAAAGGTAACTTAATTACTTTTTTGTAGCAAAATGTTTTATAATTAGATTCATTTTCATGTTGTGAAGAATACAACTTTCTACATCAGATGAGATATATGTTAAAGAAAGCATTAAAAATAAGAATAATAAATCATACCGCTCTTCATTGCCAGAACCTCCGCCACCTATTATGAATAAGCCCAATGCTAAAAGTATAACATAAATATCATAATTTTTTCTTAATGGTTTATAAACTGAAATAGATTCTTGTTTAATTTGATCTGAATAATATCTATCTAGCTATTAGTCTTTTTTATCTATTACTAAGATTTTTCTTTTATTTTAACTATTTGGGTGTCCTATTATATGTAATGTTGTTAAGTTGGTTACATATATTTATATCATTGACAGCATTTTATTGTATTAAATAATCCTTTAATCAACTTGATATGAAAATTGAAAACTGATTGAAAGCATGCTGAAGTTGTTTGAATTCAGAAATTGAAAGAGTACAAAATTGGTTGAAAGATTAAATTAAGTAACAGGTATGGTTGAGGGATTATTTATAGTTCTAATTATAATTATTTCTTTTAAATAGAGTTGTTATCAGGTTCAACGATTGAAGAAGATAATTTTTCTTCACATTTTATTGATGAACACCAAGCAAAGTTCACATTGTCAAAGAGTTTTAAGTTTTAATGTGAGTAATTTTGGTTTTTACACCACTGAATGTTAATGTGGAGGTCTTTTTTATCAATTTCTTTTTGTATTAAAATAATTGTAAAAGATAGGTATAAAAGAATAGAAATGGATTATTTATAATATTGTGATCCGATAAATCATGTGTGTAGCATTTTATCTTTAGTAGTTTTTTTAGTAAGAATTTTAACTACTACTTTTAGTAGTAGTTAAAATTCTTTAATATCGTAGCCTTTTACAGGATAAAGTTTTAACTGATTTAAAAAGTAGGTTTTCCAAAATATTATGGCAACTTCTGCGATGGAGTAATAAAAAAACTTACATGTGTTTTTGGCATTTTAGTTTAAGTTACTCAAGCATAATTTTAATTTTAAAGTTCTTATTTCATTGTTTTGCTATTTGGTTTTATGAGCTAAATATGTTAATCAATCTTTTTATTCTTGTTTGTAGAGATGCAAAATGTTATTCTCAAGGAGCTTGCAGAAATAAAAGTTCTTTTAAAAGAAGTTATAGAAATTAAGTTTCAGGCTACTGGGGTGAAGTTGCTAGAATCGGTGGACGAAGTGGTTACACTGGATAATAAACTAAAAGATAAAACCGAGTATACTAATTTGGTATAATCTAATTATCTTAGTTTTTAATAAGTTTGTTTAAATTTGGTTTATTAGTTTAGAATCTAAATAAAAAGTATTTGTAAATGAACTAAAATAACTAGCTTGTGTTAGACTCAATATGTTGTAAAGAAATTTAAGTTACATTAGTTTTTATTACATTTATTTCAGCTTGATAGTTTAAAAAAGATTGGTGGTGAAAAGCCAAGAGAACATGTTTTTTTGATCATGTAAAGGTAAATGATTATGTTTTTATTAATTATTAGAAATATGATTAAAAGGGACCAAAAGCAATTCTTTTTGACCGTTATTTGTTATGGATTTACTTTTAACATGACAATTTGATAAACTCAGGAAGTTCGCTGTAGGTGTTTAAGTTTGTTTGTGTGCTAAAGTAAGTGTAATGCTAAACCTTGTTTAGCATTTTATTTTCAAATTTAATGCTTTTACCTTTCATAATTTTAAGCATTCATATATTAAAATATATTTTAATTTATTACATATATTAAAATAAAAATCTTTATATATTTCACTTTATTGTTAAAATATTTATCAGGTTATTTTCGAATCAGTTACAGTCCAAATTAAATCGAAAAGAAAATGGGGAAAAGATAAGCTTAGAAAATCTAGTAAATATATGGAGTATTTACGAGGTATAGTTTTAATAGTATTTACAAAACTGATATCTGTATTAAAAAGATATTCTTCGACTTTTTTGTGTCATGCTAGAATTTTTGTATCCATAATATAAGTTCCTTTAGTTTTTTCATAAAAAAATTGTTGTTTATTATTGTATCTGGTTGAGATACAAATATTCTTGTATATATATATATATATATATATATATATATATATATATATATATATATATATATATATATATATATATATATATATATATATATATACATGTATATATGTGTATATACAGTATTGGACAAAACATTTGCAACCAACATCGAACAATGCTAAAAAGTGTTCCTAATTTTATATGTCTTAAAAATGAAACGAACTATACTACCACAGCAAACAGTTCAGGAGTTTGGACTCATAGCATGCCATGATATGAGCAATCAGCTGACAGGTGACAGCACACAGGCAGAATTTCGTTGACAAGTGCCATTTTGCAGCATACATCACGGAAGTTTTTTAATAATTAAAGGAACTATCCAGAAGTTTCCAGTAGCATGCAGAAGCTTCCAGAAGTTTCCAGAGGAAGCATCAGGAAGCATCCAAAAGAATCCAGAAACATTCAGAAGCATTCAGATGCATCCAGAAGCTTCCAGAGGTATTGAAAAGAAGCATCTAGAATCTTCCAGAACAGGTTTACACAGGTTCATTTTACTATATAAGAGACAAGTAATTCAGTCATTATATGGAAGTCAATCAGTCAGTATTATCAAGACAGTTTATCGAAGTGAGTTTTATCAAAGTGTTTTATCGAAGAACATCAATACCAGAAGTGAAATACAACAAGTGTTTCATTACATCAATACAGTCCACATCCAACCAAGACGTTATGTTCTGCAGAGCCATATTTTATCATCACAAGGTAAATGTAACACGGTAAGCCTTGAGAAGTGTGGTTATTTATTTTTATTATTTTTATGACTTCAATGCAAAAATGTTTCCCGACAGTCTTGGATGACAAGTGCAAAAATGGTTCCCGACAGTCTTGGATTGGAACTAAGAGAGAAAATTATTTGCAATTACTTAAGTGGAATATCACAAAAAAATATTTGTGATAAATATGGTGTGAAAAAATAGATCGTATCAAGACTATGTTCCAAATATTGTTCCACAGGGAAGTTGGCAGCAGATAACAATGGTGGAAGACCTCGTTCCACCATTTCTAATGAGAATTCTATGATCGTCAGATCTGTCAAGAAGGATCCCTGGATATCATCAGTTAAGATACAAAAGCAATTAGAGCTGCTTGTACGTCAAGCGGCCGGAAAACGCCTTAATTAACGTTACTGCCTTAAGACTGTATGCAATGGTGGAGGCAATGTAATGGTCTGGGGGTGTTTTTCTACTAACGGTCTAGGTCCAATACATCGAATCGATGGAATAATGGACCGTTTCATTTATAAAAATATCCTGAAAGATGTTATGTTACCTCATGCTGAATGGAATATACCAATAAAATGGGTTTTTCAGGAAGACAACGATCCCAAACACACTGCAAAAGTAGTCAAGCAGTGGTTTCAAGACAACCATCTATTGGTGATGGCTTCGCCGCCTCAATCTCCGGATCTCAACCCTATCGAGAACATGTGGGAGATTGTCAACTGCAGAGTAAATCATGAATGTGTTCGTAATAAAGATCAACTGTTTGAACAAATCCAAAAGGCCTAGGCAGCGATTCCACAAAGTTTTATTGATCACCTGATCGAATCTATGCCTTTAAGATGCAAGGCTGTGATCGACTAAAAAGGATTCACCACAAAATATTGATATGAATACAGCTTGGTCAACATTTTGTGGAGTTGCACTTGTTTTGTCCTGAAGGAAATCAACTTTTTTTAATACTTTTGATTAATTTATTAATTTTCGTGTACAAATAATGAACTTCGTGATGAATAAAATTTGAAGAACGTTGTCTCTAAACAGTTACATAGTTATTTCTCTAAATTGAAAAAATACAGCACTTTTATACAAAGAAACTAAATTAGCATCATTTGATTGCACTGGTTTTGTCCGATACTGTATGTGTATATATATATATATATATATATATATATATATATATATATATATATATATATATATATATATATATATATATATATATATATATATATATATATAATATTTCATAAAAATAGATTCAGAATTCTACATTCTTTTAAATTCATTTAAATGTCATTAATGTATATATTTTAGATATCGGCGACGTAGAAGAAAATATTGACGGCAATGCAGAAATATAGTTTCTTATGTATATTTTTGTGAAATAAAAATTAAGTAATGTTAGTTAAAATGTTTCTTTACTTATTTAATTTAATCCTTTTTTATGACTAATTTAACAGCTGTAACACCTTTGTATCAAACAAGTTCCAGCAAAGAAAGAGATATCTAAAATGCATCTAATATGCATCTAAAAACTGGTCTTAAAGACGTCTAAATTCACGTCGTGAACGGGACATAAATAGCTGTCTATCTTATAGATGTCTTTTAGATGCATTTTATTCGACACAAATAAATGCCTTAGATGCATAAAAGATGTGAAATATACATTTAAAGATGTATATTAGATGTATATTAAATGCATAAAAGAGCTATTATTAACTAAAAAATTATCTATTTTCTATCTTTTTTAAACGCGCCTTAGACATCTATTTAAGAGACGTATTTTATACATCTAATATGCATCTGAAAGATGTATATTTCACATCTTTTATGCATCTAAGGCAATTATTTGTGTCGAATAAAATGCATCTAAAAGACGTCTATAAGATAGACGTCTATTTATGTCTCGTTCTAGACCTGAATTTAGACATCTATTAGATCAGTTTTTAGATGCATATTAGATGCATTTTAGATATCTTTTTGTTTGCTGGGTAGATGCTTATAATTAATATCTGGACTCAAAAACTAGTTACTTTTAATGGAACACAATAGGCTGTCGGAGCCTCAGGGAAATTATATTCAGAAATGACTATATTAGACTCAGAGTTAGCTAGAAATTATTACAAATTGTTTAGGACAGATGTCTAGTACAAAAAGCAAAAGATTTAAAGCAAAATGATTTATATTATTTGAAAAAGTTGTTTTACGTACATTTCATCATAATTTAAGTAGAACTTAGTAAAGCCCAAGGGAAACGTGTTGAATTAAACACAATGAACTCAATCTTAAAAGAATAACAAACAGAAGAGAGGTTGTCACTATTGTGAAGGTGACTAAAGATCTGTAATATAGAAGATGGAGGTCAAAAAATGCTATCTTAAGTAAAAAGAGTTTGATGAACAAAAGTTACAATGGCTGCGGGATGCGAACCCGGATCTCTGCGGCGAATTGTCACGTATCTAACTGATTGAACTATACAATCTTATACTTAAATTTATATCTTATTAAAATTAAAAAACAATATTTTCTAAGATCTATACTTCGAAAAGCGTATTCAAACAGGACTCTACATACCTTTAAAATCTGCTAGAACTTTAGTAACGTGCACACTTTTAGAAATTATTGAAATAGGTATATTTTATCAGAAATATGCTTAAGCTAAAGCATATTTGTGAGCCTCTTTTTACTATTTGCTTAAGCATATTCGAACCTGATTCAAAAATTTCATATGCTTTAAAAAAAAAAAACATGTATATTCCTATCCATCATTCTTATTTTTAATATACGTAATGAGTTCAAAAAACATCGTTGTATATATTTATTATGGTACGTTTCGTAAGTTTGTTTCCGTTAAGAATTCTTTCGTATGTTGTGATCCGAAATACATTCGTTTCGAAAGAAATTTTTTTTTTATCAATATTTCTAAAAATAAAACCATAAAAATTTAATAGTTATTATACTGAGTTATAAAAATTCATTATAAACATTTTGGGATTTAAAGATGTTAATTTTTACAATTAAAATCAGTCTGGCAAACAAATTTTCTTTATAGACTTCAAAACGTCGTTGGGCGAAAATGTTTGTTTCGCAAGTGCGACTTCCGAAA
Source organism: Hydra vulgaris (assembly GCF_022113875.1). NCBI lineage: Eukaryota > Metazoa > Cnidaria > Hydrozoa > Anthoathecata > Hydridae > Hydra > Hydra vulgaris. The sequence continues at coordinate 50,691,533 of NC_061159.1, forward strand.
CCGCTACTTTCGTATGTTGCAAAATAGTTTTGTTTCGTATGTCAACTTGCAAAATGCTAAATTTCGGAAGTGGCTTTTGCGAAATAAACATTAGCGATTTTAAATGTTTTGTAACATTCGGTACGAAAAAATGTAATTCCGCGTTCATTAGGAATTTTTAACGATCTTTCAAAATCATTTGATAATGTCAGTCATGATATTTTGTTTTATAAACATAATTTTTACGGAATAAATGAAAGAGTAATTAAATAATTTTAAAGTTATCGAACAGAAAACAATTTGTTTCTTGTAATGAACTTAATCATAAACAGTTTTTAAACGTTTCTTGTGGTGTTCCGCAAGGTTCCATATTAGGACATTTTTTGTTTCTAATATATATCAACGACTTGCATAAAGCATAAAATCTTCTAAGTATTATGTTTGCTGATGACACAAACTTGTTTCTCTCTAACAGTGACATCTATCTACTTTTCTCCATGATGAACAAAGAACTTAAAAACATATCTAAATAGTTTAAAAGTAACAAAATAACATTAAATATAAGCAAAACAAAATGGATTTTTTTTCAAGTTTAACTTGAGGAATAATATATTTTGCCTAACATCGACTTACCCTAAATTATTCTGTTTTTAAAATTTAATTAAAAGACCTCGTTCTTTCTATTGGAAACATCTTTAAATTTTATTTTATTTTAACTTGAGATTAAAAAAAAAAAAAAAAAATTTATTGTCATGTATGTTTCAAGTTTTGCTTTATACTTGTTTACAACTTATTTTCATTTATCTAAGTACGATTTATTGTTTTTATATGATTTTTTACGTACTCTTATTGTAAAAAGGCGTTTTAATGATATTTTACGCGCTCTCTTTTGTAAAAGGCTTCTGACGATAAGATCATTGTAATCTTCTTTTAGAGGCCTTTTTTGTATTTGAAAAAATATGTAACTTATATATATTTTGTCAAATGTAAACAAACAAACAAACAAAAAAAAAAAACTGTTACACTTTGCTGCGATTTATGTCGGAAAATCTATTTGTAAATTCCGGGTAAATACAAGAAACTTATTCTGAGATTAATACTTATTGGTTCAGGATGCTGTAACTTAAATAAAATTATATGAACAAAATTTGTTTTTTGATCGATATTATGAAAATATAACGATTGGAATGTAGTAAAGTCAAAGTCTATGTACTTAACTGAAGTCTTTTGTACTTAGAGTTTATAGTTTTGTTTATTTTTAACTATTTGGGTTGATTTTTATTATACTTTTTTCAACTTTTATTTTATTTTAGCAATTATAGATTTTGTTATAAAAAGTTATGTTTTGTCAGTTGACTAGAAAAAAAAAGTCATCAAACTGACAGCATTTTTTGTATATTATCATAAATATATACCTTATTGTATAATTATGAAACTCAGAAGTAGATGTTAGAGTAATTTTAAAGTTTCTAACCGTATTTTACACTTTTAGATTTAAGAAAAATAAAAAAGCTAGGCAAAGAAGAGCAATAATTAATAAGCTACAGGCAATACTATCAATCAATCAATATATTCTTTTACTTTAATAACTGCATATAAATATATATATATATATATATATATATATATATATATATATATATATATATATATATATATATATATATATATATATATATATATACATATATATATATATATATATATATATATATATATGTACCCAGCAAGCAAAAAGATATCTAAAATGCATCTAATATGCATCTAAAAACTGGTCTAAAAGATGTCTAAATTCAGGTCTAGAACGAGACATAAATAGACGTCTATCTTATAGACGTCTTTTAGATGCATTTTATTCGACACAAATAATTGCCTTAGATGCATAAAAGATGTGAAATATACATCTTCCAGATGCATATTAGATGTATAAAATACGTCTCTTAAATAGATGTCTAAGGCGCGTTTAAAAAAGATAGATAATAGATAATTTTTTAGCTAATAGTAGCTCTTTTATGCATCTAATATACATCTAATATACATCTTTAAATGTATATTTCACATCTTTTATGCATCTAAGGCATTTATTTGTGTCGAATAAAATGCATCTAAAAGACGTCCATAAGATAGACGTCTATTTATGTCCCGTTCTAGACCTGAATTTAGACATCTTTTAGATGCATATTAGATATCTTTTTGCTTGATGGGACTTGTTTGATACAAAGGCGTTACAGCGGTTAAATTAGTCATAAAAAAGGATTAAATTAAATAAGTAAAGAAACATTTTAACTAACATTACTTAATTTTTATTTCACAAAAATATACATAAGAAACTATATTTCTTCATTGCCGTCAACATTTTCTTCCACGTCGCCGATATCTAAAATATATACATTAATGACATTTAAATGAGTTTAAAAGACGTAGAATTCTGAATCTATTTTTATGAAATTATATATATATATATATATATATATATATATATATATATATATATATATATATATATATATATATATATATATATATATACATACAGTATCGGACAAAACCAGTGCAACCAAATGATGCTAATTTAGTTTCTTTGTATAAAAGTGCTGCATTTTTTCAATTTAGAGAAATAACTATGTAACTGTTTAGAGACAACGTTCTTCAAATTTTATTCATCACAAAGTTCATTATTTGTACACGAAAATTAATAAATTAATCAAAAATATTAAAAAAAGTTGATTTCCTTCTGGACAAAACAAGTGCAACTCCACAAAATGTTGACCAAGCTGTATTTTGCTATCAATATTTTGTGGTGAACCCTTTGTTATCGATCACAGCATTGCATCTTTAAGGCATAGATTCGATCAGGTGATCAATGAAACTTTGTGGAATCGCTGCCTAGGCCTTTTGGATTTGTTCAAACAGTTCATCCTTATTACGAACACATTCATGATTAACTCTGCAGTTAACGATCTCCCACAGGTTCTCGATTGGGTTGAGATCCGGAGATTGAGGCGGATCAAGCAGTGGTTTCAAGACAACCATCTATTGGTGAATCCATCACCAATAGATGGTTGTCTTGAAACCACTGCTTGACTACTTTTGCAGTGTGTTTGGGATCGTTGTCTTGCTGAAAAACCCATTTTATTGGTATATTCCGTTCGGCATGAGGTAACATCTTTCAGGATATTTTTATACATGAAACGGTCCATTATTCCATCGATTCGATGTATTTGACCTAGACCGTTAGCAGAAAAACACCCCCAGACCATTACATTGCCTTCACCATGCTTCACGGTCTTATAGCAGTAACGTAAATCAAGGCGTTTTCCGGCTGCTTGACGTACAGACAGCTCTAATTGCTTTTGTATCTCAACTGATGATATCAAGGGATCCTTCTTGACAGATCTGACGATCATAGAATTCTCTCTAGAAGTGGTGGAACGAGGTCTTCCACCATTGTTATCTGCTGCCAACTTCCCTGTGGAACAATATTTGGAACATAGTCTTGATACGATCTATTTTTTCACGCGATATCACAAATACTTTTTTGTGGCATTCTACTTAAGTAATCGCAAATAATTTTCTCTCCAATCCAAGACTGTAGGGAACCATTTTTGCACTTGAAGTCATAAAAATAATAAAAATAAATAACCACACTTCTTAAGGCTTACCGTGTTACATTTACCTTGTGATGATAAAATATGGCTCTGTGGAACATAACGTCTTGGTTGGATGTGGACTGTATTGATGTAATGAAACACTTGTTGTATTTCACTTCTGGTATTGATGTTCTTTGATAAAACACTTTGATAAAACTCACTTTGATAAATTGTCTTGATAATACTGACTGATTGACTTTCATATACTGACTGAATTACATGTCTCTTATATACTAAATTGAACCTGTTCTGGAAGATTCTGTGTGAACCTGTTCTGGAAGATTCTAGATGCTTCTTTTCAATACTTCTGGAAGCTTCTGAATGCGTCTGAATGCTTCTGAATGTTTCTGGATACTTCTGGATGCTTCCAGATGCTTCCTGATGCTTCTTCTGGAAACATCTGGAAGCTTATGCATGCTTCTGGAAACTTCTAGATACTTTCTTTAATTATTAAAAAACTTCCGTGACGTTGACACGGACCAGACTTGAAAAAATGAAACAAACCAAAAAAGTTGCACTTGTTTTGTATGCTGCAAAATGGCACTTGTCAACAAAATTCTGCTTGTGTGCTGTCACCTGTCAGCTGATTGCTCATATCATGCCATGCTATGTCATTTCAGACTTCTGAACTGTTTGCTGTGGTAGTATAGTTCGTTTCATTTTTAAGACATAAAATTAGGAACACTTTTTAGCATTGTTCGATTTTGGTTGCAAATGTTTTGTCCAATACTATATATACACATATATACATGTATATATATATATATATATATATATATATATATATATATATATATATATATATATATATATATATATATATATATATATATATATATATATATATATATATATATATATATATAATATATATATATATATATATATATATATATATATATATATATATATATATATAAACAAGAAGATTTGTATCTCAACCAGATACAATAAACAAAAAATTTTTTATGAAAAAACTAAAGGAACTTGTATTATGGATACAAAAATTCTAGCATGACCCAAAAAAGTCGAAGAATATCTTTTTAATACAGATATCAGTTTTGTAAATACTATTAAAACTATATCTCGTATAACACTCCATATATTTACTAGATTTTCTTTGCTTATCTTTTCCCCATTTCCTTTTCGATTAAATTTGGACTGTAACTGATTTAAAAATAACTTGATAAATATTTTAACAATAAACTGAAATATATTTATAAAGATTTTTATTTTAATATAGGTAATAAATTAAAATATATTTCAATATATAAATGCTTAAAATTATGAAAAGTAAAAGCATTAAATTTGAAAATAAAATGCTAAACAAGGTTTAGCATTACAGTTACTTTAGCACACAAACAAACTTAAACACCTACAGTGAAGCTCCCGAGTTTATCAAATTGTCATGTTAAAAGTATATCCATAACAAATAACGGTTAAAATAAATTGCTTTTGGTCCCTTTTAATCATATTTCTAATAATTAATAAAAACATAATCATTTACCTTTTCATGATCAAAAAAACATGTTCTCTTGGCTTTCCACCACCAATCTTTTTCAAACTATCAAGCTGAAATAAATGTAATAAAAACTAGTGTAACTTAAACTTCTTTACAACATATTGAGTCTAACACAAGCTAGTTATTTTAGTTCATTTACAAATACTTTTCATTTAGATTCTAAACTAGTAAACCAAATTTAAACAAACTTATTAAAAATTAAGATAATTAGATATTACCAAATTAGTATACTTGGTTTTATCTTTTAGTTTATTATCCAGTGTAACCACTTTGTCCACTGATTATAGCAACTTCACCCCAGTAGCCTGACACTTAATTTCTATAACTTCTTTTAAAAGAACTTTTATTTCTGTAAGCTCGTTGAGAATAACATTTTGCATCTCTACAAACTAAAATAAAAAGATTGATTAACATATTTAGCTCATAAAACCAAATAGCAAAACAATGAAATAAGAACTTTAAAATTAAAATTATGCTTGAGTAACTTAAACTAAAATTCCAAAAACACATGTAAGTTTTTTATTACTCCATCGCAGAAGTTGCCATAATATTTTGGAAAACCTACTTTTTAAATTAGCTAAAACTTTTTCCTGTAAAAATTTACGATATTAAAGAATTTTGTTTAACTACTAAAGGTAAAACGCTACACACATGATTTATCGGATCACAATATTATAAATAATCCATTTCTATTCTTTTATACCTATCTTTTACAATTATTTTAATACAAAAACAAATTAATAAAAAAGACCTCCACATTAACATTCAGTGGTGTAAAAACCAAAAATACACATATTAAAACTTGAAACTCTTTGACAATGTGAACTTTGCTTGGTTTTATTCTGTTCATCAATAAAATGTGAAGAAAATTATCTACTTCAATCTTTGAATCTGATAACAACTCTTTTCAAAAGAAATAATTATAATTAGAACTATAAATAATCCCGCAACCATACCTGTGACTTAATTTAATTTTATAACCAATTTTGTATTCTTTCAATTTCTGAATTTAAACAATTTCAGCATGCTTTCAATCAATTTTCAATTTTCATATCAAGTTGATTAAAGGATTATTTAATACAATAGAATGTTGTCAATTATATAAATATATATAACCAATTTAACAACATTACATATAATAGGACACCCAAATAGTTAAAATAAAAGGAAAATCTTAGTAATACATAAAAAAGACTAATAGCTAGATAGATATTATTCAGATCAAATTAAACAAGAATCTATTTCAGTTTATAAACCATTAAGAAAAAAATATGATATTTGTGTTGTACTTTTATCATTGGGCTTATTCATAATAGGTGGCAGAGGTTCTGGCAATGAAGAGCAGTATGATTTGCTATTCTTATTTTTAATTCTTTCTTTAACATATATCTCAACTGATGTAGAAAGTTGTATTCTTTACAACATGAAAATGAATCTAATTATAAAACATTTTGCTAAAAAAAAGTAATTAAGTTACCTTTAAAAAAAACTTAAAACAAGTTAGATACTGACTATCTGTTATCTTATACTTTATCAATGGAAATTTGTGCCATTCTTTTGTTGACGAAAGGTTGTTTTTCAGTGCATGGTTATAGTTTTTTTTTGGGACAATAAATTTGTTGCTATTCTGTTATTACAATAAATTTGTTGCTATTCTTATTTGTCAATCCACTTGTTTAGTGCATAATTACTTAATTAGAAAAACATGCAGAAAAACTTTCCTTTAAAGTTGGGTTATGCTTATACTCATGAGGCTTTTGGTTATAAGAGTATTGATTGTACAAAATCAATAACTCATGATGGTCAAAATATTCTTTTAGATTTTCGCAAGATAAGAAATCATTTTTTTTAGAAGTTCCAACATTCGATTTTTTTTTTATATGTACTGATGAAAATTCTAGTATTTTTTAATATTCTTTTTGGACACGTCTACTGCGTTTCTTTTCGTATGCCCTTTTTGTAAAAGACATAAATGAATCTTGGTTCATCGATAAAAACGATAAGTGCACAACCAATAAAGCAATCTTTTGTGTTATTGAACAACACTTTTGTAATATTTCTGCAAAATAAGTTTCAAATCACAAGGATTTTAGCAAACATGCAAAGCATCAAATCATCAAAATATTTTGTGAACTATATTAGCTAACTATATATAATTTATTTTGTGAACTATATTAGCTAACTATATATAATTTATCAAAAGAAATAATCATTGATGTCTTCCTTAGATTAAAATCTTCATGCTTTTTTCGAAATAAATTTCCGAAGGGTTTTTAAATGGCGGTCATTTATAATTATCGCTCCGTAAAATTAGTTATAATTTTTCTTGTTTTTATAACAAATCTATAAAAGACATCTTATAGACATCTAAGTTTAGATAAAAAAAAAATTATCTATGCACGATCTATTTTATGCATCTAATATGCATCTAAAACAGAGCAAAAATGGTATCTCTAGAATCAGACGTCTTTTCGATCTCTAATATACGTCTAAAATATACGTATCGGCAATAGATACAAATTAGACCAATTTTAGACGGTCTAAAAGGCGTCTATTGTTTGCTGGGTATATATATATATATATATATATATATATATATATATATATATATATATATATATATATATATATATATATATATATATATATATATATATATATAATTTAATTTTACTATCCTAAAAATAAATTAATAAACAACTTAAATATAAACAATGTTGTTTATTAATTTATTTTTAGGATAGTAAAATTAATTTTGCATGAACTGTTAGATTAGCCATTTGTGGCATTAAATATATTACAATTTAATAATTTATTGACAGAAATAAAGGATGAATCTAATTTTCATCTTGCCCCAGTGCCGGGATAGGATGATTTTGACCTTGGGGACCATTATATATTTCTATGTGAGATGAAAAATATTAGAAGTGGTGTTGAAGAAAATCAAGAAACGTGCCGAACGAAGTGGATTACTTGACTGTGACTTTAGTTTTTATTATTAAAATTTACAAAAAATTCTACGATGTTTTGTAATAAATAAAAATTATTATTATTGTTATTATTATTATTATTATCAATAAAATATTAATACTTATTAAATAGATAAACGAGTATAATAAAAATTTTGTCACGTCAAGTTCTATGCACTTTACATATGACTTAGAATATTTAGTACTTACATTTTATACTTTTGGTTTATTTTTTATTTGTTAAATTCATTTTTATTGCAAATTAAAAGTTTCTTTTTTTTCAGCTGACTGACTGAACAGTCATTAAGTTGACTGCGTTTTATGCGTATTAGCATAATTATAAATGTTTGTGTTTGTTGTTATATATTAATGTTCTTTGTATAGTATACTTTTTTATAACTGTTTTATATACCTTTTAAGGTTTCTAACTATATTTTAAACTTCTAAATATATAGATTTAGAATATAGCTTTATGATACTACTTATTAATACTTACAAGTAAGTGATACAGTATAAATATAATATAGCTTTATGATACAAGTAAGTGATACAGTATAAACAAAAACTTTGATGAAATTATTGGATTTAAATAAAGAAAACTCATTGACATCTAACTAGCAATAACCTACACCAATGAACATAGAACGTCATTTTATCAAACTAATCTAATTGAATAATTGATTTTAAAATGTACATACATATACGACAAAAATTATTAACATAATAGAAGTGTTATTTGAAACAAAGAAAAATGGATTACAAAGTGGATTATTTAATTTAATGTATATCATAAATCAGATGCCAGGTTTGAAAGATTTTACGATTTTGACACTAGATTGAATGGTATCAAACACTTACTTCGTATTATTGAGACGGATTACGAACATAGTACATATAATTTATTTGGGTTACAATTTTAGTTATTTTATTTGGGTTATTTTAGTTGGGTTACAACAATTAGTGTATTTAGGACGATATTTTGTCTGACTTTATTTTCCCGTGAACTTTAGGAAGTCAGACGAGAGAACTTTGGTTTTCAAGTTTATATATACGCAAAACGCATAATTATGCATTTTAAAATCCACCTCAGCAACTATGTTCCCGCGGCATTACTTGGGTGTTAGAAAAAATCAATGAAATATTGCGTAGCTTTAGAGATTTAGGGGTCGTTCATAAATTACGCAATGCGAAAAATGTTTTAAAAACAGAAGTATTATATACGATATAATATATACTAGCTTGATTGACCCGTAAAAATACGGGTCTTTGTAATTCTATTCCACACAAACCTTTTCCCTTATTTTCCTAATCTAGCTGTCCGTATCGGTAAATACAGGTCTTTTCTTCTACTTCTATATTTATTTATTCCACGCCAATTTTTTCTTTACTTGTTCCTTATTTACTTCAATATTTTTTAGTAAACGGTGGAAAAAAATTCATCAAAAAAATTTGCTTTGAGAGCAAAAAAAAACTTTAACATACGCACTTTTTCCGCATACCTATATAGCTTATTAAACCCCGTTTATTTATTTTTTTTAAAAAAAATTCTGAACTAAACTACTTTCTACATTTAGACCAGCCATGGACCATGGTTTATGGTCGCGTCCTAGCCATATTCAATAGTTTACTATATTTATTATTATTATATGCTTAGTTTTGAATAATAACGGTCTTTTATAGTTATCTTTGTATTAGACGCATTGTGTGGACCTAGGTTGTACTAAAAAACTACTGTTAACTTGGAAGGAAGGCCCGCTTCCTTTTCGATTGTCATCAGGGCAAATTACTTTATTAAGCACTTACTTATGTTCTTTAAAAGAATACATTCATATAGAATTTAATCGTAAACCAAGAAGTTTGAAAGATCTCAAGTTATGGAAAGCCTCTGAATTTAGAACCTTTCTTTTATATTGTGGACCAGTAGTTTTGAAATATATACTCAGCAAAGAAAAATACAACCACTTTCTTTGTTTAAGTGTAGCTTTTCGGATCTTATACAGCAAAGATTTGACGACTGAGTATAAAGGTTATGCTCAAGAGTTTCTTAGTAGCTTTGTGGACAACACCAGACTGCTCTACTCCGATCATCTATTAACTTATAATTTTCATTGTTTAAACCATTTAACTTTAACAGCAGAGAGATATGGTTGTTTAGATGGAGTGACAGCCTATCCATTTGAAAACAATATGTCAGCTATAAAAAGAATGATACGGGGTCCTTCTAAAGTAGTAGCTCAGATTGCTGGACGACTCACAGAAATAAACAATAACAGGTCAGCAGTCTGTAAAAATAAGCTAAATTTTAATCCAAAGATCAACGAATGCTATCGTCTGAAGAGCGGAAATTTTTGTGTCATTGACTCAATAAATAGTAATGCTAAAAGTGTTCTTGGTCAAGTCTATATCAGAACAGAAAACTTATTCAGCTCTCCTTGTAATTCTAAACTTGTTGGTATTTACAAGGTTAACAACAAGCATACAGAAATGTTGTATATACCTTTTGATGATTTTGTATCAAAGGCCATAAGAATACCGCTGTCTCTTTTTGAACCTGATAATCTAGCAGCAGCAGTTATTTTATCACTTGTGCACAGTTGAAATGCTCTACAAGTTAACTAACCATATTTGGTATTCGTTAGATGCTAAATGAGCTATAAAGTGCTTTAATGATTTTAAAAATGGAACATTCAACATTTGTAAATTTATTTGTAATTGAATTTTAATGCCTCTTTGTATTATTTTGATTTCAATTTTTTTGATAAGTCAATATTTATGCTTTTACTCGTTTACCTTGAATAAACTCAGTTACTTTATCCCCTTTAAAAGTTTACTATAATCCCTTACTTTACTACACCCGCTTTTTCAGGACCTATTTTTTATAAACTAAATTTTTGTACGAAATAGACAATTTCTTTTAATGAGCGAGTTTGCCCCCCCTCCCCCCGCCCTCCTCACTTTGAAAAAGTGTTTTTATAATCAAAATAATTATTAAGTAAATAATAGTAATGATATCAATACGTGATTTCATTTTGATATCATAAACTGCTCATTTTATATCAGGTTTTAAGTTCAGAATGATATCAATGATTGATTATTTTTTAATATCAAATTGGTATCATAAACTTCTCATGTTATAATATCAGCCTTTGATTTCAGAATGATATCAATGAGTGATTTCATTTTGATATCTTATTGATATCACAAACTTCTCATAGTATGATATCAGGTTTTGAGTTCAGAATGATTTCAACGAGTGATTTCATTTTGATATCATATTGATATCATATATTGATATCATAAATATCAAAGTTTGATATCATATTGATATCCGTATGATATCAAATTCGTGAATGGGTTATCAAAATGTACGACAGAATTAAAAATATTAATTTTTTATAATGAACACACTTGTTCATTATAAAAAAATATTAATTTTTTATAATGAACACATTCCAGCCGAATGAATATTATTAGTGCGCATAGTTACGCATTGTTACGCCTATTGTTCGTTTTGTTAATTACGGTTCTGCATTATGTAAAATACACTATTTCTTAATTTTTAAACTTTTCTAAGCGCAGTTATATATCCCTCGCGGGCTTTCGAGTAAAATCAGCAACCAAATTAGAGCTGATGCACTTATTTTCAAAAAGAATTGATGTTGTTTATTTTTTAAAATAAAAATTTAAATAATCGTTAGTTTGTTGTTGCTTATTTTTATTTTTTCTAATTTTTATACCCTGTTTTTATTTTTCAGAAGAAGTTAGAACTAAAATGTTTGGTAAAATAGTTTTTTTAGTAAAATGTTTCTCTTTTAGTAAACTGTTTCATTTTGTCGTTTTGGTAAAATATTTTTTTTAGTAAAATGTTTCTCTTTTAGTAAACTGTTTCATTTTGTCTTTTTAAAACATTTTAAGCAAGTATTCTTTTATTTTTTAGAGCAGTTAAGAGAAGCTGTTTTTTTAGTAAGTTCAATTCGTTTTCTTATTTATAGATAAAGATTGTTTTTTGCAAAAACATTTATATATAAAATAAAGTTTTATATATGTATTTAATATGAAAAGTTTAATAAATAAAGACTGTTATTTGTGTTAATGTAAGCTTATATACATAAGTTTGCGTTTATTTTAGTCTATTTTATATTTCTCTATATCTATACTATATGTATATTTTCTCTTAGCAAAAGTTAATGAGAATAGAAAAATAAAAAAAAATTCTTCTGGAATTTGTCAAAAGAATGTTGTATTATGCTTCATTTTAAGGTATCTAATTATGTATTTATTTTTCATTTTTTAGAAGAAGTTAGAACTAAATTGACTGGTAAATTAGTTTTATTAGCACAATGTTTCTTTTTTAAGAAAACCGTTTCAGTTTTGTCATTAGTCTTTTTAAAACATTTTAAGCAAGTATTTGCTTTAGTTTTTAGAGCAGTTAAGACGAAATGATCGCTTTTTCAGTAAGTTTACTTCATTTTCTCATACATCGGCAAAAACTTTTTTATATAAAAAGAATAATGAGAATAAAATTTTATTAACGTTTTTAATATGAAATGTTGAATAAAATAAGACTGTTATTTGTGGTCATGTAAGTTTATATACATAAGTTTGCGTTTATTTCAGTCTATTTTATATTTTATATCTATATGTATATTTTCTCTAAGGAAAAATATAAGGAATAGAAAAATTTAAAAAATTTGTTCTGGAATTTGTCAAAAGAGTGTTGTGTTATGCTTCATTTTAAGGTGTCTAAATATATATTCATTAGAAATTTAAAATTTTGTTTTTAAATGGTTTATTTTTTTTATTACTTTAGATAAATATATACTGACTGACATATCTTCATTTTTATTAACAATATCGTGCATTGTAGTCTGCATTCTTTGTTACTATTAAAATAATTGATGCTAATAAATGTTGTTTTATAGTTGTTAAAAGTTTGCATATATGTTTGAATGTATATTATGATCAAAGTTAAATTTTTTTTGATAAACACGTGTATGTGGTGATATATATTATATAGTTGTTTTATAAATGTGTTTTTATAATAGTATGAAATGTGTTACATCTAATTTCTGCAAGATTGTTAAATGGGGAGTTTTTATATGCTAACTAACATTAAAAAACTATATTGTGTTTTATAATTAGTATATATGCTTATATAATGTTGTTTTCATTATTTCAAAGTGAAGTGACTTGGCAAACGTGTAGAGCAAGATTTATCAACCTTACCAGTCAAGCGATGTTACTGCTTTAGGTCTAAGTTTTGCATAGCCTTTAATATAACTATTCTGAAAACACATTGCTTTATCTTTAATATTTTTTTGCGTAATGTTGTTACCTTTGGTTTATCTTTACGTTGGTGTCAGCTGATAAAAATGATTAATAGGTAGTTTCATTACTAGAACTCGCTGCTTTTTTTTATTTACTGAAATTCATTCAAGACATCATTTTGCTATAAATACAATTTGTTAATCATAAAAAAAAATATTTAGAAACCACTACTCAGGTATCACCACAGCTTATTTTTATCAGGTACATTGATTTTCAATTCACATATAATGTTTTTCTTTGTTACATTTTTAATTACAGATTTATGTTGTATTTTTTTTTGCTATAGAAGAACAAATCATTTTGAATTTTTTAAAAATATCTTCTCCAATCAACATTTAAAGTTCATTGTTGCATATACCATTTTTAAGCAGCGTCTAGGCTTTTTTGACGCTTTTCTTATTCAAGTGGTTTTATAAGCAAGGTCTACACGCAAATTTGAGATAAAAAGTTTTCATCTTTCAAGGAGTATCAATGTTGTTCTCTGCTTAATTTATATTGTTTAAA
>NC_061159.1:50706484-50801615 GCF_022113875.1 Hydra vulgaris
GCGGCAATCATAGGAGTAGAATTATTTATCGAACACAATATTGGCCAAAACTGTAAGCTAGATGATTTGTACAAAGGTATACCATCCACATTTACTTTCAAGTTCAGAATTTCATTACTGTCATCTATTTCTAAAGATTGTGTGATGATTTTTCGAAGCCCAAAATACAAATAGTCACCACCACATTTTTTGTATGTAACTATTGTTCTTGTGCTTTTTACAAGAGTTCGACTGTCCTTTGAACATCAAAACCATGCTTCCGCAAGACACTAAGCACTCCGTTCACTTGAACATGCGTCATTTTACTTGTAACTGCCAAATCAGCCAAATCGTTTCTCAAACTTTCTTCATTGCTACTATCTGATCCTACATCACCTTCACTTTCCGAGCTACTAGTAACTGAACTCAGGTTATTAGTTTCAAAATCATCCTCATTATAGTCAATATCACGTAACATCTCAATATTATCTTGTTTCACAACTTCTTCAGCATTTGAAAAACTCCCCATTTCCTTTACCACCTTTCGATATTTTCTTTGGTACTCTGAAGTCATTTTCTATCAATAAAATGCACTGTATACCTAATTTAAAAGTAACACAATAAAACATTTAATTTTTTTTAGGCAAGTACTACTTGCTTAGTAGGTACATTCAAAATGTGTTGAAACAATAAACTAAAGAGAAGATTAACAAAACAAAAAACATATATATATATATATATATATATGTATATATATACATATATATGTATATATACATATATATGTATATATATACATATATATGTATATATATATACATATATATATATATATACATATATGTATATATATACATATATATGTATATATATATACATAAAATATATGTATATATATATATATATACATTATATGTATATATATATATACATATATATGTATATTTATATATACATATATATGTATATATATACATATATATGTATATATATATACATATATATGTATATATATATATACATATATATGTATATATATATATACATATATATGTATACATATACATATATATTATATATGTATATATATACATATATATGTATATATATACATATATATGTATATATATACATATATATGTATATATATATACATATATATGTATATATATATGTGTGTGTATATATATATATATATATATATATATATATATATATATATATATATATATATATAATCAATTGTATTACATTGCATATTTAAAAATCAATATATTTAATAAGTAATATATTTTCAAATAGTTTACATATTAAAAATACTCAACCAATGTTATCTCATTGGTAGCAGGAATCAAATATAAATAATAAATAACGACTAGAAAATCGGTAAATTATATATAATTTTTAATTAGTAAATAACCTCTTTACTAAAGAAGATAGAGTAAAATAGGGTAAAACTGAACACCAGAGAAAATTGAACACTTATGAAAATGTTATTAATTATAGAGAATTTTGTGCTTTATCTAATGACATAAAAATTAAAAAATTTCAATTAATAATTTTTGTAGCAAACTCAAAAGTTTGAACATGAGTATTAATTTTTTTTAATTTTATTTTAATACTGTCATTAAAATCTTGGAGAAAAAAAAGGAAATAACATTAAAGTAAGAAGATGTATTTGTAGTAAAAGTTACAATCAAGAATCTTTTTTCAGAAATAAAATTGTTATTTTCTAAAAACAGCTATAACTGAATCACTGAAAAAGTCATATTTTCAGATAAAACTGAATGGTAATATTTTTCAAACATCTTTTATTTTAAAAAGCTAACAATTTCCTGTACAAATCTTTGCTATAACTTACTTTTAACAACTTCTTATACAGATCTAAATCAATTTAAAAAAAAATTAAAATAGTAATTAATTATCAATACTTTGCCAAAGTCTTTGGCATGTTCAGTTTTATCATAATTGTAAAACTGAACACTTTTTTTTTTCAAATAAACTTATTTTACTAAAAAAACTTTAAGAGATTTTTTTTTTTTTAACATATTTGGATAGAGCACATCTTTTTCAACAAAAATTAAACAAAAATTATTTAAAAAAATCATTTAATTATATAAAAAAAATATAATTATAAATATAAGTGTTAGTTTTACCCCGTTTCACTCTACTTATTAAACATTTTAGTAAAATATTTTAAACAATAATAAATAATTTGTTATGTTATGCTATTACATAAAAAATGATACTTTTACTTATAAATAATAATTATACTTACAATAATTTGTATCATGAGAAAAAGTTGGCCTATTTTTTAATAACGCTAAATTTTCACCATGCTTATAAACAAACATGCTGTTCAGGGTTTGTAGCTTATATAGTCATAGGGTTCAGGGTTTTGTAGCTTATATAGTCTATAACTTATAGTCACATCGAACAGCATGTATGTTTCTATAAAAATAAGCATGACAAAAATTTAGCACTGTTAAAAAATATATCCACTTTTTCTCATGGTCAAACTTTCCCATTTCTTTAATAACCATTTATTCACGTAATATAATCTTGTTATCCTTTGTACTGCTAACTTTACACTTCTTCGCATAACTTAAATATTTTTTATATTTGTTTATTGATGTATATATATCCTATTTTTTGGCATGTGCTCATAATTATTTTTTTCATCACCCCTTAACTATTACAAATTCCTTAAGGATTTCCTCTTATTTTGTGAAATGCACCTCATTCAACAGGACTGCCAATTCGATTGTTTACGTTTGACGTCAGAGCGACGTAAATTTGTGTCCGTTTCATAGTCTGTTATAGACTAAAAGAAATTAAAACAAACAAAAAGTCGCTATTATAAATTATATTATAATTTATAATATCGACTTACATTAGTCAATATCTAAATGTTGGATCTACGTTAAATAAACTTATATATTAAATAGTTAAAAGGATAGATTTCAAACCTATAAAGGTTTGAAGTGTATCACGTGTAAAAAGTGTAAAAATTTCAAAAAACATAAAATTTTATATCTTAAGTGATGCCAAACCATTGGCAATTGTTAATGGTTTGCTCAATATAAAAGCGAGTTTGACGTTACAATTTTTTTTTCATTAAAAAAAAATTATTTCCGCCAAAAAGTATAAAAATGCACAAACTATAAAATAAGAGGGTTTTTTTTTATAGACGCTTTCATCATCAAATAAAAAATATATAAAAGGTCGATCGTCCTTACTATGTTATATAAATATTTGCATTAAATGGAAAAAAATTATATATTGTTAGAATATTATTATTAGTTAAAAAATTATTATTTTAGCAATATTTATATTCTTATTCCGTTTAATGAAACATTTTTTTTCCGTTTAATTTATATTGAGTGAAACTCAATAAAAAAAACTCAAAAAACTCAAAAGTCGTGTTATTCTTAAGTCATTTTAATATATACGTTTATTGAACGTCGATCCAACGTTTAGATAATGACTAATGCAAGTCGATATTCTAAACGTTTGATCGACGTTTAATAAACGTATATGCCAAAATATTTAAAATACCGATCAAAAATCAAGCGTCTATTTTAGGTCAATAATTGATCGCTAAACGTTTTGTCAATTTAACGACCAATTTTGACTAAATATTGACCAATTCTAAACCAGTCTGTGTTTGCTGGGAACGTCTTCCCAACGATACGAAAGACGTTAGAAACGTTGTCCCAACGTCATTTTTTTATTGGGTATATATATATATATATATATATATATATATATATATATATATATATATATATATATATATACATATATATATGTATATTTATATAAATGTATATATATATATGTATATATATATATATATATTTATATATATAAATATATATATATATATATATATATATATATATATATATATATATATATATATATGTATATATATATATATATATATATATATATATATATATATATATATATAATATATATATATATATATATATATATATATATATATATAATATATATATATATATATATATATATATATATATATATATATATATATATATATATATATATATATATATATATATATATATATATATATATATATATATACATATATATATATATATATATCTATGTATATATAATGTATATATATATATATATAATATATATATTTATATATATATATATATATATATATATATATATATATATATATATTTTATATATATATATATATATATATATATATATATATATATATATATATATATATATATATATATATATAATATAAATCTAAATTAAATCTAAATTAAGAAAAACAAACCCCCTTCCTCCCTCCAAAAAAAATTGAATAAATAAAAAGTCTTATCTATCCAAAACCACAATAACAGTTACCTTCAGCATTTATAAAGCGAGCAAGGGTTACACAATGAATTTAATTATTTTAGTTGTCATATTAGATTAAAAATTTTTTTTGAATTTTTTTTTAGAAAACTTGCGTAACATTTTTAACTTGTAAAATGTAAAATAATATTTTATAAATCTCTTGTAAAAAAAAAACAATAAAGTAAAAAGCTCTATATCAGGGGTTTCCAACCGTTTTGAACTCTAGAACACATTCTAAAATATCGGGAGGGTGGTAAGCACCGCCTATCTTTAATTGGGACACATTATACATGTGAAAAAACTCTACCAAATAAATAAAAGTCATTAACATTTTAGCTATTTATAAAAAAAAAATTTAACTGTCAAATAGTTGCGGGCAAATACAAATCAATCCGCAGGCGCTATGGTATATGGAAACATAGAGTTGGGAACCACTGCTCAATATTAGTTACATCTTAGTAAACACCTGAATAAATATCTAAACTACGTTCACCAAAATGCAACAAAGTTCCAAAACTTACCCAAAATAGAACATAAAAATGAAGAGTCTTTAAAGGTTTTTTTTGAAGAATCCAGGTTAACAAGAAACTGTAATAAACTGTTTGGGTTTTTATTGGCTAATCCACAAATCATTGGTAAACAACTAATCTTCAGCCTCTCATCAGTCATAATCTCATCACTACTTAAACAATTATATGCATATACAGATGCACAAAACTCCATTATTGTCAAATGTGCAAACTGATAAAAATAACCAAGATCTGATTCAATCCTTTCTATAAATCCAAAGAAATTACCTTCATTTTCATCAAAGTCATTAATAAAGGTTTGAATTTCATCTTTGGAAAAAATTATTTTATTGTTAAAAAACATTTTATATGCAATTTTACAAATATTTAAAATATACTTTTTATTGGAACTGTCTTCCATTATCTCATATATCAGTTTATTGTTTTTTATGATATGTTTTCGCAAAAAGTATAAAAAAATATTTGTATACAAATCAGTCATTGTTAAGAAAGAATTTGTATCAAATTTTTTCGATTCACTTATAATTTTACACATTGAAGATAAATAAAAAGGAACAGATGCCATGGCTTTTGCAATTGGAGACTCCTTTAAAGTTGTTTTTACAAATTCTTTTTTTTCTTCTATAACATGATTTTCTACATAATTATTTATTCCATTTTCATTAAACCCCATTACTTGAATGGTTAACTTATCGCTATGTTCTGTAGATATACTTTGGTATTGATTTATTGCATAAACTCTACCAGCAATTACATGTGTGTATTTTTGAATTTCTGCTAAAGCATTAACAATCGGATAGTTACAAGTCAAACTTGGGTTTAACAATTCATTAAAATATTTAAACTCATCTAATCCATCAATTATAAACAGTGCAGTATGATTTTTAATATCAAAGTTGTTTACAATATCTTTGTAGAACACATTTAGTAAATCATTAATATTAGAAATAAATGGATATTGATTAATTCTCCTGCATTCCAAATAGAAAACAAGTTCAACCTTTTTCCAAATTAAATCATTTGACCAATCAAACAAACATTTTCTAAGCAACCATGTTTTCCCGATACCAGCTATTCCAGATATTAATATTACTGGTTTTTCTTCCATAAATATTTCACTGTATGGAATTGATGTATAACGAATTTGCTTTTTAAGAAATTCCTTTCGTTCAACACAGAAAATAGCATCCATTTGAGCATTCACTGCATCAACAATACATAGATCAACAAATTTTTGTATTAGATCAACATTTGCAGATGCTTTTAATAGTGGTTGAAGTTCACCAATTTTCCCATAATACTTAAGATAAAATTTTTTTAGTTCAGCCGACATCCTCAACAAATCTAAATAAAACAAAACAATTTCTATTAAAGCCATCATCACAATCATAATTATTTGTGAAATTGATTTTTATTGATTTGAGATTTGAGATATTTTGATCAAAACTTTAATTTGAAGTTAATGTTATTATATTTGACAAAATTTTTATTTTTTGTTATGTCTTTATATAAACTTTTTAATTTGTGATTACGTTATTAATTGTTAATCTGGCAACAAAATATTTTATAAAGGCTTTAAATTATTACTTCTAACAATTTTTTGTACTGAAATTGATTGAAGTTATGACTTCTAGCAAAAAATTAATAAAGGCTCTTAGAAAACATTTCACTTTGAACATTGGCCTTGCTTGTCAAATTTCATGGTTTGAAGTTAAATTGAGAGAGTTGCAACCACATTAAAAAAAAAAAGATATAAAAAAAAAATCTCCTGGATATTATGAAATTTTTAGGATTTTTATTGTTACTTATTAAGTTGCTTACTAAAACTGAGCTGTTTTCCAAAATTTTATTTTGAGTTAATGTTATTATATTAAAAAAAAAGCTACCCTAATAAAAGTTCAAGAAAATTATGTTTTTAAAAGTGTACATACAAATTAAAACGCAATAATGAAAAAGCCTAGAATTGAGTTGATGTTTTAAGTAAAATAAGAAAAGCCCAAAAAGTAACTAATATAATATTTTTATTTTTTGATAAAAAAAAAATTTTAATAATGTTTAAAATTGGTATTAATATAATGTTTATTAAATGAAGACGAGTAAAAAATAAGTAATGTTTATTAAATGAAGATAAATAAAAAAATAAGTTACAAGTTATTTTTTGGTCTTGAAAATTGTTTGAATGATAATTTATTATTTATCAAAATATTTTCTTTTTTAATTTTTGTTGTTTTTATATTTTAATTAAAAGTAGATATTATTGTGTCATATATTATAATATACCTTATATTATACTATTATATTTTATATTAATAATGAGTATTTTTTTTTTTTTGTATTTCTAGTTTTTTTCAATATTCCATAATTATCTTATGTAGATGTTTATGTTTTAGCAACCTAGTATTCTTTCATTACTTGTCTTTGTTATTGAGCCTTAAGTTATTTGAACATAATATATTCAGAACTCTGCTGAATAATAGAGTAATAAATAAATTAATAAAAATGAGTTTAAAAAAAAATAAATTTATAAAATAAAGAAAATCTTATCTTTGCTTATAATGTCTACTAATATTATTGTTTAGCAAGTATCATGGTTATAAAATGTTCAAATTTAGCTAGATTAATTAGGCCTATTAGTACACTTATATTATGGTTTCTTTATTTTATATTAGTTCATGTAATTTTTTCAAAATCGAATATGCGGAAAGGAGCTGTTTGGAATAAGGATTTACAAAAAGAAGTAATTCCATCTGATTGGATTAGTGATAAAACTGTTTGTCAGCTTCCAGGTACCAAAGCATTGACTGCACTAAAATGCAGAGAAGAATTGGCTTAAGTTTATACAAATAAAAACTAAATTCTCTTCAGGTATTACATCTATATATTACAATTATTATTTTTTAAATAATGTGGTAAGAAGAGTTATTTTGTTAATACAAAATATATAACTATTTGTATAGCTATTTCAATTCTAAAAGAAAGCAAACAGTATTGTGAAAATTTTAAATTCACAACTACAAAAGAAAAATGTGATAATGAGAATGTTGACTAGTGAATGCAAATTTGCACACAAGTGGAAACTTGGATGCAAATTTTCCACTTGTGTGGTTTGGATGGTTCTCCACAATATAATATATCTCCACAAGCATAATATTAGATTTACTTCATGTTTTTTTACAGATAAATCAATTACAGTTAATTGGTGGAGTTACCTCATTTATAATCAGGGTGTCTGCAGCTCCTCTAAAATCCTCTAAAGTCCTCTTTTTTTAAAACCACTTCTAAAATCCTCTATTATCCTCTAAAGAGGTAAAAATTTGATCAAAGCTCTTCGTTAATTCTTCCTTTTTTAATTTTTGATGGATGTATAATGTTCAAAATACCCATTCTCGGTCTGCAAAACTGGTTAACGCCTTAAAGTGCATGGAATTGTAAAAAATTGCTTTAGAAAATGCATGCTATTTAACATAGCAAATGACATTATTTGATCCCTGTCCAAGCCCCATAAGTGTATAAACATGTATAAAAATTTTATGTGGCCACCCCGAAAATTATTTTTTAATGCTAGAAATGTATTATATTTTGATTATTAATTTATTTTTAATATATTAAAAAGGTTGTTTTATTTAAATTAAATATTTGAAAAAGTTATTTATAACCAACTAACAGCTATATTATTTTTTAAAAACTCAGAGTATTTTCGAAAAGTTATATGGCCTCCATGGATATGAAGGGCAAAGGTAAAAAATTTTTTTTAAGAACACTAATCTATATCGCGTTGAAAAAGATATACCTTCATAAGTTGTAACACTTTTCCATTCATTATTTATTTTTTAAATCTTCCCTTTTTGTTTTTTTTAATATATTTTTTTATTTACAGCTTCTTATATTGTACTCAATGGACCAAAAGAACCCTCGGTTAATGGAACATTGTTTGACTTTCTAAATTACGCTTTATTTCAAAAAGATGGTGGACAAGAGAAGAAATTTGTGTAGATTTTATTCAATTACATGTAAATATATGTAATATTTGAATATGTATTTTTGAATAAAACAAGTTTTATCTCTTTCTTAAATCATACCTAACTATTTTAACTAAACTAAACTGAAAAAGTTCTAAATAGTCTAAGTATAGACTATGAATAGATTTAATATCCATAGTATACCTTGATAATGTACAGCAACACTAATGTACATGTATAGTACGTTTTGATGGTGATCATACTTTGACGCACATAGCACGTTTACATACATATATACATTTTGACATACATAGCACGTTTTGATGGTGAAAAAGTATTTTACAGTCGTTTAACGTTGATAAATCAACGTTAAAAAAACTATTATTTTAAACGTTGTATCAACGTAAATTCAACGTTGTTGTAACGTTTTTTCGCGTCGAATTAACGTTGATATAACGTTTGAATCTAACGTTGATTTAACGTTGATAAATCAACGTTAAAAAAAACTTTCATTCTAAACGTTAATTCAACGTTAGGTTTCAACGATATTTCAACGTTAATTCAACGTTATTTGCCGGCTGGGAAAATCCTGAATAAACCGTTTAATAGCATATCATTATTTGATCTTAGGTCTACTGAATAAAATTAGATTCATCAATTGTCTCTCTAATACTTGATCAAAATTTGCGTTTAAAAATTTTGTCTTTTTAGTGATTACTTTAAACCTCATCCTAAATAACATATTATTAACTTCAGCAAAATATCCTAAAATTAGGCTTTCGTTTTGGTTAAGATTTTCTATACAGTTTTTCAAGTATCTAATTTGTATTCTTGCAAGATATGAACGAGTGGTAAAGTACAATCTTTAAAAAGAAAAACACAAAACATTTGCTTTTTTTGATATAATAAAAGGAAAGCATTCTCTGAATAAAATAATAAAAAAAATATTGTTTTTCATACTAAAACTAAAAAAAATGAAAATTACATTTTTAAATTGAATTTTAATAATTATTTATTATTATATCATTTAATGCATCAAAAGAAAATTAGAAAAGGGTTAGGACTATTGTAATTGTAATGAAAAAAAACAATAACAGTAACAAAACTATTATTGTATTAACTTAATTTAGAAACAATAACAATACTTGTGATTTACAACTATTGTAATAATGTGACACAATAACAATGAATATTGTATTGCAATTCATCTTTATAAAACAATAACAATATCTGAAAAAAATGCAATTTTTTTTTTGATTAAAACTAATTAATAAACGTATAATGACGTCATTGGAAACATTCTAGAAATTCTTTTAAAAATTTTACTATTAAATTTTACTTGAATAGCTGCTAACTATAGTTACTAATTTTATTAAAAGTTTATTTTATTAATTGTTCGTTTAATGAACAATTAATAAAATTTTAACGAACAGTTAATTAAACCAAGCACTAAGAAAAGATATAAAAATTAAGAATATACTAATAAAATATATAATTTGTAATTAACTTTCAAAATTTTGACAATTTAAAAAATATATATTATAAAACTTTATTTTTGTAAACAAATGATAATAGTTTAAAAGTTTTATGGCATTACAGATGTGGCTCCGAGAATGAGCCATAATATTAAAGTAATAGTTCATTTGATAATATAATCTTAAATAGATATCTCAAAACGCAACTTATCGTAAATAATACAATTCCTAAAACATTTCAACAGAATACTCTAGAACTTTATTTCGCTTAGTCAGCATGTTTTTTGAACCAATAGAATTAGTTTGTTCGCAAATTTGGCGGGTTTAGAGTGTTCGCGAATATTCTTTTGATTCTTCCGCAAGATGTTTTAAGAACATTCAAGTTAATTATATTTCCATGTATGTCTGTAAAATAAAAATTAATATATATTAATTTTTTAATTTTTAGGCCCCCGCCATAATATATATTAGTTGTTATAATGGAAATATAAATAATGAAATAAGATCATCTCAATACCAAAAATTACATTTTTGAAAATCAGAGAAAAAATGCGTTAATTTTTTTTTTAATATTTACAAAGTAAATTAATAAAAGTGCATTATTATTTAGGCTAAAAATTATTTTATCTAATAATTTGAATTATAAACTTATAACAAAAGAAATCAAAATACACGTGGTCTAGACGATTATTTAAAAAAAGTTACGCAAATAAAATACTATTTTGTTTTTTATTTTATTTTTGTTTTTAATTTTATTTTGGTTTAATTTTATTTTGTTTTTAATTTAATTTTGTTTTGAATTGTGTTTTGCAAACACATTTTAGAACTTTCAAGTATAATAAAAATGAATATGATTTTGAAATTGTATGGAAAAAATAACAATCGGTGTTTTGAACAAAAAAAAAAAAACTATGACGTCATGCACTAAAACTCCTATAAATTAAACGCGCTTGAATAAATTATCAGTCTGTATAATGCGCCTGGAAAATCGCGTTTATTTTACATACTCAAAATACCACAGAAAACAGAGAAGACGAGTTTCGACTAAAACAACAAGATTTGTTCTTCTTGGTATACATTTATTAATTAGTTTTAATCAAAAAAATTTGCTCAGACGTTTTTCTTTAACATTCTTTTAAATATGAACACAACATGTCTCGGGACTTGGTAGTCCCTTTAAAGTAAATAATTATTTAATTACAAGCATATGATAATTTATATATTTGTATGATTTCGAATGAATATTATTAATGCTAATTCTAAATAAACAATTATTGAAACAGTTATATTATTGAACTCAAAATAAATAAAATTTATATATGTAAATGGTTTATAGAAACCTAATATTTATTGAGTACACGTAGTATATATACTTCTTTGGAAGTATATATACTACATATACTTGCATCAATATTTGCATCATAATTGTATCTCTGGCATTACAATACAATATTATTGTATTGTAATTGTTATTGCATTTAATTTTTAAAAAAACAATAACAATAGTCCTAACCCTATTTTGAAACATTACATAGTTGTTTTCAAAAATATGCATATTAGTACCATAGTAGAATTTATTTGGAAAATGATGTAATCAGTGAATCTGATTTCTAAAGTGTCACTACACTACTATTGCAGTTACAATAAACAAAAACAAATGTCAAAAGGTATTGTTTACTGAAAAAAGCCTCAAGTGAGTTAGAATAACTTTTAATAAGTTTTTTCAAAACTAGTTCTAGTTCAATTGCAAGCGAACTAACCAACCAATTATTAAGAGCAGTGAACACTTTTAGAGTAATGCCTACTTTACAAAGGATTGTTATTTATAATTTATTTCAGGCTGATAATACAAAAAAGTATCTCTTTGGTAATTGATTCACCTAAAACCACCAACAAAATATATAGTCCATCTAGATATTCCATATCTAGATAAGTCATAAATGTTAAACAATAAAAAAATTCATAACAGATGGGATTTGTTGTTGGGAGATACCAAAATAAAGAGTTATTTATTATAATTATTTAAATTGTGATAGTCCATCATTGATTCCCTTAAAACCTACAAAATTGATATTCCATATCTAGATAACAGTTAAACAATAAAAAAACATTCATAACATATGGGATTTGCTGCGGTAAGCAATTAAATTATTAAATATTAGTAGCTTACCTACCAACCAATTATTATTATTTTAATTTTTTTTAATTTTAATTCACCTTCTCGAAGCCGAGAAGGCCACTACAGACAAGGAGGCTACTTATTTTGTGGCTATAACCCTCTCTCAACTCTATAACTCCGAAACACGATCCTTGAAAAACAAGGCCGCTGCGCGGAGAAACGAGTTAAGTGCGGTACTACCAGGGACGTGGTTGGGATCGAACTCGAAACCACTTGTGTATGAAGCGAGCGCTCTACCACTACACCACTACTGCATGTGAAGATTATTAAGAGTAGTTAACACTTTTAAAGCAGGCTTGGTCAGGAAGTGGGATTACTGACCACAGAAATAATATTTAGTTGCAAAAAACTTGCCAGATTTTTGCAGGGTTTATGTTAGGTCGTTATGTTAACAAAATAAAGAATTATTTATCATTACTATTTAAATTGTGACACTGCTACATCTAGGAATTATAACATACTTAGTGAGCTCAATTAAAATACTTAGTGAATCTATTTAACATCTTTTTATCTTATTTTATATAAGTGTTAACACTTTTAAAGTCAAACTTGCCATTACAAAAAAATCTTTGAAAAAATACAGTAAAAATAAACACACATTATTTGAAATTTATCTCAAAACAATAGCATCATGACACTAAACTTATGCAACAAGAACACTGCACCTAGACAAGAAGCTATCTTCTTGTTATCATGTAACTTGTTATCATCTATAAAACTATAAATAAGACCCATCAACATAGGGTCTTTTTTATAGTTTGACTTATAAATTAGGGTTTAGTATGTTTTAGGTGCATTGTTATGTAAAATGTTATACTTCGGTTACTTAAAAAAAACTGACATTTTGCACATTATGTAACGAATCTTGTTTTCATTACAATACATAACATAACTTTAAAATATTATAAATATTATATTATAGGGGCATCATGAAACTAATATTGAGCAACAAGAATACTGCACCTCGACAACAAGCTCTCTTCTTGCTTTGTTTGTCAAACAAGTTAATGATACAATCCTAATATTAATTATAGTTATAAATAGTTATAAATAGGGTATTAATTATAGTTTTAAATAAGAATAAAACATTTTTGTTTTATTTGTAAACCCCTTTTACTTTATTACTTTTTACATTAACTTTATAAAATTTTATAAGAAATTTATTTTTAAAAATCCAGAAAATAATTTAATATAGTAATATAATATATTTTTGTTATTCACCGTAAATTATTATGAGAGTAAATTGTATAAAAGGTATTGTTGTAATATAACCAATGAGATATGAATTTACAAAATCCAGTAACACAATAAACAAAAATGATAATTAGCAACAATAATAAAATAAGCAACTGAAGTTAGTAGACATAAAAATGCATGTTTAATGAAAAAAATTGAAAATCAAATGAAAAAGTTAAAACTTAATAAAAGGACTTGACTTAATAAATTATTCAACATAAAATAATTTTCTTACTTTTGAAGCAAACAAAGCGTAAACCAATTTAAAAAATTACCTTTATTGAAAGAAACAGTAAAATCTTTGTTTGGTGAACTTGAAGTCTCTAAATAATATAAAGTTCTTATTTATAACTAAAACTTGGAATAAAAATACGGAGTAAAAAAATAACACTAAAAATGTATCTATAGAAAATAATAACAAAAAATTGTAAAAGGGTTCAACTCGTTCCCGCAAGGTTTAATTATAAATGTCTTTTCATATAATTTTTGACCTCCTGAAAAATTATAAAAAACTTGGTCTATGTTTCATGCCTTGTACCAAACCTAGTATGAAATAACTAGGTTTGGTACTATAACTGAAAAAACTTAGACAGTTGAAATCATGTGGAGCTAAAACAAAACAAAACACCACTAGAGTAAAAGAAAAACAAACAAAAACTGACCCAACGAACTGGGCAAAAGGAAAATAGTGTTGTGAAACTATAAAAAAACCTAATAATTTATCAAAATCATTCAATTTTATCCATGACCATGTTTATCAAAACTATATTTGAAGCATTTAAAGTGTCTGTAAAAATGCTAAGAGCTTAAAGAAAAATCAGATCAGGCAGAAAAGGCTTTCTTAGACTATAGTTGCTAGATGATTGGCTTTTACATGGAAGAATACAATACCGAACCTACAAAAATTAAAACACTTTTACCTTCGTAAAAATCACTGAAAAAAGAGTCGCACGCCAAGACTAGAGTTGCTAGTTGTAAGGGTTAGGGTTAGGGTCAGGGTCAGGGGTTGATTGCCAAACTAAAAGTGTTTGAGGTCGGCTTTTTGCCAAATGCTGACCCTAATACCTATAGTTTTAAAATAGTGAAGTAAGTGTATGCCAATGATCCATAGTTTTATCATATCAGTAAATAGAAAACACATCAGAAAATAGAAAATAAAAAGTAAATATGATTTTTATTTAGTATTGTTACCTCCAAATTTTGTTTCAATTTTAATCACAATATCTAATCGACTAAAAGCCAGTAATTCTTTTTTTAATTGCGTCCATGAAGGATTTCCTATTTTTTGTTTCCACTTTTTAAAAACATTATCAGCTTTTTCATAACAATTTTTGTTATCAGAGCTAATGTTATCCAGATCTGGATCACTTAGACCAAGGTGTCTTCCCCATCGCAACCAATCACTTCCAATATTATAGCTTATTTCACCACACAGTTTTGAAATAAATTCATCTGAAGCCAATTTATGTCTAGACACTAAACATAAGAAATTTAAACTTTAAAAAAAAAAAGAGGCAATTAAATTTATAAAAACAAAAATCAAAAAAAAATTTGGTGTTTATTTGTATATAAAAATGATTTTGTAAGAAATTTAAACAAATTGATCAACAGATTGATTTATTAGATAACATAATTGGTAAAATGTATGATACATCAAATGTGTTAAGATTCATAATTTAAAAAAAAAACGATCTATAACAATACAAAAATTATTAAATTTAAGGATAAACACAAAGATTATTGATTAACAACAACAAACTTTTTATTTTATTCAATATCTAAATTAACAACAAACAAAAATGCAACAAACTGTACTAAAATTAAACTATTATTTATGTTACAAACTTTATTAACATTCCTGTATTCATAACCGCTAAAGTCCGCTGTGATTCAGAGTTTATTGAGCCATGGAAAATGCATATTTTTAACAGTGAAGCTTATAAAATACATGGAACTA
The DNA here is from genome assembly GCF_022113875.1 of Hydra vulgaris. Taxonomy (NCBI): domain Eukaryota; kingdom Metazoa; phylum Cnidaria; class Hydrozoa; order Anthoathecata; family Hydridae; genus Hydra; species Hydra vulgaris. Next base: position 50,722,198 of record NC_061159.1, read on the forward strand.
CAAATTTTTTTTCAGCTAAAGACAACTTTATTAAAAGACATTGAAAAGCACCAGAAGATGGTCAAAGTCCACTTGTTTATTAAACAAAGCTATGCATAAATTATTCATGCAAATAAATAAATAAATATTTAAATTATGCTAAAAACACTTTTTTGATTTTTAGTGGGTAGGAAATATCTGTTTAAGTTAAAATTATTATTTTCTTTGTATCTGTATTGCTGAGAAACGTAAGTCAAATTTAAATGTCTTCAAATAATTATAATGCAGAAAACAATAAAGAAAAATTAAAAATCTTTTGTTTAGTTTTTTATATTAATTAGCTTATAAAAATAGTTACATTTTAGTTTTTTCTTTTTTCTTGAAATTTTTTTAACTATTTGTGTTAGAGATTGAGAAATGCAATACTTGTGGACCTTATTGCTTGCAGAGTCACTGACACTAGAAACAAACCATTCAGTGTAATGTAATGCATTACAGTCACCAACAACACTAATATTAGCTGATGGATAAAGAGAAAGGGCTTGGTCAATATAATCAAAAACAACAAAAAAAAAAAGTCGTCTTGATATGAAGGAGAGCTATATAGAACAAAGAGAATGGCGATGGGGTGATGACTAAAGTGGTGCTAAACAAAAGCACATAAGAGAATAGTCGGTTGGTTCAAACCTAGTTTCCCAAAAAATAGATGAACTCTTATGAATGTAAATACCCAGGTCAAGCATATAAAAATTGGAGTTTTTATTAGTTAAAGAAAAATACTCCAAGCAATTGCGTACTTTTTATAAATATATCCTTATTTGTAACAAATGGGTCAAAATGTGGCTTACACAATGCACACCAAAACTACAAACAGAGACACCATCCATGCACAACATGACACTATTAGTACTCTGATATTTTACAGCGTTTGATGGAATTAGTCTCTCTGGAAGATACCACAAAGTTTAGGAAACCTGACTACTAGCCAGCCTCAGAATAAAAAAAATGAGTTTCATAGATATTAAGTTTTTATTTATATCTAATAGTCAAACAGATTAAAAAAGAAGAGCGAAACTGGTCAGCAGATAGCCTCTATTTACCCTTTAATATGCATATAAAATATATATAGCTATAAAATACAATAAGTTCTTTTCTGGTTTGACTTTGGTTTTGTAATATCAATTTGAGTTTCCATTTAATACTTGTGAGTTTTCAATTTGACATTTAAGATTTTTTTTTTTTTTTAAACAGTAAGTTTCTGTTTGCTTATATTTTTATTTTTTGTTTCATTTAATTCACTTTTAACAAGAAACCACTATAAAGTTGAGACTATACTATAAAAAATAAAATAGTGTTAAAAAGCAAAGAAACAGGTTTAGAGAAGAACTAAATAGTTGAAGATTACATGATTATATAAAAGGTAAAGATTAGAGAGAGTGGAAAAGCATTGAAGTGTATGGTAAGGTACTAGATAGATAAAAGATTTTAGAGCATGAAAGGACAGAGAAAAAAAAAGGACGCAAACTTGATGAATGACGAGTTAATCTGAAATGAATGTTGGTTGGTGGAGCTAAAGATAATAGTTATTGTAGTGCATTGACTATTGTTGTATTTGTAAAAAAGAAAGAGAAGCAAGCTTACGACGATGGCAGAGAGGCTCAATATTATTTAATAGGTCCAACTACGTTAATAACGTCTTTTTGGACCTTGTTTAGAAGAGAAATATCATAATTAGAAGAACTAGCCTAAATAATAATAGAATCAGCCTAAACTTATTTTGTATAATTGATGTTTTACAACAGTATCCAATACAGAAAGGTTAATTTTTTTTTTTAAAACATAAAAGAAATTAAAAACTTATGAAAGCCTTTCTTTTTATTTTAAAATAAAAAGAAAGGCTTTCATAAGTTTTAAATGAAGCTTTAATATATTTTATACTTATTATGTTATACAACCCTTAAAATTAGGATAAACATTCAGCAATGTCTCTGTAACTGCAAACCTAAAAGTGTTTGTGGTCAGCAAAAATTCATAAAAGATCATAATTAGAAGAGTATCCAATACAGAAAGGTTCATCTTTTTTTTTTTATTCAAAATTTCTTAAAGCGCAATTAATATTGAAAGTAGTTAAAATAAAAAAAAAGGCTTTCATGAGTATTAAATGAAGCTTTGTATTTATTGTGTTTTACAACCCTTGAAATTGGAATCAGCATTCAGCAATGTCTCTCTAACTGCCAACCTAGAAGTTTTTGTGGTCAGCAAAAATTCTCAGACCTTATTTCTGTATTTTTTGAAAACTGCTATGTGTCAAATTATTTTCCAAACCTGATGCCAACTTCTAACAGTTTGAGGATGGCAATTTGCTTCTGACCTCAAACTGTTAGAGGTTGATTTCAATTCCGATTGCTAACAATCAAATAAACATTATTATACATTAAATATTTTGCAAGAACAAAAAAAATCTGTTAGCTCTAGAAAAATGAAAAAAAAAAGATTTAAAAAAGAATTAAAAAATATTCTATATTTCTAAATAAAGATCAATAGTTTAATAAGCAGTAAATTATTGGAATAACTAATACAAATTAATTATAGAAATAAAAAGTATTTTTATTTCTATAAATTCCCTTATTCCAATGATAATAAAATGATATACAGAAATGAGTCATTTTTTATTTTGTATAATTGATGTTTTTTTTAAGATATGCAATTTAAATACAAATTTTTGGGTTCATCATTTTTGTTACAAAAATAAATAACATTTCAGTTTATTCAATAGTTATGTTTTCTTTTAATGTCTTTTTTATCATCAACTTTTCTTCATTTATTTTCCATTTACTGTTTTCTCACAATAACATTTCAAACTTATTAACGATTGTTTTTCAATTTTTTCTCCTTATTCAAATCTTTGTGTGTTGTAAAATTCAACAAAATCTGAACTTTTTTCATGACAAAGAATGCCGCTTTAACGTGGGTATACCACTGGAACTTATATATTACAAAGAAATAAGTTTATTCTAACTAAAATTTGATGAACTTTTTATAACATTTAGACTTTAGATACCAAACTATATGTCATCATAGCTTAGCAAGAAACATGTGTGTTCTCTTCTCTGTATCAAAGTTTTAAATATTTAATATAATTAAAAGCCTAATATCTAATTAAAACAAAATAGATATGCACAAATAATATAAATTAATATAATTTAAAAAAATAAATATAATTATATTTATTTTTTTTAATTATATTAATTTATTTCTTATTATTTATTTCGAAATTTTTTATATGTTATTATATTTATTTATTTCATATTAATTTAGTTTTATTTATTTTTTATTTTATTATATATTTTTTTTATATTATTATATTTATTTCTTTCATATTAATTTATTTCTTATTATTTATTTTGAAATTTATTTCTTACAATTATATTAATTTATTTCTTATATTTAAATTTATTTCTTATAATTATCGAATTTATTTCTTATAATTTTAATAATTATAATTATAATTATGATATAACTATCGATTTTATTTCTTATAATTACGAATTTTATAATAGAATATTTATAATAGAAATTTATAATAGAATATTCAAATATTTCACTAAAAATAACCAATTCTACCCAAAACAATTCGGATTTCAAAAAAAATCACTCAACTGGGCATGCAATTATTGAAATAGTCAACCAAATAACTGATGGGTTTGACAATAACAAATTTACTTTAGGAGTATTTATAGATCTATCTAAAGCATTCAACACAGTCGACCATTGCATTTCTTACAAAAAATTAAGCATTATGGTATAATTAATACAACCTATTTCTGGATTAAAAGTTTTTTTACTGATAGAAAGCAATATGTTCATAAGGTGCAATCTGGAATATTAAATGTCGTTTGCGGAGTTCCACAAGGATCAATCCTTGGTCCGCTCTTATTCTTAATCTATATTAACGACTTTTGTAATGCATCCTTAAAACTGAACTCAATAATGTTTGCAGACGATACTAATTTATTTCTTGCCAATAATCATATTAAACATCTTTATACAGATATGAACATAGAATTGAATAAAGTAAATAATTGATTTAAAGCTTGTTAAATGTTGAGAAAACCAACTATACTCTATTCCATAAAAAAACTCAAGAATTAAACATTCCTCTTAAATTGCGCGAACTGTACTTGAATGATACAATAATTAAAAAGCAAGCAAGTATAAAATTCCTCGGAATCTATGTCGATGAAAATTTATCCTGGCTTTCCCATATATATTACATACATTCAAAAGTTACCAAAACTATTGGCGTAATGTATAGGGTTAGACCATACGCCAATATGTTAAGTCTCAAATTAATATAGTTTGGACTGATACACTGTTTTATTAATTAAAAAACTCCAAAAACACGCTTGCCGTATTATATACTGTAAACATAAACGTGAACATGCAAAACCTCTTATGAGAGATATGAAAATGATGGATATATTTGAAATAAATATTTATCAGCATCTAATTTTTATGTATAGATACTAAAACAACCTCTTGACAGCAAACTTCAAAGATAAGTTAGAAATAAATTCAAATGAAAAGTATGGTCTAAGATCAAATAGAAATAAAAATTTTAAATTGCCTCGGATATGTAATAAACTCTCAGAATTTTGTATATCTTATCGAGGACCTAAATTATGGAATGACTGTCAAAAGGAATTTAAATTTATGGTAAAGTCTTTAAATTCATTTAAGTTTCAATTAAAAAAAGAAATTTTTAAAATTTGAACTTAAAATAAAGTTTTTTCTTTTTACTTTTTTGATTAATTTAACCTTGTCTTGACATTTTAATGATAACATTGTTATTACTATATTTTTATACAAGCTATTTATTCTTACGTTGTTTTATTTAAACTTGTACCTTGGGGTTCTATGAAAAGATTGCGATAACGTAATGTTATCCTTATCTTCTTTGAGCCCCTATCTGATTTAACTTAATTTTGTTGTAATGTATATACTTTTATATTTTATTTTATGAGATTCCATATGTATACGTGTATTGTAATAATATTATACAACGTTAATAAGAAAAAAAAAAAAAAAAGATCCTTCATGGGTGTTTTCAGTACCTTCTTTAAGTTTTTTTTTTCTACTCTTAGTGGAAGTAGTAATACTTTTTTGGATAGATCAATACAAACAGTTTATCAATATTTTTTTTTTTTCTTTTTTTTATTTTAATTCACCTCCTCAAGGCCAAGAAGGCCACTACAGACGAGGAGGCTACTTATTTGTGGCCATAACCCTCTCTCAACTCTATAACTCTGAAACACAAACCTTAACAAACAAGGACGCTGCGCGGAGAAACGAGATGAGCGCGGTACTACCAGGGACGTGGTGGGGATCGAACTCAGAACCACTCGTTTATGAAGCAAGCGCTCTACCACTACACCACAACCGCATTAATAATATAAGTATAAATATATAAGTATAAATCAAAAAACAATATTAAAAACAAAATTATTATAGATATGAACTAATTTAAATTCTTAGTGTCATCATTTTAAGTGGAAAAAATAATTAACATCTCAGTTTAATCAACAGTTATGGCTTCTTATAGTAATGTTGCTTTTTTTTCATAATCTTTTCTTCGTGTATTTTCTGTTTGCAGTTTTCTCATATTAACCTCTTTTAAATTCATAAGCTTTGATTATTTTTCAAAATTTTCTCCTTATCAAAACATTGCATGGTGTGAAAATCAACAAAATTTGAACCCTTTTCTGCTTGTAATATTATATAGTAGTGCAATATTGAATTCTTTTTTTTCTATCCTGCCTGAAACCATTGCATAGACACTTCTTTTATAATAAAATATGCCTCTTTACATAGGTATACTCCTGGAACTTATATTTTAAAAAGAGTTAGGTTTATTAGTCTAGTAACTAAAGTTTGCGTTTTTCTGCTCCGTGCGTGATTCTGATTCAAACTTAATTTATTCTAATGAATAACATTTTTTGTAAACCAAATATTCAAAGAGATTAGAATTAAATAAGAATAAAGTGGAGAATGCCAGTTTTATTATTATGATAATAAAAAACAAAATAATTACGAGTTTCCATGCTTGATTTTTTTAAATGCCTAGCACTGATTTAAAATATAGCATTACGTTACTCGCTTTACTGTAGAACATGTGTTTATGAGAAGAAAAAATATAATACTGGTATTTTAAAATAAGATTTTAGATGATTATTTAGTAAAAACTTTAAGAAAGTTACAGGATTGCACTACCATCAAATTATTAGTGTTACAGCTATCGTTTAAATCCAGTTGTATGTATGGTGACACAGGGAAATCGCAGAGAGAAGTTGAAAATTTGTTGATTTCATCTTGTGATTTTTATGAAAATTAGTTAATTGTGAGTATTTCAAGCACAATTTTAAATCTCTACAAATCATATTTAATATATTGAAAATATTTCATATTGCCTTGAAATTATATCAAATTTATGGCTTTAAATTGTTTGCAAAAGTAAATAAATCAAAATTTCTTTAAACTTTTGCACTTAGTAATACATTATAAATCATTTTTAGAGAATTATAGTTATAAAACTATAAACCAAATAACACCAGAATGGAGTATAAAAAAGTTTTTTTTTTTTTTTGAAGCTTTGGAAGTGCTCCAAAGAAATTTTTTATTACACCAAATGTCACTAAAAATGTTACCTAAAGTCATACTCTACACTTTATTATTTAGAAAGAAATGTGTTGTTAGAACTGCAGAGCTCGAAGAGTAAAAAGAAATGCAACTAGCCTTGTCCAACCCTGCTCCTTTCTGTTAATAATCTTTGCTATTTAATATTTAGGATTTTGCCATTATATTGCTTGTCAATTTATAATTTAAAGTTTCAAATTAAAATCACTAAAATAAGTAAACAAATAAAAAAATAATAATAATAAAAAGATATACCTTCTTTTTCAACTGAGCTGCTAAATAAACGATTTCCCATTTTATTGTAGAAACCTTAAATAGATCACACAATAAATTTATAACAATATAAGAAATATTTCCTAATACCAAGAAAATATCTTTATGAAAAAATATACAAAGCAAACATATAGAGGCCCATGGTAAGGTAAAAAAGGCCCATAGTAATGTAAAAAATAGTACTATTTTTAATTGATTTTAAAATTGCTGATTTAATTTCTTTTTGAATATGTTGTTTTAGTTAGTTACTTTTAGAATATTCCGTTCGATGTACAAATGATTTCTAAATAAGTATTTTATATAGTCATATATCAAAAACTTTGTTTTTATAGTTAACTTTTTACTGAGAATTTATTTAACAGTATTAAATGCTTTATTAGGAATCATACAAAAAAACTATATATATATATATTTTTTTTAAAAAGTGCTTTTTTACTAACTAAATTTCTTGTATCACCTTAGTAAAAAAGTTCAAAAAGAAAAACAAAACAAAATTAAAAAACAAAAAAAAAAATCTTATTATATTATAAATATTTACTGTAAAATTCGAAATGTCCTTTTATTGAGCAATGCACAATCAAATAAAATAAGTGACAACAATGTCTCATTAAATTACTTATATTAAAATAAAATATAAAATATAGCAGACTAAATTTTAAATATTCATAAGTTCATTATGAGAAAAGCCGTAAACTTCAAAAACTTTACTTGCGTTTTAGTTAGATCCCTAGCTCTAACCATGTTTGTAATCTAGATCTACTGCTCTAATCATGGTTGTAAATTTAACAAATTTGTTGAGATTTAACAAATTTCTAATGTAATAAATATTTCAATACTGTCATTGTACTTATGATTTCACAACAAAAATAACAGAAATGCTCTAATCTGCATTAGATGGAATAGGAGAAGTTAGATTTTTTTGTTTTCTTGTAGGAGAGCCTTGAACTTGTAATAGAGGCTAACATACTTGACCATAATCATTCTTAATATGTTTTTAGATTTACTGAGTCAAACCTAAGTTTTTAAACTTTTAAACCTTTCTTCTCTAGGTGCTCTAAATTAGTTTTATTAGCATATGATACGATAATACAATCTAAATATATAGTTGCATCATTATAGATATATAATCCAGTCTTGATATAAAACCACAACTTTTTGATTAGCTAGCCATAATACAACAGGTAGCAAGAGCTTATTATGATTGTCATCTATATTATCATTTTGTCATAAGTTTACTTTTCTTTGTCTCGCTCTCTGTTTTTTTTTTTACTACTATTTCAAAATCCATCCTTTGAAAAACTTTTATTTATCTTAATTTAGAATACTGTTATTATTTTAATGCTGGGTCATATATACATGTTCTTTCTTTTTCAAAAACATATTTAAAAAGTAGTGCATAAACATATTTAAAAAGAAGGTAATCTTGCTAGCATTGAAGTTTGATAATGGACAAAACATTCTTTTTTCAAAAATTATAGATGAAATAAGTTTTTTTATAGTTTAAAAATTAGAGCCACTTGATCAAAAAATACTAAATTTATTAAAATTAATTAGGCATAATAAAAAGTAAATTTAAAATCACTAAAATTATAAATTGCAAGTTTTTAATTTAAACTACACAATACTTTTACATTTTGATTTTTTAAGACAACTTTATTTTAAAGAAGTTTTCGCTCGCATCAAACAAACAAAATTGTTAGTATCAAAAACTATAATTCTAACTGTAATAAATTTTAAAATCATGCTTCTCTAGTATTCGATCTGTAGATTATGTTTCGCGGACGTCTTATGGAACGCCGTTGTAAAACCACGGCCTCGTTGTCTCATTTTATTTTTGTTCTGATTATTCAAAAAAATCAACTAATCAGATGGTTTTGTTTAAAAATAAGTTTTTTGTTTTGTTTTACGTATTGATTAATTTATATACAAGGCCAGCGCGTTAGGGGGGTGTGGGGGTCGTTATGGTCGTTATGCAAATGTCGGTAATTTTTGAAAAACAAGGACCTTTTTTTTTTTTTTTAGACGGCAAAAGTTGTAATGTCACCCCAAGCCCCCACGTGATACCTACTCGCGCCAGCCCTGTTTATATATATATATATATATATATATATATATATATATATATATATATATATATATATATATATATATATATATATAATATATATATATATACATATATATATATATATATATATATATATATATATATATATATATATATATATATATATATATATATATATATACATATATATATATATATATATATATATATATATATATATATATATATATATACATATATACATATATATATATATATATATATATATATATATATATATATATATATATATACATATATATATATATATATACATATATATATATATATATATATACATATATATATATATATATATATATATATATATATATATATATATATATATATATATATATATATATATATATATATATATATATATATATATATATATATATATATATATATATATATATATATATATATATATATATATATATATATATATATATATATATATATATATATATATATATATATATATATATATATATATATATATATATATATATATATATATATATATATATATTAGGGTGGTTCAAAAAACAATATTTTTGAAAAAATTCTGCTCCTACCCCCTAAATGTGTTCTATTTAATACAAAAACACTAAGTTTAATTTTTTTTTGAATAAAAAATATTTTTAGGGGTGCCGCCAGACCCTCGAATATTTTCCGGGTCCTTAATATTTTCAAATAAAAAGTTTCCCAAAAATAGGTCAACCTTGTACTCAAATGAAGTGAAATTATATAAAAAATTTCAAAAATAATATTCATTTAAATAAAATATTGTTATATTAAGTTTTATTACATAAAAAATCATGATTTTTAGCAAAAAATAAAAAAAGTGAATTTTGCATGATAATTTTGATAAATAAGTTTAAACATCAATTTATTGTTTTATTGTATTTATTAATTATTTTTAATAATTTTAATTAAATATATATATTAAAATTATTAAAAATAGATATATTAAAATAATAACAATAAAAATAAATCATATTAAAAAACCGTTAAGAAGACATTAAAAAGATGAATTTACATCAAGTGGAAAACTATTTAGATTTTAAACTATTTTTAATTTGACGTTTTGTAGAAGACTCGGAAAAGGTTTAGGTTGAAAATGCAACTTTAAAATATCAAGACGTAAAAATTTACTCAGCACCACTCTTTTTTGAGGGTTTCTCAAGCAGTTTGAACGTTCCCGTCTTGATTTCTAACCCAGAACGGACGTAAAAAAGACGTCTTTTAAACGTAACAAACGTCTTTTTACACGTTTTGGACGTCTTTTGAACGTTTTAGACGTCTTTTTTTGGTCCGGTGCCCACTGGCAAATCAGCCTAGTAGTTACGAGACCGGAGAACCTGAAGAAGATAAAATCTTATCATCTTATTCAAATTATTAAAATCTTATATCATTGTTTGATCGTGACTGGAAGTTTTAAGTATTCCATTTACTTTCGTGTTTTTATTAAATAATGAAGCACCAATTTAAAATCTTATCAATAGTAATCTTTGGTAATAAAAATTGAAAATAAAAGTGTTTTGTTAAAAAAATCATATAAAGATTCTTGATTGGCAATAAGTTCGATTATGTTCTTTATAAATTTTTGAGAGGTATTGACTTCTTTAAGATTACAACTCAGGTTTGTAAAATGGTTCCATAGCATTGGGCCACGATAGGAAATAACAAAGCTCGTAAGTTTTGATGAGCGGAAAGGTTTTATTAATCTTTCGGTAGATCGTGTATTGTATCGGTTTAATGTTTTACGGAAAATATTTTCAAAAACATTCAGCGTTTTTCTTGGCTGGTGTTGAAACATAAATTGTGTAATTTTAATATTTAGTTAATAAATATCAAGTGCCTTCATATTTTTTAAAAAAGGTTTAACATTTGTGAAGCAATTTTGAAAATCGCTTCACAAATGTTAAACCTAATGCGTGCTGCATGATACTGTTGTTTAAGGAGACATTCGACTATTCATGAATGCAAAATATACCTGAGTTAGTTTAGATATGTCTACGATTTGTCTGGTTTTATATAAAATGCCAATATTTCTTGAGATTTTATTGCTAATATGTTTAATATGTTCTCTCCAGGATAAGTTTTCATTTATTAAAATACTAAGTAATTTATTTGTGAATGAGCGCTCAATTTTGATGTTATTTATATATAGCATTAGTAAGGATTTTGGAATATATTGAAACTTTCGTTTAGAATCGAATAAGGAAAACTTAGTTTTATCAGTGTTTAAAGATATTGATATTTGTTCTAGTTCATTTTTTGCTACTTGAAATAGAGAGATAATTTTACTGTGAGAATAGAATCGAGTGGTGTCGTCTGCCAACATAATAGTAGACATAGTATTTGATGCTTTATATAGATCGTTGACATAGATTAAGAAAAGCAGCAGCGGACCTAAGATGGAGCCTTGTGGAACCCCACATGATTTTTTAAATTTGTTTGTCTGAAAGCTGTCATTTAGAGAAATAAACTGCTTTTGATCAGATAAGTAAATGGTAAACCATTTGTGTCATTTGTGGCTTATTCAATAATGCTTTAGTTTTTCTTATAAAATTTGATGGTTTACAGTGTGTTAACGGTGTAACGGTTGTTAACGGTTAATGAGAAGATGCCCCACTGATAACTTCAACATGTTGCATAAGTGCATGTTCCGTAGAGTAAACTGATCGAAAATCATATTGGTTATAATAAAGAAGATTGTTATCATTCAAAAATGCAAATATCATATTATACATGATACTATTGAGGATTTTTTAAAAAATAGGTAACACAGATATAGGTTGATAATTTGTAACCAGACATTTATCTCCTGATTTAAAAATAAGTGTAATAATTGCAACTTTCAGTTTATCTGGAAAAACACCTGTTTTAAGCAATTTGTTACAAATATCTAATAAAACATCTTTAAGAAGTTTATAGCAGTCTTTGATTATGCTTGCTGAAATAGAGTCATAGACTGTTGCTTTGTTTATATTTAGTTTTTTTATGGAGTCATCATGTTCTTTTTTTAGTGAGCTTTTTAAATGCTAAGCTTTTATCCGACTTCGATAGATAGTTCAAGAAATCTGCAGGAGTGTGTTTAATTTTACTGGCTAAGTTTAGACCAATATGGACCAATATTTCTATATATTATTTCTATATACTATAGACCAATATAGTCTATATATTATTTTGTTTCTTTATAAAATTTATATAATATTATATAATAAATTTTTTTTGTTCTATGAGATTTAATGCAATTGTAAAGTTTATTTTACTATTATTGTTATTATTGTTCCTGTTATTATTTTGATATTTTACATTATTATTATTTATTTATTATTAACTTCATAAAATCGACATGATGTGATCATAATATTCATGATTAAGCATGGTAAACTTAGCTGTTCTGAAATATCCGTTATTAGATATGATCAAAATAAAACTATAAGACTTATAAAAAGAATTGAATTTTTAGAATCGAAAAAGAAACCGAAAATAGTTAAGCTGCGTTTTGGTCAAATCTTTATGACAAAAATAATATGCGGAAAAAGCTATTGTTGTAAACTCAATTACTAAAACTATATTATCTGAACAGAAAGAGAAAAAAAAACGAATCAAATAATTTAGATGAACGTGAAAAAAAACAACGACGACAAAAAAAAATTGACTAGATGTTTGAGAATATTGGTAAAGGCAATGTAAAACCTATTAAAGTATTAAGAATAAAAATTAAAAAAGACTCAAAAACTCCTTCGCCCATTATTGTTGTACTTCCTAAAAACTGCGAACGCAATAAAGTTTTACTTGCCGCAAAGGAATTACGCAAAACATAAAATATACAAATGTGTAAATTAATCCAGATATGACACTCGTCGAAAAGCAAATCGATCCTAAACTTAGAAAAGAAAGAAGTAAAAAAAACAACCAAATACTCCTAAAAAATGAACCAAACTCACACTTTTGATAGTGCATTTGGTACAACGAAGTCTTTAAACTCAATTTTAGTAAACAAAAAATATAAAAAAACTATAAAAAATTGTATTTATTTTTAAACCATTAAGAAAATTACTGAGATTTTATCCGTAAAAGCTATATACACACACATTGACTCCTTATTAAATAAACGCCATCAGCTCCAACAAATTGTAAACAATCTGAAAACCGAAATTATTTTTTTAACAAAAACTCTGTCTAAAAATAAAAAAATTGAAGTTTTGAAAAATAAAAATAAAATAAAAAATTAAAATACACAGGCCCTGTGTATTATTATATATTTTCCTAATATTTATAAATAAAAATGAATCTGTTCATTCTAATAGTTTAAAAAAGCTCTTTTTTTAAATCTAAAACTAACTTTTTATGTTTTTACAGAGGTTTGATTGTTCATGTGCCCAATTGCCCGAACAGGGGAAACAAGCCCTAAAATTTTTTGTATTTTCTTAAAATTTATTAACGTAAATAAATACGTTCACTCCTTCAGTTTGATAAAGCTCATTTACGTTAACTGAAGTTAATTTTTACGTTTTAAACAATGCATTTAAATCTTTAAACCCAATTGCCCTAATGGGACAAACGAGCACTGGGATCCATACCTAGGGGCCCTTTACATGAGAATATTACTTTGTAGAATTTGTTGAATGCTTTGATTCTTTAGTAAAAAATGAAAACATTAAAGATAATTTAGCATAAGTACTTCAATGACACTTTTTCTCATGGATGGCATTTAAAAAATAAACTTAATATCAAAATTTGAGGCCATAAACCCTCAAGGAAAACTTAACAAATTTTGACTCTGTTTATGTTTGAATACAAAACATAACCTAAAATAACTTACGCTTTGAATACCTAAAATAACTTACGCTTTGAATACAAAACCTAAAATAAAAATTTTTTAGAATCAATATCTCCATTTTTTTCGAACGGCCTTATCTTCTTAAGAACCATTTTATGCGAAAACCAAGCAATTTAAAAAATGATATTCTTCCATCACGCTCAATTTTTTAACAGTAAAGCTAATAAGGTAGGAAAAAAGCCTTTAAATTTTTTTTTTTTTTAATTTTTATAGTTCCTGAGTTATGGTTGGTCAAACATATGAACCTTTAACTCTTGGAAATTCATTAATGTTGTTTTGTGATTTTCAAGCAAAACTTAAAGACAATGAGGTACCTGCATCCTAGTTTGCCTTTATATTAGAGAAGTATAGATCAAACTTTTCATATCTTGTTGCCAAAAGTATTTGTATTAAATTAAATGTATTTGTTTTAATATGGAAACTTATTTTTTACTTTTTTTGTGTGCTTATTCAAAGGATTAAAACAATACCATTTTATTCTTATACCTCAATAAGTAAACTTTCTCGTCATAGTTACAAATAAAAAACATAGGATTTACGTTGCTTCTTAAAGAAAGAGTAACATTTACATTTTTTAGATTATTTAATTTGGTAAGACAACAAAATTTTCATATCTTTTCATATATTTTAAATTTATAAAATGTAAATAAACGGCTGGACAAAAAAAAGACAAATTTAGTCTTATCACCAACCCCCTTAGATTAACACCAGTTGTTATAGCTATACCTTATTATTATTGTTATTATTATTGCTATTATTATTATTTTTTATTTTTTATTTTTTATTATTATTATGATTAAAAAGTGTTGGGATAAATTAGACTTTATTCACTTTAAATAAATCTAAACACTTTTGAAAATTTTAAATTTTTTACATGGTTTCCGTTTCAAAAAAAAAAAAAAAATGTCTGTTACGATTTTTTTTTGTTAATGCATTAATTGCTTTAAATATTTTCTATTATTAGTGTAATTCTGTTATGCTATCACTATTATTGCTAATGTCCAAGTTGCTGATAAATGTGCTGTTTTTATTGTTGCTAGTGTTGATGCTTTTGACGTTAACTCTTTTAGTATTATATTAGCATGGGAGTTCTATTAGTTAACCTTTTATTGCTATCTCTATTTTTATTGATAACTCTATTTTAAAGTTTTTATGAATTTGTTGTTTTGCTAAATAGTTTAGTTTCAACATTTTTTAAAAATTTAGTTTTCCAGAACCGAATTAAAGTTACACAATGTGCAGCAAATTTGGAGAAGACACCACCGCAATGGAGGTTGTAGAAGGCATCAGCTTAAGAGGCTATGAAGTAATAGTGACCGGTAGAAATTCTGGAATTGGTGTTGAAACTCTTAGAGCTTTAGCTAAAGCTGGTGCCAGATGTGTTCCTTGTACAAGAGATTTGGAAAAAGGACATCACGTTGCTAAAGAATTAATTGCTTCTACGAGAAACGATCAGATCGAGGTCGAGTTGGACTCTTTAAAAAGTGTAGATGACTTAGTGCAAAGATTTTTTGCAAAAAAGAGACCGTTAAATATCTTGGTTAATAACGCTGGAGTTATGACTTGTCCTAAATCTTTTACTAAAAATGGATTTGAAAAACAATTTGGTATTAATCATTTAAGACATTTTGCCTTGACTATTGGACTTTTACCGCGTTGAAAGAGGGCGCAAAACAAATGAGTAACAAATCTAGAGTAATCAATGTCAGTTCAACAGCGCATGCGTTTTCAAACGTTGATTTTAATGACATCCATTTCACAAAAGGTAGAGAATACGAAAGATTTGTTTCGTATGGACAGTTAAAAACATGCAATTTTTCGTTTTCATTGGCTTTGACAAAACGGTTTTTCAACGATGGTATTGCATCGAATTCAGTTATGCCTGGAAATATCGTAACCAATTTAGGAAGACATCTAAATAAAGAGTTTTAGATAGAAAAAGGACTGATTGATGAAAATGGAAAATTTCTGAAAAAATTTAAGTTAGTTAAGGCGGGAGCCTTAACATCAGTTTGGGCTGCAGTATCGCCAGAATTAGAAGGAAAATCTGGTCTGTATCTGGAGAATTGTTCCATTGGCAAAGAAGAATGAGACATTGAAAAGATACGGACTATAATCTTAGGTTATGCACCATTTATTATGGATGATGAAGCTGCTAATAAGCTATGGAACATTTCCGAAGAGCTGCTAAGTAAAAGATCTCTCTAACTACATTTGCTTAGCTTCTTGACTTACAAGTCTATAAATTTTATATATCTAAACTTGTAGGTTTAATTGAGAAAACTATTTTAAATATAACAAATAAAACATTTTTTTGGTTTAAATACTAAGTTTTTTGTTCGAAATTTTTTGTGAATTTTTATTAATTGGATTACTTTTATAATTTGAAATAAATGTCTATTACTTTTAAAATCTATTAAAAAAGTGATTTTAAATAATTTGTAATATATGGTCTGACTAAAGTCTAGACAATCCATCCAAGTAATAGTTGGGTTACAACAATACGGTTCTATAAGTAAATCAATAAACAAAAATTATAAAAAAAGCGCCTATAATGCCCACCAAATAAAACTAATCTGGTTTTTAGTTTATATTGTAGCAGTTTTATTTAAAAATTGTAAAACTAATTATTAAGTATTACGATGCAATTTTCCGTATAGATATGAAATTTCTAGTAGGTTAAGATAGAGCTAGTTAAACGTTTTTTACTAAACCTAACATTCTCTTCAACTGTATTGAAATGTAACCTGCAATTAGGCATTTTATATTTATATTTTTGGGATTTTAAGACTAAGACTGTATTTTTCTAAGTCTCGCTCATTTATTGATTATAGTTCACAAAAAAAATTAACTTTAACCTAATCTATACTTACATTTAATGTGGCTCTGGACACTAGAGACCATAAAAAAATAAAGTTATAAAGCTGGAATCGTTTTGAGACTTCGGATCCATGGTATGTAAGCTCCAAACATTTTGCAATTGTGATGATAAAACTCCATTCCATAGGTTTGATGCCTTTTATTATTTTGTTATTTTATATGAAAAATTTTAAGTATAAAAATTTTATTTATTAGGTTTAATAGAACTAATGTTTTTTTTTAAAGTTTGTTTGCGATGATTAATGTGCCATCACATAAATGTAGCAAATAATTATGAAGCTATGGCAATAAACGCAATGTTGACACAAAATTGCGAAAGTTCAAGTTAAATGGTTCATCTAAATCTGGTAAGTTTACACTTAATCAAATAATTCAATAATATTTCTGTTTTCCGTGTTTAAGTGAAGGAAAAGTTTTTTTCCTTTATTTTTACTATTATTAATGACTAGATTTACTGTGTTTTATAAAATAGTTTTTGTTAATAAAATTATTTAGGAAGATTAAGAGGCATTTTAACTTTTTTTTTTTTAATTTTTTAGTTTTTTTTGTTTATTCAAAATAACTTTTACAATAAAAGAATGAATAAAATACATACAACAGGAGTTACAAATTTTGTTGATTTTATAATAAGAATGCAGATACTTGCAGAAGATTACAAGATCTTGTCATCGAGATCTGGCTAAACAGATTTTAAATAAAAAAACGTTTAAGATACTTTAAATTGTAATTATACTGTGGCAACATTTTAAAGTTATCTATTTATAATAAAACGATAAATTGCGTATCATATAATTTATTAAGAACGTGCAGTAAATTAAATTAATTATCATGAAATTTCAAATCTCAAGGTATTATTTTAAAGACAAATTTTTAATGGAGTTTTGGTCCATAATAATCCAAGTACCACATGTTTTAATAAATATATTTGTAACAATACTGCATTTCGTTGTAATTGTAAATTTTCATTGTGATATTCATTACATTTTAGTTCATAAAGTTATAAAAAGGTCCTTCCCAGTTAGCACAAAGACATTTAAAAGACGTTTTAAAGATGTCTTTAAGGAGGTCTAAAAGGCGCACTTGTAGACGTCTAGATCATAAGGCTAAAAGACGTCTAAATGAAGACGTCTTTATAAAAACGCGTTTTAGACGTATGTTAGACGTCTACATGTACATGACGTAACATTTTTGCGTAGTATGTGGTATATATTCATTGTATTTATAACATCATATTTTGTTATAATTTCGTATAATCAAAATATGCATAGGAACCAGTAATCAAAATAATATTGCTGCAATCAACACCAACGGTTGATGCATCAAAGATGAAAATGATAAATAACAATAACAAATATATATCAAAACAGTATTTAAAACATTTATAACTCACCATTAGTTATTATTATATTTACCGCACGTGGTGCTAGCTAATTTTTGACCGCATACTTGACTTATTATATGGCTTGTGGGTGTATAAAAACTAAAAGTACTGATATTTAACTTATATATTATTCTTGCCATTTTCATTTATTATCATGATCAGTCAACTATCTATTAAAAAAGCAAATTAATTATTAATAAAAAAAAAGATATATTATTATTATAGCAATTATTTTAGTGATTACTGTGACAACAATTTTAGCAATTGTGTAAAAAAGTAATTTAATTTAAAGTAATTTACACTTAAAACTTGAACGAATTATTGAAAATAATAAAAACTATATTTTTACTTTGAATATACGACATCTACGGCGTAATGACAAAGCCGTCAAAAAGAAGTCATAATGACATATTTATAAACAGGTCTCAGAAAAGATGTCTTTTAGCTTTGATCTAGACGTCTTTTAATGCGTATTTTAGACTATTTATTACGCGTCTTTTAAACGTATTTTTAAACTTTAAAAAGACGCATTTTAAACGTCATGTTAAATTCGCATTTATTAAAGACGTCTAGAAGATGTCTTAAAAAAAGATATCTTCTAGACGTTTTTTTAACGCTTAAATAGACGCCTTTTAAACGTCATTTTAAAAACGCCTTTATAAAAGACGTCTAGAAGATGTCTTTAAAACGTCTATAAAAGTGCGCCTTTACCTAGACTAGTTTTAGACGTCTATAAGTGTCTAAAACGCGTCTTGTGCTTACTGGGTTAACTCAAGTCTATGTAATTATGGTTTGTTGTTAATGGATTGAACTTCTTCGTAAATAATAAAAATAATTACTATTGTAACATGCTAACCATGTTGTTTATAAATTGTAACCATTTTGAATATATATGTTGTTACTATATTGTATAAGTATATATGCAATAAATTATTAAGTTGTGCTTATGTTTGTTTTTATTTTATTAAAGTTAAAACGGATGAAAGCACTAAAGAAGACAATAACGTTACAAATTGAAGCAGAAGTTTATAAGTAGACGATTGGATATGATTATGTCAAATGGTTATGAATCAAATCTTTGTATTATCCCGAGCAGCCTGTATCGTTGGGCCAACGTTGTTTTGTGTTAGTTGGCGCAACTAAGTTGGATTTGCTGTTGGGCCTAGTTGTTTTGTGTTAGCTGGCGCAACTACGTTATATTTGCTGTTGGGCCATCGTTGTTCTGCGTTTGTTGGCGCAACTACGTTATATTTGCTGTCGGGCCATCGTTGTTCTGCGTTTGTTGGCGCAACTACATTAAATTTGCTGTCGGGCCATCGTTGTTCTGCGTTTGTTGGCGCAACTACATTAAATTTGCTGTTGGACCAACGTTGTTTTGGATTAGTTGGCATCATTTTGCATTATCCAGGAAAAATTTGTTCAGAGTATAAGTAAGATAAAATGGAGCGTACCTTTTATGCCATACTTGTTGCGCAAGATAATGCTAATTATTATATATATATATATATATATATATATATATATATATATATATATATATATATATATATATATATATATATATATATATATATATATATATATATATATATATATATATATATATATATATATATATATAATATTTAGCATTACCAAGGTAATGCTATTTATTATATATATATATATATATATATATATATATATATATATATATATATATATATATATATATTAAAATGCAAAAAAAAAACTTTTTTCTGGGACTTCAAGGTAATAAGTATCGATCACTCTTAAACTGACAAAGAGCTGTATTAAATCCAACAGAATACAACACAACTCAATAATAATAATAATAATAATAATAATAATAATAATAATAATATATATATATATATATATATATATATATATATATATATATATTTATATATATATGTATATATATATATATATATATATATATATATATATATATATATATATATATATATATATATATATATATATATATATATATATGTATATATATATATGTATATATATATATATATATATATATATATATATATATATATATATATATATATATATATATATATACATATTTAACCTATTAACTGGCTGCAATATGAAGATAAAAAGTGTATTTGTTTATGGCTGTTGTATACTTCTGACCTTAAAATCAATAAAGCGGAAAAATCTGAACCTCCCAAATCTATTTGGAAACTATTTTTTGTTAGAGTGCTGCATTCTTACAGTAAGCTTTATTTACGTTTAATGGTTTTAAACTTAGCTTATTTGTTCAACAAAAATTCAGTTTTAATTTTTATTATCTTAAAAGCACATGTGAAATTGCTAATTCCAAGTTGGATATTGCAGAGGTCTGCTCAGAACTTCCAACAGAATTAGATATTGAAGCAAAAAAAAGGAAAGCAAAAAGGTTAATTTTTTTATTCTTACTTCAATTTATTTGATTATTTCAGTAAATTGTTAACATGATGTTTAAAATTATGCTATGTGTAACAATATTCTATGTTATGATGCTCATTTTATCTATTGGTAATATTAAACTTATCTATTGTTAATATAAAAGTCTATTTTATCAATAGATAAAATAAACACCAAAACATAATAAACCTATAACACAACAGTAATCTCTGAAATAAAAAGGGTTAAAAACTAATTTAGGTCATTACCAGATTTATGGAATGAATTGTGTGATTCAGATTCCGATTATACAAAATCTAAAAATGGAAAGAAGTTTTCAGTATCAATTTCAACCTCAAACCTGGAGTTTCCTACTCCTCCTCAGTTGCAATCCGGTTAGATTTTTGCATTTTAATAAATATTTTACAGATCATTAAAGATCCATCAACATTCTTAACATTAATGATTATAATTGTCCTTTAATGACATTTAAAAAAATAAAATATGTTTTTCTAATATACTATATTTTGTTTTGAAAAATGTTTGATATTACAAATATGTTTATAATGCATTATTTGTACATAGAAATTTAAAATGGGCGTCATCAAAATGCATCATCTACTGCTCTCTGTAACTGATATTATTAGAAGAGATTAAACAAAATAATCAAACTATAATTTTTCTTCTGCCTCAATTATCAGCACAACAGCAGCGTGGTAATATAGAAACAAGTTTTAATGAGTTTGGGCTTCCTGTTTCATCAATGGAACATTTACAAAAACTAGAAACAGATTGCCTTGACAATGACCTCCAAGGAAAGCTTGTAAGATATTTGTTATAATTGTTTAGTTCTCTTATTCAAGTTACATTGAATTTTTTACATAGTAAATAATATCTTTTGAAATTGTTTTTTTCCTTTTAGACCATTTTTAGTCCCTTTAGTTATTTAGGTCAGTGTGGCGCAGGTTTGGCATTAAAAATACTGCTTAAAAAAACCCGCCTAAAAAAACCCGCCTAAAAAAACCCAATAAAACCTGGGTAAATCTGAGTGTTATTGAGTTTTTTAAAGATATTTAATAAGTTTATGATTTTTAACTAACATAATTATTAATTATTAATATTAACTAAATTATTATTAACTGATATTAATAACTATTATAACCAACAATAACAGCTATCATACTAATATTTGAACCATTACTTTGAAATACATAATAACAATTTTTATTAAAATATTTTTATGAGTTGAGATTTTTTAATCTTTTATTTTATTCAACTCCCTAGGTGAGTTTAAATGAGTATTAGTGGCCAGAGAAAGCCACTACAGTCGAGGAGGCTACCTCGTGGTTACAATCCTTTTTCAACTCTTTAATTCCTAAACACAATTTTTAATAAACAAGGCCATTGCGCGAAGAAACAAGTTCGTTTATTTAAATTTCAAGTTCAAATTTTAATTTAAAACTTTAAATCAAAAACTTGAAACTTTAGTTATTCTATAGCCTTCTTTTTCCTATATCTCATTGAGATTTTTAATTACATAAAATAATACTTTTAAATTTAAATTAAACCAATACATATAGATTTAACGCAAATAATTTTTTTCTATTATAGTTTTAAGTTGTATTTAAAAATCTTTTTCAAAATAATTTGAAAAGTTCTTATGAATTATTAATAAATAAAATTAAAGTATAAAATTTCATTTAATTTTTTTTTTTTCAATATTATTGAAAAAAAAACATTTTTACACAGTCGAAATAAAAATAAAACCCAAAAAAACCCAAGTTTACCCAAAAAAACCCTAAATTAGCAAAAAAAACAACCACTAAGCCGTTTTTTTTTAAAAAAAAATCCGGGCTTTCACTGAATCAACTAAAAATGTTTTTAGGCGGTTAATATCAAACAGCATAGCAGTAGTTAGTAATTGGGAGGGTAAATATGCTATTGGGAATAGCAAGCTTAGTCAAGTTACAAATGAGCCCATAAGAGTAAAAGTGGGCCAAGTCCATATTTCTATATTGTTAGAAATAAGCGTTCTTAGTGTTTGCATATATTATAAATCAGCCATATGTAATATTATTGATGTCTAGTATCATTTTAAATCTTTTTTCTTAGACAACAAGATATGTGAAATGCACAAATAAATTTTTGAATAATTATTAATAATATAATAATAGTTATGGACTTGGTCCATTTTTTCTCTAAACATAATCAACAAATCGCTAAATCATTTTAGTGTAAAATCATGAACAAGTTTCATGTTATTCGTTTACAATAGCAATTCAAATTAAGACAAGTAGTACAAATTCCTACTCTGTTGTAAAAAAACACAATTACTCTTTACTAATTATTGGCAAAAACAGTCCTCATTATTACAAACAGTACAATAAAAACCACACGATTTTACTGATCATCATCGCCGCTGTCATCGAGCAGTTCATCTTCTAGTACATCCTTGTTGTGACTGCTGTGTTCCAACTTTTGATAGAAGTCATGATAGATGGGAGGAAACTTTAACAGTTTCATTAAATCTGAGTATTTTTCTTTGCTCAGTTTTGTTGCTCCACAGTACAGTGGAGCCAAACTCACTTCACTAAGATTCGTTTGACGTCCGCGTTTCGCTAGCGAAATGAAACTGAATGATGCGTCATCATCTAAAGAGTATTTAAAGAACAGTTTGTATGGCTCGTTCTTTCTAAGTTGCAGCATTGCATATCCAGCCAGTTGACCTTCTGATCACTCTCATCCACTTTCCGATTTGTAATTAATTTCAATAAGGGCTCCACACTCTTGAAATTATCAGTGCTTAATCTTGCAACACTGAAGCGCTTCTTGATAGAGCAGTTCTCGATCAATTTGTACCACTGTTCTGCCACGAAGATCTCTGTGGATTTTGGCTTTGCTCTCTCAATTATTCTAAAATCTGCATCGTTAGGCAAATAAGAATGCCCAGAGACCATAAACTTATGATTCACCAGTTCAATACTCGTCGTCTGCGTCAAATGCATCCATAACAGTGCAATTTTTATATTTTGATTTTGGCCGCCGCACGAGTCGCTGAATGCTGTAATAGACGTAATATCCCTATTTGCCAGATTTTGACAATATGCCAATAAGCATGAACCGATTTCACCTGCACCTCGTGAGGCTGTTCCCTCATGCCATACATTCATCACTAACCCTAACCCTAACCCTGAATCACTGCATTGTCATTTTTAAGGTCATGAATGCCTAAATTATACACTGATAATTGCCGGCAATAATAAACTTCATTGGTTGTAAGGCAAGGCAATGACATGACCTTTTGCAGGTCAAAACAAAAAGATGCATGTTTATTGTCTTCATTTTCCTTTTCTAGTTTTAAGGATTGACGCGCCTTCTCTGCTTTGCGCAAATGAATCTCATGCGCTGCTTTTAGTTGAGATTTTTTGTGTTCAGTTTTTTCTATTTCAATGTCTGTTTTAAAAATGTCACATTTCTTGCACGTATCTTTTAGTGGCTGATGGAACGTCAAGTTAAATTCATGATTAAAAATGTCCCAAAGTTTCCACTCTTTTTGGGGTTCGACTGAATCCTGTATGCATTTTTCTCTATACATGTCGTACATGGTGGGTACACTCAAATGAGCAGGTAGAAAGCGGCGAGATGCACTGTGACTTCTAGTATAGTGACTTTCGTATGTGGGAAACATGCGAATATGATCTTTAATGCGAGTGATGTGTTCCTCATGAATGCGTTGTGTCTTGTAATCATATTTTCCTCGTCCATATTTGCCTGACACACCTCCGTTTTCCCGTTGGTTGACTAACGCACGATTTAGTCGACCGCTGCTAATGTCAAATATCGCTAAGAAGTATGGTTTGCAAACAGTAACGGGCTTATTATCTGCAAACACAGAGTATACTCGTGCAAAATCCTTTGCATGTTTTTTTTCATTTTTCGTAATTTTGTTTTTTCTTACTCTTGGTCGTCTACGTTATACTGTTGATTGTTTCACGCAGCCAGCAAGAAACAGATTTTGTGCATCAAAATCTCCCAATTTTCAAACAGAGTTTTAGTCTACTCTAAAGTCAAATTTTCAGCACATTTGTTTTCGCAACTGTGATTTATTAAATAATGTTCGTTTAATTTCTTAGCTTTTTGTAACGTTCCGCCATGCTTTACATTTTTGCTACCTGTATTTCGTAAGCGCTTAATCACATTTCTCTTCCAGTTCGTTACACAACGTTTTCGTTTTCGAGGGCGTTGATCTGTTACAATCGGAGATTCAGTTGTTACAATCGGAGATTCAACTGCTTCAACCGGTTAATTATCGGCTACAATTGGAGATTCAGCTGCTAATGTAGAACGTTCTGTCTGTATATCTGCTGCTAAGTTAGGATCTGCAATTGTTGTATCTGTAGCTAGAGATCTCTGAACCTTCTTGCACTTTATCAATGCCAGTGACTCCATGTGTGCGGATCGTGAATGCATGATTACACTATTCTACAATAAATATTTTTTAAATATTACATACATTCAGAATATTATTAGAAAGAATAATGCACATGTACACAACATGCATGCAAGTGCTCCCCTAGCTAGATGTTATTAAAGCCACAAAATTGACCTTTCTAAAGAGGCTGTAACTTTGGTAGTGACAGACCATTATATCTACTGTGTAACAAATCAATATTTATATTCCTGCTGAGAGCAATTGAATAAATCTTATATTATCGCTCACCAAACTATTTTAGTTTTGTCACTTTATAAAGTTTGAAAGTGCTGTATACTTCACTATATTAATATAAAACCATAATCAGATATTCATTTAAAGCATCTTACCTGTACAAATGTTATTCTTATTCTAATATAATAATAATAATTTTAAGAAAATTTGTAGTTTATGTGGTCTTGAATCTTGATTTCTCACATTAATGCACTATCAATGGACTTAGTCCACTATTACTCTCTATACCTGGTGATTTATTGTTAGAGTAAAAATGTGCTGCCCTCTGTTGAATAAGAAATAAATGTGTTATGGACTTGGTCCATTTTTGCTCTAAAAATATAGCAAATTTTTATCAGTTTTACATACATAAGGGTCATTTGAAAAAAATTGGACTTGGTCCACTTTTACTCTCATAGGCTCAAATAGTGCGTTATTTTTTTGTTTTATTTTAAAATGTCATTATTTCATCTTACTATTGATGTTTTTTTTATTAATATATATTTTTTTAAATATTTACTTATAATTTTTATCGTTTTGTATAAATGAAAGTAAATGAGTTTATAGTTAATACTTATAAGTGTGTATGCATAATACATGTTTATTTTATTTAGATGCTGTTCAGCGTAATCCTATAACATGTCGCGGTACAGATGCTAGGTTGCTTGTGCCATTAAAGCATGGCTTCGATTTGCAAAATTCGTGTGGAGGGAGGAGAAGAAACATGATTTTAACGATTTTGGTTATATAGTTTTATATATAGTTTCTGATTTTTTTGTATGTGTGTAATTGTTTAAACTATTTTGTAACGAATAAACATTTAACTAGAAACCAACAAACTTATTAACTTTAATACTTTTATGAAACTTTAAATACTTTTACATTTTCAATTTTCATAATAACGTTAGTTCAATGAGTATCAAATCATCCCAGTCGTCAAACAACGCGTTACTAACATTGTTGGAAGCAATGCTTGAAGTCTTAGGCCAATGTTAATAAAATGCACAAATGAGAATACAATATAAAACTAACAGTGTGCCAACGCAATGCCAACAACATTGAGTATACACAATGCCAACATAGGCCCGATGGGCAGCCGATCAAATGCCAACGCGATTCAAACCTTTAAACATTATTACGCCAACATAGCCCCTACACACCCATACCAACGGTGCGCCAATGTAAAGTCAACATTATACAAAATGCGTTATGCCAACGTGTCGCCAACTGTTTTACTTGGTTTGGCAAACGTTGCGCCAACAATTTAAAACCATAAGTTGTCCAACGTTGCGCCAACAATATTAGGTGTATGTTACGCCAACGTAGGCACGATGTGCAGCCAACCATATGCCAGCACGACGCCAATTTACGGCCTACCAAAACGCCTCGTTGGCCCAACAATCAGAAATACGTTAGGCCAAAGTTGAGCTAACTAAGTTGTGCTGCTCGGGATAATTGCGTAAATATATTTTAAAATTTAGGCCTGTTTTTCAAATTTACTCATATTAATTAAAATTGTCAATAATCATGTCTTTAATACATTTTAATGTCCTTAAACTAATGAAAAATACGCAAAGTTTAAACCAAAAAATTGCAGTCTATTATGCTAAAATCACGATGGCATGGTGAAAAACGATGGTATGTCTAAATGGCTATTCGTTGTTCTGCCAGTTCTTGTCCCGCTCTGGCTAGCTGCTCTTTTGCCATCACTGGCTAGCTACGGCTGGTTTAGGAAAAATCTTTAGAGCAAAACGGAGATTCACCAGCGTCGGTCAAGCACGGCAGCCTATACAGGATCATTATATCGTCCAGTGCGGGACCATTATATCCTTGCTGTCTGGGTTATGACACATACAAAGTTATACTAATGAGAGTTAAATATGGTGAGCAACAGTTTTCAAAATTTTAGATCAAATTAAAGAAGAAAAATCAAGCTATTCAGTAATAACTTTTGGCTAAAACAGGTGTGACAACATAATTTCAGCCATTAAGAAGTTTATATATATATATATATATATATATATATTTATATATATATATATATATATATATGTATATCTATATATATATATATATATATATATATATATATATATATATATATATATATATATATATATATATATATATATATATATATCAGGCAATGGCGGAAAGCTTGAGCTCTCTCTCTCGCCCCCACTCGTCTAAAATGGATACGGAACAATTTACAGCTCTCACAAAAGTATTTTTTTTTTTTCTCAAAACTTTAATTATCATTGTAGCTAAAATAAAATACGCAAAGTCAAAAAATATAATTTATCGGATAATAAACAGGCACAGTTTTTGCAAAGTCATAAAAAATTTTACTATTAAAGAATTTTTTTACTGTGCGACAAATGATGCTTGTAATGTGTATATTATTGTAATATTAACGTTACAAACATGTGCTAGTAACAAGTATAAAACAAAATTTTGTATTTAATTAGCAATTTTTATATAAATAAACAGATAGCTTGTTCATAAAAAATTTGTTTAGTGATTTTCTACAAATTTAAAGTTGCTCTGTTCTTTTAAGAACATTGAGCACTCTAATTTGTAGAATACATTTTTAAAATTGTTTAAGCACACGTAAACAACTGTCATTATAAATTTAACTAAAAAAAAAAATTACTTGTTATATTTTCTAGACTATCTTCGCTTATTTGTAGAACTGCTTTTTTGTTGATGCCTGTTCAGAAATGCTTAGGAAGGCGTAGAATTTTCAAATCAACTTTAATCATTAAAACGGTATTTTATTCGCTAAAGTCATAAGGTTCAATTCACATGAACAAAGCACAGATTAAATAGTATTTTAAATAAAAATAATTTGGTGAATGGATTTTAATACGAGAAATGAGTTTAAAAAGCACATTGAAATATTTGTATACATTGAGCAAGTATAAAATGGCGCTCAGGGAAGGTACTTTAAAAATCGGTAGAATTTTAGTCATTTTGCTTATTTTGCAGTATGTCATACTTTTAAGAAGCTATAATTAGAATAATATTTTAATTTAATAAGTTTTCAAAACTTATTTATAATAGCCAACAATAAGTTTTATTAAATAATAATAGAAAAAAGTGCATTGTTGTTTAGAAATCATAGTCTAAAAGTAATCAATAATAATCATAGAAAAAACATGCACTAGCAGTCAAAAGTTTATTTGTTTATAACGTGTTTATTTTCTGTTCGTTAATTCACTCCATTTAGAAAATTTATTCTATTTGTGTTTCTATTCTACATTTTATTGTGAAAATTATTGAATAAATTAACTACCTTAAACTAAATATTCTTGGCTCGTAAAGTTAAATTTTTTGCTTAATAATTGCTGTGACAAAAGTTGGTGATATCCACGTTAATATAGCTTTGATTTTGATTTTTTTAAATTATGAAATGAATTAGCTAAAAAAAATCAAAATTAGGTTTATGAGAAAATTAAGTCAAAACGAAAAATTATGTAACAGAGGTATCGGGTTAAAAGCGTCCTAAAGGGATGGGCATTCTAATTATGATCAATTAAAACAAAAATAATAACAATTACACAATCAGTTCCTATACCAATGTTAATTCTTATATACTGCACTGTTATGTGTCATTCCGTTTTTTTTAAACTTTATCAAACGCTTTAGAAATGTCAAGACCGATGGCCTTGAACTTTCCCTCTTTATCTAATGTACGATAAAACCCATCAGTTATTACTGTTAGTAAATCAGCCATTTAACGAGAAGATCGAAATCCATATTGATGATCAGAAAGTAAGTTATTAGATTCAAGATGAGAGATTAAGTGTTTGTTAATTAAAGATTCAAAAACCTTGCTTATGATTGGAAGAAGACTTATGGGACGATAGTTAGACAAATCAGATCGCTCTCCAGAATTTTAAAAAATAGAGATAACAGATGCTGAAAACAAGACTCCGATAAGCACTTGTTGAATAGTTTTGAAAGTATAGACGACAGCTCCGGAGAACATTAGTGCAAGACTTTAGCAGGTGTGTTGTGCGGGCCGCAAGCTGTAGAAGAGTCAGCAGGAAACCACTTTAGATACAGAAGTTGTAGTGATACGAATGTCAAGCAAGGCGTTCTACCTGATTGATTCCACTAGTTGCGTTCTACCTGATATAGTCGTCAAACCCGTTTGACGACTATATCAGGTAGAACGCAACTAGTGGAATCAAGAGATGAAATTGATAAAAAGTTCTTAACAAACAATACAGCTTTGTCTTTAGGTGAGGTGACAAAGTCTGAACCATACAAATGAGGTGAATTTACAGACTTGCCCTAATTATTGATACTTTTAAAGATTCTCCGCAGGTTGCGAGAGCCAACTTTTTGTGATGAAATAAGAGATTTCATGACCTGAAAATAGCAAGCTTTGAAATTAGACATAATCTTTTTACAATGGTTTCTAGCAGTAATAAACAGACATCTGTTTTCTGGAGAATTGTTTTGCTAATAGATATGGAAGTAATGGTTTCGATTGACAATTGCAGCAGCACAATGTGAGCAAAACCATGAAGAAGAGTGAGGCTTGACCTAGAATTTTCAAGAGGGAATAAAGGATTTCATGCCAGCCTGAATCCACAAAGTTATGCAAGAAGCACTTTCATTAACAGGAAGACGAAAAATTTCTATCGTTGGGTCATCACAAAAAAAATTACGGATAGAGCCCTATCCAGCTTTAAGGTAGTTGTAAGATGTACTATGGTAGGGGTATTTTGATGATAAAGAAGAATGAGACAATAGTTTTAGAGAGATCAATCTGTGATCAGAAGCACCTAAGGGTGAATGTGGAGATACTGAGCACTAACTAGAGTCAGATACAAAACTTAAGTCAAGTAGAAAAGGTAAATGATTCGGGTTGTCTGGAAAGCGAGTTGAAAAGTTAACTATTTGAGTTAGGTATTTTTATGCATTATTGGGCTGCCTTATTTATACTTTCAGTTGCAGCATTCATATAAGCAGTATAGGATACAGCATATTATAGTAAGCATACTAGACCGTTTTTTTTGGTTTAAACTATTATTAGGGATTTTCAGAAATAATATATGTGTTTATACTCATTGCAAAAGTTGCAATAGCCTGAAAGCCTAATCCAATTTCATGGAATGCAACAACTGAACGTACATTCACTTTAAATGGCTCTCTCCCGACATCATTTACTGTAGAAATTTATTCTCTCCCGACATCATTTACTTAAAAAACTGGTTATTTTTTTAACAGTTCTTACATTAACTTAATGTAATGTGAAAAGTCCATTCTCAGATCTAATCTATAAGTTATTTTTTGTGATGAGTTACATAATTTACATACAACAGTTTTTAAAATTTTCTTCAAAACATTCATATCAATCAAAATTTAGTAGCTCTGGTGGATGGCTTTCAGTATCTTTAAACCTCTTTCGAAAGAAGATTGTTGTTGAAGGGTACTCTGTTTTTGTGGTTGTTCATGTTGTGTTGAGTAAAAGTTTGTTTGATAATCATTTTTACAACAATTATGAAGGTGAATGAATATTAGTTTTTTTTAAAAAAAACAAAAGTTTGTTTGTTACCTTTCGGCATTAAACTTTTAAAGTAAATATTAAAACTTGCATAATTCCAAAACATTGATCATACTCAAGGGACGAATTAAGTGATCGTGAACTAAAAGTTCCGTAAAACATTCTGGTCTTTAAATTTTATGCTTTGTATAAAACTGTTACGAATGGTGGCGCAAAATTGGTTTTCAAGAAAAACAAAACTTGAAGACCAGAAACTTTTACGGAATTTTCAATTCGCGATCACTTAATTCGCCCCTTAATACTTTTTTTTTTAATTTTTTTTTATTTAACCATATCAATAAAAATTTACAAATCTCATCGTAAATTAATAAAATTTGGTAAGGTGTCACTCATAACCTTATAAACTAGTCAATGGAGTGACACTTCAAAAACATTAAGTTCTCAAAAAATAAAATAAAGAAAAAAAGAAATTAAAAAAAAAAAACGAAAAGTAAAAAACAAAAAAATGTATTTATTTATTTATTTCTTATTATTATTCAGTGATCAAAAAACAAAAAAATACAATAAATCTGTTTAAAGTTTGATAAAGAAGTGCTACACCAGGACCCTCTATGCTGACGAAAATAAAAAACACAGAAGCTACAGACAAAGCAGCAATTATGTCTCTAAAAGTTACTTTGTTATACTGTTTTTGAAAGAATCGATAGATAGAGCAATCACTATGGGACAACAGCGCATTCCATGGGACAACAACTCTATTTGAAAAAAAGTTTTGTCGGTCTTCACATTTTTGTACAAGCTGTATAGTTTTTGATTATGCCCTCTCAAAATATACTTGGCTTTACTGTTTGAAAGTTTTTGTGGAACAAAAAAACTGACAAGTTCGAGTTGATGCGTGATTTTAAGTTATTCGATTAGGTCTGCTTTTGTTACGGCGTTCTTCAAGTTTTGTTAGACCGAGCTGTTGGAGTCGATTATTATAAGACTGGTGTTTAATAGATGATTTTGTTTTTGTTGCTCGATGTTGGACTTTCTCGAGGATAGAAATGTCGGAATTTAAATGCGGCGACTAGGCTTGAACAGCAAACTCGAGGTGAGGGCGAATGTAAGTAAAATACAATGTGCTCCATAAATAAAAACTGCGACTCCGAAATATTTTTTTGAGTCGCCCCAGCATTCTATTCGCAATTGATGCAGCGGACTCTACTTTTGGTTTCACTTTAGGGTCTTTGAGGACCATCACACCAAGTTCTCGTTTGACTACAGTTTTGGCCAGTTTTGGCCGTCAATTTTGGCCATTGAGTAATTGAGCTTCATCTTGCTACAAGTGCGGCCAACATGCATTACTTTGCATGTCTCAATATTGAAATGCAAAAGCCAAATATGTGACCATTCCACTGCTCTGTCAATGTCGGCTTGGAGAGTGATGCTATCCGACTCGTTTTTAATTACCGACGTCTGAAGCATGCGTCTTTACCGCCGTCAGAAGCATGCAATCCGTTTAATTAAATTTACGGATCAATACACTCATTCCAAACCTTTTTTTATTAAAATGAAAATTCCTAATATTTACGAGCTTAATGTGTTTAGTAATTTATGCTTTATGCATTTGTGGAAAAATGACTTATCCCTACCTATCTTTAAAGTTCTCTTTTGTGAAAAACCATTAAATAAATACACTCTTAGATATAATAAATTTTTGCATAAACCTTTTTGTCGAATAAAGTTTAACCAATATGGCATTGCTTATCGTGCGCCATACCTTTGGAATAAAGTTGTTTTGCCAAATTTTGATATATTTTACACTTTTCCAATTTTCAAACATAAACTCAAAAATTTTATTTTATACCGATGACATAATAAGGTTTTTCTAATTGTAATTATGTACCTTTATTTAGAACTTTTTTAATTGTAAAATACGTTTTATGTTAATTGTAAAATACGTTTTATGTAACAAATCTTTTTGTTTTACTTTTTTGTTTATTTTTTTGTATAGATCATATACATTGTAAATAATTATGCTAAATGCTTGTAAAAGGTTCTGATGATAAGATCAGTACGATCTTCTCTCAGAAACCTTGTTTGTATTTGTTAAAGTATTGTATTACAACAAATTTAAACTTAAAAATTATGCCAATAACTTTACTGTCGTCAGCATACAGTTTTATATGGTGACTAATTTTGTCCGGCAGGTCATTAATAGAGGTAACAAAGAGCAATGGACCCAAGACCGAGCCTTGAGGCATGCTACTAAGGACCGTTTGCAATTCAGATGTGATGCCGTTGATGAACACTCGTTTACTTTGGTCGTGTAACAAAGCTGAGATCCAGTCTAACAGCGTGCCTTGAATACAGTAGGCTCTTAGTTTATAAAAAAGGCGTTTGTGTGGCACTTTGTCAAACGCCTTTGCAAAGCCCTTAAAAATGACGTCTACTGCATGGCTGCGATGAGTGGCTTCTGTCATGATATTTCAAGTTTCTAGCAGGTTTGAGACGCAACCATTGCAATAAACAAAACCATTTTGCTTTAGAGTAATTAAGTCATTAGCAACACAGTGTTCCATTATACTTGTTTTAAGAATACTTTCTATTATTTTGCATGAAATGGATGTGAGCGAGATAGGCCGGTAGTTTGATGCATTTATTTTACTCCCCATCTTCAAAATTGGTGTTACATTCGGTTTCTCCACAAATCAGAAACTACACCAGTCGCTAACAAGCACTTATAAATAAGTGAAAATGATTTGGCGAAGCTAGTTGAACATTTACTAAGGACACGTGGATGTAAACCATCGTAGCTGGTTGATTTTATATATATATATATATATATATATATATATATATATATATATATATATATATATATATATATATATATATATATATATATATATATATATGTATATATATATATATATATATATATATATATATATATATATATATATATAAAATCAACCAGCTACGATGGTTTACATCCACGTGTCCTTAGTAAATGTTCAACTAGCTTCGCCAAATCATTTTCACTTATTTATAAGTGCTTGTTAGCGACTGGTGTAGTTTCTGATTTGTGGAGAAAACCGAATGTAACACCAATTTTGAAGAAGGGGAGTAAAATAAATGCATCAATATATATATAGATTAAATGTATTAATAATATTAAAAGTAGCAATAATTACACGATAATAAATAAATATAATATAGATAAATAATAAATAAAGGAAAAATCAAACCACTCTCTCGTTAAAGTTATATAATAAAATTATAAGAAAGTTAAAATTATATATAAAGACAACTACAGAACGGAGGTAAATTAAAAAGAAATACACTCTAACAATATAGTTTTAAATTGAATTCTGTTGAGCAGTAAATAATCCGTAACAAGGGGATATTTTTTTTTTTAATTTTTTTATTAATGCAAAAATACATTGGTTCCAATTGGAAATACATTGTTGTTTTATGGAAAACTTACCATATTTAATTGTGTTAAAAATAGAAGAGTATAGCCTACTATTTTCTGTATTCCTGGTGTGATGATTATAAATTTCATTTGTTTTAATAAAAAAGTTTAAAAAAGAGTTTGTTAGTTTATTTTGGAGAAAGTCAATAACAAAAAGACAATGTAAAACTTTACAAGATCATTTTAGGATTTTTATTTCAGAAAATTTTTTTGGATATCAGATCTCATCGGGGAAAACGTCATTATTCTAATAGATGCGCGTTGTAAACTAGCAATTCTTTTTAGTATAAAGTTTCTTTTTTGACCCTAAACAATACTACAATAGCGAAGGTGAGAAAAGAATAAAGAAAAATAAATCATTCGAAGTGTTAGGATAGGAACATAATAACGAATTAGCGAAAGCATACTGTTAGCTCGTGTAAGTTTTTTTTAAGATGCTACAGTTGATTATACCAAGATAAGTTTTCATCAAGGTATATTTCAAGATATTTCATATGTTTTGACGGGAAAAATTTTTTGCTGTTAACTTTAATTTTAATAGTATCAATAGTTTTTCAAAGTGAATGAAAAATAATGTATTAAGTTTTATTGGCATTCAAGGAAATACGATTACTATTTAACCAGTTACATAAGTGATGAAGATCTTGATTAACTTTTTTGCAAAGAGTTGTTAGTGATTTGTTGATATATAAAAGATTGGTATCATCAGTATAATGATGTACCATAGAACTTTTTAATAAACAAGATAAATCATTTATGTATAATAAAAACAGTTACAGTCCAAGATCGGAACCTTGTGGAACGTCATATTTAACAACTTTAGACGTGGATTCAAATTAATTAATTGAAACAAACTGAGTCCGATCCCTAATATATTAAGAAAACCAATGATTAGCAATACCACATACTGCGTAGTAGTTTAACTTTTTATTAGAATGTTGTGATCAACCGTATCAAAAGCTTTTTGAAGATCTATGAATACACCACAAGGAAAAGAACGACTGCCAATTGCACCAAAAATCATTTCAGTAATGCTAATAAGAGCATGAGGAGTAGAGTGATTTGAGCGAAACCCAAACTGTCAAGTATGAAAACAAGCAGAATTATTCAAAAAGTTGTAAATACGAGAATTCATAAGTTTTTCTAAAAGTTTGCTGACATTTGATAATAATGAAATGTTTAGAATGGTTGACAAATCATATCCGAAATGTTTAGAATGGTTGACAAATCATCCATGCCATGTTAGTTCTTTAGGTGCTGTAGAATCTGCTATGGCAGTCAAATTATTCAGTCTCTCAATTGAAAAAAAAATTGATTTATAATAAATATTTAGGAAATAGTGACACCTCTTCACTTAAAGATGTTATGGATAGTGACATCTTCTCATTTAAATATTTATTTGATAGTGACACCTCTTCTTTTAAAGATGAAATTGATAGTGACAAAAAACTTAAGTATCAGTATCACAAAACTTGAGTTTATTGCGCATGTACATAAGAAAATAGACAATAGATTTTGTAAGGTTTTCAAGACTTACAAGAGAACAAAAACAAGACTCCATCACAGAGAAAAGTTAACCAAATTTGTAATCAGTTTTATGCAGTACTTCTATGGCTTAGCCATAAAAACAATCTTGACAATTTGTATGCTATGAAAAAAGGTATTTGGGTGGATTTATTACAATGTACTGATTATGACGACAAGAAATGACGTCGCCTCATGTGCACAAAAGACACTGACAAATTTGACAGACTTGGTTTCAAATTTCATTCGGACAAATTTCATGGTGTAAATAAATATGTAGAGCACATAAATCTTTCTATTGCAGTCTTTAACATTTTGAAACCAACTTTTATAGATTTGTAAAAAAAATAAAGTTTAAATTATATTTTTTTACTAATCTATAAAAACTCTTATAGATTAAAACTAATTATTAATTATTTTATGAAGTAATTTAAATGAAATTATTCCAATCATTCATTTTATTCCACTTCTTTTAGTTCCAGGGAGAAAAATTATATTAAAAAAATTTCACTTAAATTAAGACTTGTCAAAAAACTGGAATTCTAGAGAAACCTTAAGCACTCATCTTTTTTCAAGATAATTTTTCTAATAAAGGACAACAATAAGTAACCTAGGCAAATCTATTTTCAAAAAATTTTTAAACCACTCTGCTTTATTTAGAAGTTTAATGCAAAAAAACTAGAGCTATTTCATACGCATTAACCATCAAAAGAATCTTTTATTTTCTGAAGTTAAAGTTGCTGCTGCTGCTACACAAAATTTACTTTTTTTGGTAGTCTTAGAATCTGAAGTTAATTCAGCTCGTATTGAACTTAACGAAGGTTCGCATGGAATCTTTTCTATAATAACTAAATTTTAACTAACAGAATATGTTACATCCATGAAACTCAATGAAAAGAAAAAAAGAAACTACAAAACGGTCTCTTTAAAAGTTGACTGACAGTGTCACTAAGAAAAGGAAAGATGATGAAGAATATTACTCAAATTATATTCCTGGAGGATTTTGATAAATTTTTGAACTTTTTATTGTTGTTTTGTTCTTTCATTTCATATATTTGTTATTTTCTGAGAATAAAATTTTGATTTGCCTAAAATCATCAAAAATGGTAAATTTGGACTCGTTTAAGCATTTGATCTGATTTTTTTTTGTAACAAAAAAACCAAACGAAAGAAATATTTTGTTAAAAAAATCAGACCAAAATATACATTACTAATAACTCATAATAAAGAAAGAAAGTAATTTTTTATGAGACTAGCGTTGGCTATTTATCAACCAATTTTTTCATAGTTGTTTCAAAAATAATAACTTTTTATAACTGTGAAAATAAAAATATCTTTCTCTCATCCGTTAATATACTTTAATGAATATACACATCATTTTTCAGCTAGATTTAACAAGTAGATTGATTGCTAGTTTGCCATAGAAACTACTATTTTTTTTTGCTAACTTTTTTTTTTTAATTTTATTTGGTCTTTCAAACCCTTTAACAGCTTCGGTAAATTCAGTAGTAGAAATGTTACCTGTTTATTTTTTATATCTGCTTCATAAAAAACGTTAGCTTGACTGAGAACAAAAAATAGTACAAAATCATTTATTTTGTTTTTAAAAAGAATTGCAACCAATACAAATCAGGGTTTAGCTTGACGATAACCATTATATTGTTAAAAAGTTTCATTTTAAACTTCCAAAATTGCATATTTTTTGGTTCAAAATTTTTTGTTTGTTTGTTTGATTGCGTTTGGTGAGATTCCATGGATTGTAAAAATGAACGCGCTACGGTGATTGATTTGCACTAGACTGGAATAAAGTTGACATGGACGGCCAATATTGTTTAAAAAACTGGTTTTAAACAAAAAAGCGTCTTTGGAGCCGCAAAACGTTTTAAGGAGATCAGTTGCACCGCGTAGAAGGATCGTTCGTATAACGGAATTTCCAGGGTTTTGGGGATAAAAGTTTAACACTCAGATAACATTTTAGAAGCGGCAAGCAGTATACTTTATTATTTAAAACAAATAAAACATAAAATTAAAAGTATACACAAGACTAAAAATTTATTAAACTACTGATCTAAAATATATTAATGTTTAGTTTTTCACGGTCACCGACGCCTTTTCTATTCAGTGCTCTTTTCAGGATATCTTTAACGAAATTTCTAGTTCATTCTTGGTATATATTAAGCATGGCATCTGCTAAATACAAAAAAAAATATTTATATAATATTTACAGAATATAAAACAAAGAATATAATAAAGATTCAATCAAGTTAGCTTATTCAAATGTGGAGGCTAACTGAACTATTTTTATTATGTAATATGTAATTATATTTTAACAATAAAATAAAGTAATTTTTTATGCAAAGATCATGATCAACCTTATCATTTAAAAAATCATATCTAAAGATCTGCAAAATTTTGAGTTTTTCCCACATTTCAAATACTGATATCTATTATCTATTTAAATGTTAGAGTAATTGAAACTTCTTTTGTGCTTAGAAAAGACAAAAGAAATAATGATTTCTGTTAATGTGCAATTATTAGTAGTGCAGCTTTTCATCAATTTTTGAAAATCAATTTAAAAGTAAGTTTAAGACAAAGTCTTAAACTTACTTTTAAATTTGGTCTAAGTAAGTTTAAGACAAAGTGTAATACAACAAATAAAGTAAAAACTTAAAAAAAGAACAACCTTTAACAAACTGAAAATGCTTTTAACATTAATTGATATAGCAAATAAAGTTGTTATGTAAGTATTATTACGTAACTTGATTTCTTCAAAAATTGATATAGATATAACTCTGTTTGTTTCTTAATTTATTATCTAATATAGTAATATATAGGACCAAAAAAGAATATAAAAATAGCTACCCGAATGACGCCATCACGTTTATATTGAGTAAATAACCCTTGGAACATCTACAAATAGCATCTATAAGTATTTAGCCGACATGGAAAAACTCAATCTAAACTTAATTGAAACGCATTTGAAAAATTCACAACAATTTGTCAATATAGAAAAATTAATGGAATTCGAAAAGAATCAGGTTTAGGTCTCCTTTGATTTTGTTAGTTTATACCATTCGGTTCTGATTAAAATATTAATGTTTATAATAACCTGCATAATGTACAAAGGCATTGCTAAATACGCATGTTGCTATAAAATCTCCCTAGCAAACAAATCCGTCAGTGTCTAATGAACATGAGACAGCAGCTAAAAAATTTGACACATCATTATGTAAAGCTAAAAGCGAATGGTATCGGTGCCCAAAGAAGTCAAGAAAAAAAAACTTCAATTCTTTTGATCATGATCCAGAACAACGCAAACTGCTGTTTAAAGATGAACATATTTGTAATGTTGTTAAAGAAACTGCTGTTTAAAGATGAACATATTTGTAATGTTGTTAAAGAAACTGCTGTTTAAAGATGAACATATTTGTAATGTTGTTAAAGAAACAACGGTTATCGAGCCAAACCCAGTGTTAATTGAGAAAAAGTTTTTTAAAAACAGTATCCTTAAGTCCTCAGTCTAGTCTAGTCTAGTCTAGATCTCAAACTATTAGCGAATTGCCCGTAAAAACTATAAAACACTTTACGTCAGAACCCGCTGCAGTAGTTGCAGGAGAAAGTATAAATAGTGTGTGTATTGGACGAATAGTATATAATGCAAACTCCAGTAGTCTTATCCATAAACCGGAGTGTAACGACATTACACAAACCATTAGTGTACCGACGGCTTCCTGACAGTGAACAACCTAACCAAAAAATATCATTAGTAAATAGTAACATGATTCAAGCGTACAGATATAAAGCATTTTCCGTATATTCTAAAAAGAAGGTTCAAGCAATTATTTTCATACAATAAATATGTCCAAAGACGTTACATAAGTGCAAGATTTAAAGATAATCAAGTCGTGGAACTTTAATGTATTGCGTGCGTGACATCTTTGATAGGAGATTCTAGTTTTATTAATAGATATAAAATGTTCTCCAGCATCCAAGAATAAAAATCACATGATGCCGTTGTCATTAAATTATTGAGTTGCACAACCGAGAAAAATTAAAGTTAAGATTTAAAATATATATATATATATATATATATATATATATATATATATATATATATATATATATATATATATATATATATATATATGTATATGTATATATATATATATATATATATATATATATATATATATATATATATATATATATATATATATATATGTTAATATATATATATATATATATATATATATATATATATATATATATATATATATATATATATATATATATATATATATATCAGGCGCGGATCCAGGAATTTGTAACTGTGTGGCCAAGTCCGGGTTCGCGGACGGCGCGAACAGCTAATTTTTTTTTTAATTTTATTGAGTAATTAGAAATGGGGGGGGGGGGAAGTGCTATAAACAATTAACGACAAAAAAAAAAGGTTAAAATTTAAATTTTTCACATTTGCCGACTAAAAATTGTCAAATTTTGACAACTATATTTAAAATTGCCAAATACAATTCGATATTGGCCAGCGGAGGAAGAGGGGGTAACATCACCCTATTCCCTCCTCCCATTTTAAAATAAATTTCTTTACTTTTGTTTTTTTCTGTTGGAAGGACCGATGAAGGAATCCCACGGACTCATTATGTATCATTTTTTTAAACTTTAATACGTAGGGAGACTAACCTACTTTACAAAACTACTCTAGATTTAATAATCTGAGAGCGCCATTATTACAATAAGTATAATAGTTTTCACGCTAGAGGCTAAAAACTTTGTTGTTTTGTTGTAGACGAAATGAGCGACGAATTCGTCTCCGACGAATTTTTATATAAGGAATCAATTAATAAAATTAATAAGAGATCATTCATATTATATATATAGACTTACAAAAATTATATCATATTTTATTCTTATTCAGTAGAAATAGCTTTCTGTTTGAATAAAAAAAACACTTAATTTTGATATTTCTCGTTAGAAATAAACTCTCTAAACAATTGTGTAATTCAAAAACGCATACATTTTAAAAGTTATTAATTATTACATAAAATATTAAATAGAATTATAGGTAAAAAAATGTTATATATGAGGAGTCAACTTGTAAACCAGATATTTCACTTTTTACTTGTAATTGAAATCTATTTACTTCGTGTTTGTTTGACCATATTCTGCTAATGCAAAGTTATTCTAAACAATCGAGTCAATCGTGGTAAAGTTTATTTTGTATTGTTTTTAGTTATCCATTTAATAATAAAGTTATTCAAATATTGCCTTGGCTATTTAGTTCATAAATTAGACATAGTACTTGTCTAAATCACTTAACGAAGTCCACCTACGAGTAGGTAAGCCATAGGACTTTGCACTCCATCAGTAAACTATCTTGTTGCCTAAGGTTAGCCCACTATTTCTGAATTTTTTTTTCTTTTTGATAGGCAGTTATGTACAAATATTTTTAAAACATTTAAAAAATTTTTTTCACTTTTTTTTTAAATAAATTTTAATAAATAAATAAACAAGACAAAATATAATACAACAAATAAAGCAACAATCAAAAAAGTAACAACCTAAATCACATGAAAACACTTTCAACATTAGGAATTAGAAGAAATAGCAAATAAAGTATGAGTTTCACAGTTTATATAAAACAATGACTAGTAATAATTTGCTAATAAAAAATGATTTTCACAGTTTACATGTTTAAAACAATGAGTAGAAATATTTTGCTATTGAGAAATTATTTACATTTAAGAGACTTTTAAAACAGTACTTAAATTTTTTACTCAGAAATTCAAAATTTTTATTTGAATATTTAAAACTTTAATTTTTTGTCTGATTTGGATGCAAATATTTCAATAACATTAAATAGACATTAAAGTAAGTCCATTCAATCTATTTTCTGACATCAGAAAATAGATTGAATCTGAAAGGTCAATATCTACTCTTAGGAGAATAAAAATTTACACTCTCGTGTAAATTTTTATTCTCCTAAGAGTAGATATTGACCTTTCACACTAACAAGTTGTGATTGGTATTAGACTTATCATAGGCAAAAAGCATGTTTTGTTACTATTGCACAAGCAACTAATTCTTCATTTAAATAAAGATTCATATTTTATAATATTTAAATAATCGAGTAATTAAATAATCAAGTAAAGTCACGTTATCTTAGTTTCGATACTAATGATGATTTCACGGTAGCGAATAAAAAACCCTAATTTATTAGCTTCTATTTAACAGAATATTTTTCTAAATCGGACACGTTAAAAACAACTGTGTGGCCAAGTTTTATTTTCACGGTTGAGAGATCTATATTTTATTATTTATATAAATAATAAAATATTTGCATTTATATAAATAATAAAATATGTTGCAAGTTTTGCAACATCGGTTAGGAAGGTGGCGTGAAGTTCCAATTAAATGCTCATCCACGGTGCTCGATCCATTTATTAGACATCTCAATCATTTCATTTTATTAACTTATGATTTTTAAATGTATGCATATATCTTGCATAACGATATTATATGACTGTAATCTAGAAAAACAATTTCAAAAGAATTCTCAACCGCCACCCCAAATACTACCAATTAGAAACAAAAAAACCATTTATAAGTAATTTTTTTGAATTTACTTGATTATACTAATTACACAACAAAGTTTTGTTTAGATTCTAAAACAGGAAAAAGTTCTCTCAGTTGTTATCTAATCTTAAATAAATTCAAGTTTAAATACATTTTTTTTTTTTTGTAACAGCCCAAGATATTACAGCAAAGTATAGCAAAAATAATGACTTTTATAAACTTTAAAAATCATAAGTTTAGATGTCTAATAAAGGGTATTTTTTATCGAGGATTCGATTTGTGTTTTAATTAATTGAAATAACCGATCAAAAGAGGCGGCAAACCACGTATATCGCTTTTTTTATCCAAAATATCGGATTTTTGAGGTTTAAATTTGACAATCTAAAATTAAACTTTTTTTTTTATTAATTGTATTTGTTTTACATAAGGGCCAACACATTTAAAAATATTGCCTACGCATTTAATGTAAAAAGTTGAAAAATATCCCGCTCTAATAATTAAAAATATAAATAAGTTAGTAAATAAAGAAAATTATTATTATTTTTTTTTTTAAAACAATCATTATAATATATTTCAAAAACAAATATTATTTACATGACTCCAGTTTATATAAATGTCCAACACACATTTTTACAATATCTAAAGAGCGTTAACAATGCAATTTTACGCATGCGAGTTTAATAGTGAGTTAAAGTAACTAATTTAAAAATTCGTGCTTTACAATAAAAAGTGCTATCTATCTATCAAAAAGTGCTATCTATCTATGCTATCTATGAACCTATACATTTAAAAAACATACTTTTGTCCGTCGCACCACAGGGCTACAGGGACTTGTTTGGGGTTGCTACTTAAAATATAAACTAGTATATTATATTAATGCTATTTAAATTAAAATATACTTTAATATACTATAATGATTTTATTTAGTTTAATTTATCATAATAATGCTATTTAGTTTAATATATTATAATAATACTATTTAGTTTAATATATTATAATAATGCTATATAGTTGTACGGAAACTTAAGAAAGACTAAATTAAGTCTTTATATTGAAAACCTTTAGATTACAAAATAAATTAATAATTAATAAACTACTACTACTACTACTACTACTACTACTACTACTACTACTACTACTACTACTACTACTACTACTACTACTATAACTCCGCTCGCGAGCCCTCATGTTACTAAACAGTCTAGCGTAAAAATGGGAGAGACAAATTTTGAAAAGTCTAATTTTTTTAAATGTTTTTGACAAAATCTATCTTATAATTTTATAATATTAACAAAAAAATCAAATTTTTTATGGTTACGATAGAAAATTATTACACAAAATGACAGTAGTTGTAGCAATGCGTAACATAAGGGCTTTTCGGATTATTAGTGAATTTTCATAATATGTCATAAAAAGGTTGTTTTTTTCTTAAAAAGGAACAAATTCCCCACACTTATCACAAAATTCCACGATTTTTAGTCAAG
Organism: Hydra vulgaris; assembly: GCF_022113875.1. Classification (NCBI taxonomy): domain Eukaryota; kingdom Metazoa; phylum Cnidaria; class Hydrozoa; order Anthoathecata; family Hydridae; genus Hydra; species Hydra vulgaris. The sequence continues at coordinate 50,766,063 of NC_061159.1, forward strand.
TATTTCATTTGCTACTACTGAAAATTAGATTTTTTCATCGTCCAAAAAGTTCACGGAAACTTATTTAAAGTTGTGGTGAACTTAATTTTGAGTTCTGAATTTTTTCAATGCAAAATAGCCTAATTTATACAACTATGTAACCAAAAGTAAGTAAGGTTTTCCTTTTATGAAGTTTTTATCTTGATGTTATTTGCACAAAAAATATATAAAAGTTTTTAATTATATGTAATAGCTAACGTGTTTAAATTAATTTTCCAATATTTTTTTTGCGTAGCATGAGGGCTACGGTATTTTCTTACATTTAAATACTAAAGATTTTTTGATGTAAACTTTAATCAAATGAAACGTTTCTTATGTGTGGATTTTTAATAAGTGAAATTTTAAAAGCCATTAAACTACATATAATAACAGTCAAAAAAACGGTGGGTGGGGTGAGGAGTGGATAATGCAAAACTAAGTAACCCGCCCCTCTCTAAAGTAAAAGTGTTGAATTATGACAAATATTAGGATTGTACAAAAATTTTGTTCACATAAGAATTAGCAAAATAAAAGAGAATCCCTAGGTTGCTATGTTTTGAAACTATAGTTTTTTGGTTTAATGCTTTAACAACATTATATAAATGCCTGAAGTCGCGACCTGTAATGCGCATCACCAAATTGTTTAACTCCTTTTATAAAGCTGATTGCTGAACAGCTAACAAGTTATGGAAATTAATAAATTAAAAAAACAAAGGAAAAAAAAATATGTCCTAAGATAAACGAATTCACTTATTACAATTTTCAATTTTATTTGCAATGTAGATGATTATACACAGGGTTGCCGTGAAAAGGGGGCAAAAGGGACAGTTTTCCCCGGGCGGCAGATGTCCAAGATGGTGCCAAATAAAAAAAAAGGTACCTGAAAATAAATTTAAGAGGTACTTCACCGGTAATATAGAAAAATTTTGATAAATATGGGCGTTAATCAGGGCTGCTGTCCCCTGCTATGTTACGGCTCTCGGCGGCCCTGGTTATAAAAACGAAGGTCTTGAAATAAATTGTTGTTATAACATATTTATTGTGAGCGACTGTAAAACAAAAAAATAACGTATTCGACAGTAAACAAATTTAATTTTAGTAAATTCAAGCTATAGCATAATCAAGTCAAGTCTAATAAGATTTATAAAGAGCACACCAAACTCAAACGATGTTTTCCAGATAATCTAGATAACAAGAAAAAAAATATTCAACGTAAAAAAAACATTACATTTTTTGTTTGACTTCTTCAAGCGCGGAGTCTAAAAGAATTTTAATCAATCTTTGCGGCCTTAAGTTTAGGATTAAGTTTATAATAAATTTAGGCAACACTGACGCACGTGGATAAGGAAGTTTGAAAAAAAACTCTCAGATGAAAGCATTTATGCCTAGATATTAATCAAATCTTGAAAAAAAGTTTTTGTAAGACGATTACAGTGAGCTTTCATATGAAAGCCACCTGGCTGGTTTTAGAAGAGCACAGAATTTACCTTTATTCATTCTTTGACATCAATCTTAATTTAGACAGGGCCGACGACACCAGAGGGAGAGGGAGATCAAGGGTCACTTGCCCCCTATCCAACTTTTTTATGGAAAGAAATTGTTGGCTAGCTGCTTTCTGCATAATTACGTCTAGCTAACTTTTTTATTAATGTTGATATGCAAACTTGAATTTTAATTCGCGCCTATTATTTGCTTTTAAATTATTATTATACAGTTTTACATTTTTAGAGGGTTTCAAAATTTCTCTATTTGATAGGGACATGAAAAAAAAAAAAAACAATTTTTATGAGAATGTACTCCATAGACGAGGACCTATCACGACCAATAACTAGGGAACCTATTAATTATCTTACTTCATTATCATTTAACATCATGAAACTAAAAAACTAATTAAAAAAAAGAACTGTACCAATTAAAGATATATTCTATATTTATAAACACACTAGAAGAAAAATAGTTTATATATATATATATATATATATATATATATATATATATATATATATATATATATATATTATATATATATATATATATATATCACCAAAAAACCAAACCAAAGTACAAAGGTAAATATATTTAATGTTTTCCTTTTTCTGTACGAATTTTAATAATTAACGACCTTAAGCCAAACTTTTCTAGTAGTGGATTGCACTCTGGCACTGATTCTAAATACTGTTGCACTTCTTTTTTTAACAATGTTGTGTTTGAATCGATAAACTGCTTTAAATGCTTATTAACTAAAGTTAAATCTTCCTGGCTATACTCTTTCCGATTTCTTGTTTTAGAATACAATGACGTAGTAGGTGAAGATGGGACAATATCACTGTGTTTGTTGTATGAAAGGTTATCAATTGTAAACTTATCATTTTCAAAATCTGAACAGTTCTTAGGATTAAAATCCGAATCATCATCAGATGCTTTGTTTTTTTTAATTAAATAGCGCACATCATCTAGAATTTTTTTCACCTTTTTACTATCCGATATATCACCAAGAGAATACTGATTAAATTTTTCACGGACTTCAGGCAATGTTATACTGCCCCTTAAAATTTCAGATTCAAAAATCAAATTCAAGGAAGGTGCTTGATTGTCAGCATATGTTTCTCTCTGGACCTCTCGAATTTGCTTACTAGTTTCTGCGACTTTGTTCCTTTTCTCAGCTATGGCATATGATTTTTCGGCTGTGGTAACATTATGGCATAGCAAATGAGCTGTATTTTGCTTAAGCTCAGGATACTTATCATGTACTAAAGTTGTGGTGTATTTTCTAACAATTGTTGGGTTTAGACACGATTTACCAGTACCTTTTTGCCAAAAAGATGAAAATTGTTTACTAAGCATTGATGAAGAAATTGGACTTCCACTCCAACTTAAAAAAACATAGGAATCATCTTTTTTTGAAACCCCATCCAGCATATTTCGCATAAATTTAATATACTTTTTTACTTTAAAATATAACGAATGGCTGAGAACAATATGAGCTGGTCCTTTATAACTTGTCTTGTGTTTCATTACACTGACAATAAAACCGTCTTTCTTTTCTATTGATTTTTTAAATTCATTTAAAGTCATGTTTGATACTGCTCCAGGACGAGAAGCATTGTCAAATGTAATACAAGTAAGTAAGTAATCTCTTGCTAAACAAAAGGAAGTTTTTGTAAGTTTATTTGTGCTGCTTGTATTAATAATCTTGTTTGCTTCAAGAACAATATCCGAGTTATCTAAGATAACTATTTCTTCTGCAGATGGAAAATTTTCAAGATCAATTTGATCCTTCTCATACCGACCTTCTTGAATGGACTTCCATAGAGTTTTTTCCCACTTTGAAATTTGTGTTTTTATTTTTGAATGTTTTTCGCTTGTAATAATATCAAATCTTTCCTTTATAATACAAAAATCTAAGAAATGTTTTACCGATCCGAGATAAGTTTTGATGGTACCCGGTTTTTTATTATCTTTATTGAGCTTTTCCATCCACAAGCTCAGAAAAGAAGAACAACTTAGATTACTGTAGTTGATTTCAAATTCACTTTCATACCTAACAATTCCTAATATTACACTTTTGTGCTTTAAAGCACATCGTTTAGGTTTCTGGCCTCCATCAATGCTTATAAGCCAATCAACAAATTCATTCATGAACTTTTCTTCGGCAGATGATGTCATGTAGAATTTATCATCCAGGTCTTCAAAATCTGCTGATTCAAGGGAATCATCAGAATTACTAATATCGTTTGAGTGACAAGGAAGATTTTCTGCAACAAAATAAAAAAAAAAAGGGTTTAAAATATCATAGTTAGGTTTAAGATTTTAGAAACATCGTATTTTTTTTAAGAACTAACCTTTGTTTTTAAATCTACTAGCCACATATTGTGAAGCTAGCCACTCTTCATCACTTTCTGTTGATGTATCTAAAAAATTTGCACCTTGTTGAAACACTTCTTTATCAAAATAAGGTTCTAGACTTAAGCTCTCATCTGATTCTGTTAGTGATTCTGATTCACTTGTTGATCGTTCATAGACACAAGTAGCTTTTTCCACTAGAGGTTTGACATCCTTTGTTGGGACTTTATGATATTGTCTTAAATGGTTGTCAAGTCTTCGTACTTCCTTTAAACAAAAACTTATAGGACAAGTTTTTTTATGGTATTTTTGGACCTTCGAACGCCTTTTTGAAGGTGATAAGACTTTTCGTTTAAGGTTTAGCCCAAAGTCTAAACGTGCATTTGATGCCTTAATATTATCCCAATTATGCTTTCTCGATTTTAAGTGTCTTTTTAATTGAGCAACTGACCTAAAAGGAAATTAAGGAAAAAATAAAGTTGAAAATAAACAGTAGAAAGTAAAAGCTCAGAATAATAAAAAAAATGTTAATTTTTTTTTTATAAACATTTAAAAGAATCAGTAAGAAAATAAAAATCTAATCAGTATAACTTACTCTCCACACTTAGGACAATCAACTTTACACCTTGATTCTTTTTTTCTTCTCTTTTTACAACTCTAAAATAATATAATACTATGCTAAATATTTGAAAAAATCATATTTTTCTAACTAAGGGGCTGTTCAAATAACACGTGACAGTCTTAGGGCAAAGGGGTATCAAAAAGTGTCAATAAATGTCACATTTTTAGAGCCAACACCACACCCCTGGACTACTTTATGTAATACTTTAAGAGACATGATATAGAAGCCTCCATACCTGCCCTCCTCCACGGAGCCTGGTATAGAGGTTTCCATATTAAGGAGGCTGGGAGAAAAAAAAAGTGGTATAAACGGTAACGCCCAAACTAACGGTTGGTACAGCACTAGAAATAGACATATACCTTGTTTACTTCTATTGGCACTTCATCTTCAATAACTAAACTTGGCACATGGTTCTTGCATATTCTTTTATCTTTAACCGTAAGTAGCTTTACAAAAAAAATTATGAATAATTTAATCAACAAAATATTTCTCTACTTTACAATGCCATTATGTAGAGGGTAAGCACTTTCTATTTAACCTGCTCTATTTGCAATGTTTCACTTTCTTGCTTGTTTATCTTTTCGAGCCCTTCAATTTTTGTATTTCCGTCTTCTATTACCTGCAATCAAAATAGTTACTTTTTAGAATTAAAAAAATTTCATCATTTTATCATCATCATCATCATCATCATCATCATCATCATCATCATCATCATCATCATCATCATCATCATCATCATCATCATCATCATCATCATCATCATCATCATCATCATCATCATCTCATCATCATCATCATCATTATCATCATCATCATCAAATTTAATCACACAATTAATAATAATAGGCATACCTCTCCTTTTTTAAATTGAGTACTTGTTTCTAAAGTAAAAATAATAATGTTATACATACAAAAAAATTAAATTAAAAAGATTTAAATGAAAAGAAAGCGCATAAACTACTTTTATAAATTAACAAACAGTAATAAATTACCGAAAAAATCTATATCATCATCTGAAAATTTATTCAACAGCTCAGTTGTTCTGATATGAAAAAAGAAGAAAAAAATTATAAAAAAATAATTAAAAAAATATATTATAGATTCTAAAAGTAACAAAAAACAAACAGTTTTTATTATTATTAACATATAACAAGTCTTTCACCCTGAACCATTTTTCGTAAATAGTTGCAAAATGATGCAAATTCCACCAATTAAAATTAATTTATTAAATATAAGCAGTAGAACCCATAAAAAAGTAATATGCTAATTTTTAATATTCTAACTCTACAAAGAACAACAAACAAATTTTGTTTGTTGTTTGTTTCTTGACCTGCACAGCTAAGAAAGACTTCTTTCTTAGCTGTGCAGGTCAAGAAATAATTTTGCTTTATAAATAATTATGACATAGTAAAAAAATTACAAATTAACCTTTGTAAAGAATAAGTACTTAACAATACTTCAGCCTAAAATATAATTGATTTGATAAATGTATAATAAATTATATATATATATATATATATATATATATATATATATATATATATATATATATATATATATATATATATATATATATATATATATATATATATATATTTATATATATATGTATGTATATATATTAGGGTGGGTCATAAAATTTTTTTTTAGAATTGCTAATCTGGCTATGGTCTAGAAAGTTGTTTTTTTATGTACAAATTTGGAAAGTATTTACTTTTATGGATTGAACAATGTCTTCCACCCCCAACTATAATTACAAAAATTAGCAGGCCCTATTATTATTCAAAAAAAAATTTTCATATAAAAATTATTATTTTAGATTTTATTGCATAATAATTATAGTTTTTTAGTGAAAAAGGTGAATTGTTACTGTTTTTTAATAACAATTTTTTCGGCAATATGATTTTTTTAAAACAATTATTATTTTTGAATTTTTTATAAAATTTCGCTTCTTTTGAGTACCAGGTTGACCTACTTTTGAAAAACTTTTTTTCTCCAAAATATTAGGGTACCGGTAATTTTCCCAATAAAGTTGCGCCCTTTAAATCTATCACATATTTGATAGTATCAATATTAATAACTATTAGCAATGTTTAGAGCCTGTAACAAGAAAAAAAAAATTTATGACCCACCCTAATATATATATATATATATATATATATATATATATATATATATATATATATATATATATATATATATATATATATATATATATATATATATATATATATATATATATATATATATAGTATATATATATATATATATATATATATATATATATATATATATATATATATATAGTATATACATATGCGTATATTATACGCATATGTATATAAAGCATAGTATATGTTGTATGGATAGATTTTAATTCATTAAAAGCATACTTTAATTCTTGAAATTCCTTCCACTTTTGCAAAGAGATACAGTATTGCTTCAGGAAGCAACACTTTAAATGTATAATCACTAGTCTAAACAGAAAATTATTTTTCAAAAGAGTTACACATGCTGATTTTTCACAAAAATATATTTTAACTATTAAAACTATATTAGACGTTACCCGGTAACAGGGTTAAGTAACAAGACGTTACCCAATAACAGTGTAACTCGAATTTTATTTAAATAATTTCATTCATAAATACATCAATAATATTGAATATATATATATATATATATATATATATATATATATATATATATATATATATATATATATATATATATATATATATATATATATATATATACTGTCAGGTTATCCTGCTACTGGTAACATACAATCCAGTACAACCTGTTTCATGTTAACGTCAGGAAGGGCATCCGATTGTAAAACATTGCTTCAACTCTCTCATAATGGCATTTATGTCATTATGAAAACCATCCTAACCACACAAGCATGGAAAAATAAATGTAAACTTACAAATATATATATATATATATATATATATATATATATATATATATATATATATATATATATATATATATATATATATATATATATATATATATATATATATATATATATATATATATATATATATATATATACACACAGTGGTGTACACTGGATTTTTAGATGTTTGAGTTTTGACACTTACTACTGTGATCAAAAAGTAAGGTGAATTTTTTTATAAAATGAAAAATCTTTATTTATTCTTCCAAATCTGTATCGACCCCCTCAAAATAATTCCCCCCGGCCCCAATGCACTTTTGCCAACGTTTTTTCCAGTCTTCGAAGCATGCCAAAATGTCCTCGGTAGGGATAACCTTCAATGCGCGTGCCGATTCACGTTGGATCTCTTCAATGGACTCAAAATGATTTCCCCGGAGTGGTCTCTTGAGCTTTGGAAACAGCCAGAAGTCACACGGTGCTAAGTCGGGCGAATACGGTGGTTGTGGAGCAACATGGGTAGAGCTTTTGGCGAAAAACTCACGAAGAACCAGTGCTGTGTGCAAAGGCGCATTATCGTGGTGCAAAATCCAAGAGTTATTGGCCCATAACTCCGGTCTCTTTTTGCGAATAGCTTCACGCAAACGTCGCATAACGCTTAAATAATATTCCTTGTTGACAGTTAGACCAGTTGGAAGGAATTCGTAGTGCACGACACCACAATAATCAAAGAAAACTGTCAACATGACCTTGATTTTTGAGCGACTTTGACGTGGTTGCTTCGGTCTCGGCTCGCCTTTTTCACGGTATTCACTCAATTGGTCGGTTGTTTCAGGGTCGTATGCGTAGACCCAAGTCTCATCGCCAGTAATAATTTGTTTGTAGACGTCTTGATAGTCAGAAAGCATTGCTTCACACGTTTTAACGCAACGCTCTTTTTCAAAGAAATTGAGAAATTTCGGCATCAAACGTGATTTGAGTCTTCTGAGGCCCAAATGATCCTTCAAAATCGCTTGCACCGACCCAAATGATATTCCAACCATGTCAACAAGGTCTCGAATGGTTAACCAACAATTTGCAAGCACCAATTCTTTGATTTTGTTGATGTGGCGATCATCAATCGAAGTCGATGGTCGTCCGGAGCGTTCCTAGTCATCAACACGTTCTCGGCCTTCTTTGAAGTCTTTGTACCACTTGTAAACATTTTTTTAAGACATAGTCTCTTCACCGAAGGCCTTTTGCAACATTCGATACGTTTCAGCAGCAGAAATATCATTCCGCAAACAAAATTTAATAGCACTTCTTTGCTCAACAAAATTAGACATCGTGAAAATCGCCGAATGCACTTTTGGTACTTCAGAAACAAACGTAAACAAAAAAAAATAATTATGAGTTTGACATGTAATTTGGCGCAAATGTTAATGACATTCCTACCAACTTAAAAATAAAAAAGATTGGACAATTCGAATAAGGTGGGAAGTTTAAATTAAAAATTCACCTTACTTTTTGATCACAGTAGTATACGTATTTTGCAAACTCGAAACATTTGATTGTTCATACTTATGTCAAATGAGAATGTTTTGCAAAAAGTGGTGATTTGAGCTTGGGGACAAAAAAAAAACCAATTTTCGGGCTTACCCAGCCCTTAACCTGGAATCAACAAGTTGACAAAATAATTTCTTAAGTATCTTTATCTAAGTTTATCTTCATCAACGAATTTCAAATTTCATACAATAACCTCTTAGTTTTTAGTTTTTATGACCCTACAAAGTTTACAGCCTCCTCAAATTGAGGGGGGTTAAAACTTTATATGGTCATAATTTTCGAAAAATAAGAAATTATTGGATGAAATTTAAAATTTGTTGATGAATATTAACTTTTTGCTCCCACGTTTTAAAAAATTATATTTTCAAAATTATTTTATTAACTTGTTGCTCCCACGTTAAGGGCTGGGTGGGCCCAAAAATTGGTTTTTTTTTTGTCCCCAAGCTGCAATCACCACAACTTTTTGCAAAACACTCTCATTTGACGCAAGAATGAACATACAAAAGTTTGGAGTTATATATATATATATATATATATATATATATATATATATATATATATATATATATATATATATATATATAATATATATATATATATATATATATATATATATATATATATATATATATATATATATATATATATATATATATATATATATATATATATATATATATATATATATATATATATATATATATATATATATATATATATATATATATATATATATATATATATATATATATATATATTCAATATTATATATTGAATAAAATTATGTATATATTTATTGATAAAAATTCATTCCTTACCTTAAGACTATTAAATGATTTAGAAATAGCGTGTATAAGATTGTCTTTTATATCCTCGGATAAAAGGTACATTAAGTCTTGGTCTATAAGGTTTCCTATAAAATATAATTGGAAATAAATAAATAACTATGAAAAATTTTAAAACTATTTATTTACCATCTATTTATCTTATTCTTATTATAAAATATAAAACTTTAAATGTTTACTTTTTGCCTTCCCGCCAGAATTATAAATGTTGTGTCTGTAACTATACAACTAGAAAAGAATAAAAAAGTTTGAACATTTTCTAAAAAAAAAAAAATAACAAAAAACAATCTCTAAAATGCACACAGAGGTATAGAACAATACATAAATGGTTTTAAGTAGGCCAAATACATAAATATTGAATCTCCAAATTAATTAAAATTTAATAAAAAACACATACTTGACCAGAGAAAATAGACACGAGTAACGATGAAGATGAAATTTCTACTATTGATTGGGCTGTAAATTTTTTAAATGCTTAAAAAAAAATAATAACACTTAATCTATATTATAGATTAAGTGGTATTATTTTTTTAAATATATATATATATATATATATATATATATATATATATATATATATATATATATATATATATATATATATATATATACATACATATATATATATGTATATATATATATATATATATATATATATATATATATATATATATATATATATATATATATATATATATATATATATATATATATATATATATATATATACGAAGGAAACAATTTTTGTCTAAACTCTAGCTAAATATATTTGAAACCGGTAATATATACAGTAATATTTTATGAAAATATGCAATAAAAAACGATAATATCTCCCAAATTACAATCAATGTCCTAAATGTGCAAATACATACCTCTTTTAACTATTAAAACATTATCAGGATAAGAAATACAGCACGAAGAATCTGTAGATAAACAATAGATTAGCTTGTGTATTTAAGCAAATATAATAAATAATCAAACAAAATAAATTTAATACCTGCACAAGCCTTACAAATTTTGTAAGCATCGTTTTTCCATAAGTTACATTTACATGAGTTATCTATTACTCTTTTACACAGTACACACTTTGGAGTTAAAATATTTTCTTCTAACATTTTTAATTAATTCTTTAGTCTTAAAATATAAATAGTTATTATAATAATTTATTTATAGAATTATTTATCGAACTTTAAAAACCTTTATTCAATATAGAAAATTAACGTAACAATTATTACACTTGAGAGCACAAGTTATTTATGATCAGTTTTGGAGAGAATGTATTTATTACTAAATGTTATTAACATTATAGGTTTTTCTTCAGATTTTATGTTGAAATACAAAAAAGTTTTCCATTTGAAATCATTTCAATAAACTTAACTTAACATTGTTAAGTTAAGTTTATTGAAATGATTTCAAATGGAAAACTTTTTTGCATTTCAACATAAAATCTGAAGAAAAACCTATGACCTTTTTATGTTGAGAAGATTTAGGATTTATTTAAGATATTTAATTAATTATTGTACTAAAAAACATAAGAACTTACATCATTAGGTATCTCAAACTTTAAGATATTATTATTAACTTTAATAACAATTGCAAATTAATAATACCTTTGAACAAACCTTTGAACTTTGTCAAAGGTGTTATTAATTAGTATAATTACTAACAATTTGTTACCTAAATACTATACAAGGTACTATGTTGTATGTATGTAATGTATTTTGTATTGATGTGACTACATTATATACATATGATGTACATACAGTGTATGTAAATCATATGTATGAAATAACATTACACAATGCCTTTAACATATATCATATGTATATAATGTGTGTATCAAACACACATTACTAATGACATTAGTAATGTGTGCTTGATACACACATTATATGCATATAATATGTTAAAGGCATTGTGACAATAATAAATTCGATTCAAAGGTATTGTGTCAATGAGATCTCAAAGTTTGAGATTCTCACTGATGTCAGTTCTATGTTATTTTAGAACAATACTAATGAAACAGTACTGTATTTTGAGTAATTTATTAATTAGTATATTTAGCCAAAACAAAGTTTAATAACATTTTAATAACAAATTAAGTACTACCTGAGGTACCAATAAATGTTTATTGTAGATAATAAAGTTTGATAATAACGTTAGATTATCTTAATCTAATTAGATTACTAACAGAGACTAGAGTTAGCTAACTTTACTATCAATCTTAATTAATTAATATATCGCCAATATCATTATTTGAATTATTTTAAATATGATTGCATACATGTTCAACATTATTATTATTTATTAATATGTTATCGTTCTAACTATATTTCAATGCTAATTTATTACTATATCAATCTTAATCAAACGTCCCACTGATACATTAAACTCTGCCATTTTAAAATCTGCCAATTTGCTCGCTTACACATTAATCCTATAAAATCAAAGTTTTAAGCCGAATGCCCTCATGCTACTATTTAGCGTAACATCCGGGCTATTTTTGCCCTCATGCTACGGATTTTTCGTAACATGAGGGCAAACTTGTAACATAAGGGCATTTTGCGTAACATAAGGGCATTCCGCGTAACATGAGGGCAAAAACGTAACACGAGGGCGAAATTTCGTAGCGCTAGGGCATGCAATTCGTAGCATGAGGGCAGTGAATACTACTACTACTACTACTACTACTACTACTACTACTACTACTACTACTACTACTGCTACTACTACTACTACTACTACTACTACTACTACTACTACTACTACTACTACTACTACTACTACTACTACTACTACTACTACTACTACTACTACTACTACTACTACTACTACTACTGCTACTACTACTACTACTACTACTACTACTACTACTACTACTACTACTACTACTACTACTACTACTACTACTTTTTATTTTCCTCTGTTTTCTCTCATTTTTCACCTAGAATAGCCTATTACTACTATTAAAATTATTTTTTCAATTTTCTCAACGGCAACTTTCGCGACTTCATTTTATAAGTTTCGCAATTGTTTAGTTGTAAGAGGTTAATTTTGTGTGATCTTGTTCCTCTCTATGAAAATTCAAGAAATAATTATAAAAAATTTAACTCGAGCATAAAAAATCAAAGTTTATTTGAAATTTATATATTTTTTTTTGATGCAACAAAGGGCATTAATTTTTTTTATATTACTTTGAAAGTTTGAAATTGAAAAGTTTCATCTCCATTTATAAAATATAAAATAGTTAGGAGATAAAAGTTTTATCTCCAAAGAGATAAAAGATTTTATATTTGGAGATAAAAGTTTTATCTCCAAATATAAAATAGTAACTAAAATTATTTTTCATTAAAATTTCAGATAAGTCAATAAAAAATTTTTTGTCTAAGCCTTTTTTATAGTTACATTGCATTGAGGTTACTGGGGCTAGTTGAGCATTGATTTAAATGGAGTCCTTGCGTTTCTCTATTCTCTCCAACCTAGAAATGACTAAACGAAAACAATTTCAAATCAACTCACTTATTTAACTTAATTATTATTAACTAGCGTAAGTGTCAATTAACTCATAACTTAATATGGTTTTTAAGTATTTTAAGAACGCGCATTAACGTTATTTTATTACTTTTTTTTGTAGGAATTTTTTGCTACTATGTTGATCATGCAGACTAATATAAACATTTTACTGTTTTTATGAGTCGATTAAACGTTCAATTTACAATAAATTTAAGTAAAAAACAGGAGCTAATTGGCTTAGAGCAGTTTTTATTCCTTCGTGGTTCACTTCTTGAATTTTTTTTTTTAATATACTCATCACATGCAGTCGGTTTGTTTTTATGAATATACTCTCATTAAAATATTTGGGAAAATATCTATAAGTAACAATGGTAAGGAAGGCAGCACGGCGCTCTGAAAAGCAAGGCTTTTATGAACACTCTAATGACTAAACAAATGCATTTAAAAACACAATAGCCAAGGCTGTCTCAAACCAAACCCTACGGCTTCTTGTTATTTTTTGTAAATATTGACTTAAGGGGTGCTACTAAAACATTAATATCTTTTGAAGTTTAAAAAATAATTTTGTTTTATAAAAGAATGAAAATACCAATAAAATATTTCATCTTACAACATTTTTTTTTTTTTTTTTTTGTCTTTTATCAAAGCTTTACAAATACGTGATCATAAATATAAACTAGTTCGTTTACATTGTATAAAAAAATTACCGTACATATAATAAGAAAACTTTTTTTAATACAAATAATAATATATATAAAAAAGTAACACTGTTAAAAGACGCGGGAAACTTGCAGAAGACCATTTTGGTCTTGTCATCAAGAAACCACTTTTAGTTGCGATATTTTGTATACTTAATTTATTAAGAAATTTCAGTTTGTCAAAGTCTTATGGTGGCATAAGAGTTACACATAAAAAGCTACTAGATAATCAAAAAAAACAAACGGAAAAGAGCTGTATTTGATACACGTAAATATATAGTTACATGGTTTGTTATACTTAGTATATTGACATGTACGAAATATAAATAAAATCTAACATTTACTTTGCTTTAAAGTGGATTTTTTAGGGGTTTTTAGTTATTTGTTTTAATATACGTTTGTAAAATTGTTTAAGTTTAGAACAAGTTTTTTTAAAAGTGTTTTCAGAGAATTATGGTTAAGTAGTTTTGTAATTATAGTATTTTTTAGCTATTAGTTTGTTGTAGAGGTAAGGGCCGCGATACGAGATGGAGAAACGTGATAGTTTTGTTTTTTTATATGGTATTTTAAAATTTCCTATTCCTCGAGTTTCATATTTATTTCTATTGCATTTAAAAAATTCTTCTGAAAAATGTAATGGGACAAGTCCGAGTTTATATTTGAGCATGAATATCAAATTTTGGTAAATGTTAATTTTGTAGACATTTAGTGCATTTAGAAGCTTTAGCAAAGGTTCGGCATGAGTAAATTTATCTTTATTAAATACTATTCTTGCAGCATGTTTTTGATGTCGATAAAGTGCCACTAGGTTGGATCTATGGGTACTTGCCCATGCTATATTACCATACGTATAATAGGTTTGAATGAAGGAGAAATAAAGTAGCTTTAAATTTTTTTGGGGTAGCATCGGTCTAGCTTTGTAAAGCATGCAAATGTTGTTTCTTATTTTGGTATTTAATAAGTTTATGTGAGCTTTCCATGAAATATTCTCATCGATAAGTATTCCTAAAAATTTTGTTGCTTTGGTTCTTTCGATAAATTTATTTTCTATTTTTAGAGACGGTAATGGAATTGGTATAGATTTTTTCCTTTGATTGGTGTGAAATAGAATGTAGTTGGTTTTTTCTGTACTCAATGATAATTTGTTAGATTTAAACCAAGTATTAAGTTTTTCAAGTTCAATACCTGCAGTTTCGAAGATTTCTGCGATAGAAGTAGATGAATAAAATAAGTTTGTATCATCTGCAAACATTATGGCACCAAGTTTTTTTGAGACTTTTGGAAGATCATTGATGTATAGCAAGAAGAGTAGGGGAGCTAGAATGGAACCTTGGGGAACTCTGCATTTTATTTTAAGTAATTTTGAATGGGTATTTTTATCCATAATAACACATTGCTGTCTGTTTATAAGAAAGCTCTCAAACCAATGTAAAGCAACATTTTTAATGCCATATTTTTCCATTTTTTTAAGTAGTATAGCATGATCAACAGTATCGAATGCTTTCGGTAGATCAATAAAGATTCCTAGAACAAATTTGTTATTATCAAAAGAGTCATTTATTTTATTTACAAGATCTATAATCGCATGTTCGGTTGAATGTTGTTTTTGAAATCCGAATTGTTTTTTATTCAAAATATTGTTAATAGTTAGGTATTTATATAGTTTATTGTAAACTATTCGTTCTAGAAGTTTAGAAAAGACAGAAAGGATTGAGATGGGTCTGTAGTTATTAAGTGAGCATTGCTCTCCGGATTTAAATATTGGTACAACTTTTGCAATTTTTAATTTGTCTGGAACAGTTCCTGTTGTAATTGAAGATTTAAAAATTTCGAATATGGGTTTGCGTATCACCGGGAAGACACTTATTACTACGTTGCTAGAAATCTCATCAATCCCTGGTGCTTTGTTAATTTTTAGAGAATTTTTTGCAGCTTCGAGTTCATCATAGTCTAGTCCATTAAATTTTAGTTCGCTTTGTTGATTTGTAAGATAGGTTTCAAAATAGGTATTTGGGCATTGAATTTTGGACGCCATGTTAGGGCCGATGTTTGCAAAGAAACTGTTGAAATGTTCGGCTATAGAACTTTTATCGTTGTATTCTTTTTCATCCACAACAATTCTATCAGGTAAGGTATTTGTTTTGGTATTTTTTTTCCCGATTATTTCTTTCATGATGTTCCATGATTTTTTAATATCGCCATTGGTATTTTGAAGTAGTTTTGAGTAGTATATTTTTTTAGAGTTTTTCCTTATTTTTTCAAAGAGATTTTTGTATTGCTTGTAGATAGATAAGTTGACTTCATTTCTGTTTTTTAAATATTTTATGTAGAGTTTTTGTTTTGTTTTAGAGGATTTTTTAATTCCACTAGTAATCCATGGACAGTTCAAATATTTTTCTTTAACTATTTTTTCTTCGATCGGGAAATAACTATTATAATGATTAAAAAAAATATCGATAAATGTATTATATGCGGAGTTTGTGTCCTCAAGGTTGCATTTTTTATATACTTCATCCCAATTCACTATTGATAGTGTGTCTTTAAATTTTTGAATAGAAATTTTATTAGTTTTTCTTATATAAATTTTGGTTTTAGAATTGTTGTTTATTCTTGTATCTTGATTTATAGAAAAGTAAATTGGGAAGTGATCCGAAATATCGGTTTTAACTATACCTGTTTTTAAAGAGGAATCTTGAAATGCATTTGTCAAGATGTTATCTATTGCGGAAATTGAATTCGGGGTTATTCGCGTAGGTTTGTTGATAATCGGAAAGATACAATGTTGAAACATGTTGTCAAAAAAAAGTTTGGTGGTCTTTTTGTATTTTAAACAATCTATATTTAAATCACCTATGCAGAATAGTTTTTTTTGTTCTCTATTAATTTTAAGAAAGATATCTTCCAAGTAGCTTGAAAAATTTTTTATATCTCCTTCAGGTGGTCTATAGCAGGTAGAAACTAAGATATTTTTAGTTTTGGAGTTAGTGATTTCTATTGTAAGTACCTCACAACTGGAATCAGAAATCGAAAGGTCTTTTCTTGCTTTTATTGCTTGGTCATTCCGAATATATGTTGCAATCCCTCCCCCCCCCCCCTTTTGTCTGCTTTCCTTTCAGAAGATAATAATTTATAATATGGAATTTGAAAGTTAGAATTTTTTTGAATTGATTCATCAGAGCACCAAGTTTCTGTCAGACAAATCATACTGAATGAGTAATTGCAATCGGTTAAGAAATGTTTTAATTTATCAAAATTTTTATTTATACTTCTTATATTTATGTGTATTGCCATAAAATTATTTTTAAAAGTTTGGAGTTCAGTTTTAAAATTTTTAATGTTGAAATAAGGCGAATCAAAGTTATTAACTTGAAAGATTTGCGTATCAAAGTCACAAAAATCATTGAGTATGTTATTTGCGGTTTCGAAGACATTAAAACGCAGCGATTCAAAATCTATTGTTTTGTAAGTCATTAAGTTAAGAAGCAAAAATTAAATACTCTTTCGTTTAAAAAAGAGTTTAAGTAAAAGAGAACGCGGCGCTACTTTTTGAAATCTCGACTAAATATTTTATCGTATTTTAAAATAGCGTATTTACCTTCGCTGCGTAGTTTTTTTACTTCTTCCCAAAGCTTTCTTCGGAGTTCAGTTGTTTCTGGAGCGAAGTCTTCATTAACGTATAGGCCGGTTCCTTTAAGGTGCTTTACTGCGTTGAGAATTATGTTTTTGTCCTGAAAATTTAAGAGTTTTAAGACTATTGTTCTTGGTTTGTTATGCTTGTGTTGACCGATACGATGAGCTCGTTCAATCACCACTTCACTTGTTATTTTAAGTTGTTTTTTAATCATTACTTTTACTGCTTTTTCGCAATCATCCCAATTCTCTCCTGGTGTTTCGTGTAGTCCGTCTATTCTTAAGTTGTTTCGTCTCGATCGATTTTCCAAATCTACTGTTTTTTTGTTTAATATATTTACTTCATTGTCATAGTATTTTTTTATGTGTGATAATTTTTCTGATATTTTATCTTCTTGAAAATTAAGGCTGTCTTTAATGTCATTGATATCTTTTTCAAAATTCGATATTTTCCTTTTATTGTTGTTATTGTCTTTTTCTATAACGTCTAACCTATCGGTTATAATTTTAAGGTTTGCACTCATTATTGAGGTGAAAGTTTTTTCCTGCTCCTTTAGCAAACGTTCTGTTTCTTTAAGTATGCTTTTTTTATGTTCTTCAAGTTTTGATGAAATCATTTTTTCAATGCTCTTCATTGTTATTTCCATTTTTAATCATTAACTCCTTTTTGATCATTAACGGGGACAATGTAAAAATGTGCATTTTCAAGGACAAATTTAAATTCAAAAATTTTCTATGAAAACTTTGTTTAAAATTTTTTTCTTTTTTTTTTTTACACGGCAACATGAGGTAAATTTATAGACTTAATGATAACTAAATATATAAATTTTTTGTAAAAAATGGTCCCCGTAAATTTTTTAAACATAAAATGGTCATTTACGGGGACATACAACAAAATGTGTTTTTTCGGGGACATGCATAAAAATGTGCATTTTCGGGGACAAACTTAATTTGAAAAATTTAGTATCTTTAGCGCCATTTTAAAAATGACTTAAATATTGCAAACCAAAGTATTCAGAATTAAGATAAAAAATTAACTTTTTTTATTTTCTTGCCAATTTTGTAGCGACTCCAGCTATAGAAAATTTCCAGTTAAGGCTCAGTAGTTAGAGCGCCTGTTTTTACTTGTTTTGGTATCAAGATCGGCTTTATTTTTAAAGACAAAATAAAGTTTATTTAATTTAGTTAATACAGTTTCCTTGATTATGCTCTTTGACAGAACAAGACATAACAAGGAAGCCATTTATGAACTTTTATCAAGTTAAATTAGCAATTCATTAAAAAAAAAAAATTTAAACAAACCTAAATCTATCTTTTAAATTTAGACGAGGGTTTTAAAAACTTCGCACAAGGATTTTTTAACGGATTTATTGAATGTCTAAACTCAAGGCTTGTCTAAAAATAGCGAAACTGACATGATCACATCTCTATATTAATTAATTGGTATTAATGTAAGTATAAAGTATTGAATTATAGAACTCCGTCATGTAAAAGCGCCTAAAAATTTGTGGCTCTGGGTACAATAAATTTTTTTATTTGTAACTAAAATCACAAGCTATTCTACCTAAGGCCACTCTTCAAAAATTAGGTTTAACTCCATAAAAAATTGACAACAAAGATAGACGCACAAAGTATATAAAAAAAAAATTTAATCTTAGATTTTTTTCAACGTGCTTATCTAGTGTTACTTGATCGCAACACTTAAATAAGTAACAAATTTGACTAACAATTCTGAGCATAATAGAAAAAAAAGTCTTCAATTAAAAATACCAGCGGCAAAAATTTATCTTACACCATCAAAAATACGTCCAATTATAACTTGCTATCGAAATGCTCTCTTAAAATCAATGTAGAAATAAAAAAGAAAAAGTATTATAACTAATCATTTGACTGAAACGCATAACTAAGAAATAATTATTTTTTATATAAAAGTGAGAAAGCCTAGATACACAAATGAAATGACTCGAACAGGAAGGCCTAGATACACGAATAAAAAATGTTATCACTTCTGAGATTTTATACTTTATTTCCTTATAAAGGCATGCAAAAATTTATGCGTTTTTGGGGACCAGTAAAAAAATGTGCATTTTCGGGGACCAACTAAAAAACTAGTTTAGTTTAGAAAATTTTTTTAGCGCTGATATAAAATTAATTTTAATTCTTGCAAATCAATAGGTTCACTGCGCTCTGTGACATGACAAGATATAGCATATAATTTATATTCTAACAAATATTGTAATTTTTTTTTCCATTTTGTTATAATAGTATGCAAAAAAATATGTATTTTTGGGGACCAGTAAAAAAATTTGCATTTTCGGGGACAAACTAAAAAACAAGTTAAGTTTAAAAAATTACTATAACGCTGATTAAAAAATGATTTTAATTCTTGCAAACCAATAGATTTACTGCGACCTGTGGCATAAAAAGACATAGCATGTAACTTATATTTTAACAAATACGGTAATTTAATTTTTAAATTTCATTATAAAAACATGCAGAAAAGTTTTTATTTTCGGGGTTTTGCAAAAAATGTGCTTATTTAGGGACAAAATAAAAAAAATGAAAATTAATTATTTGTTTATTTATCTACTGCTGATTCAAAAATGACTTTAAATTTTGCAAACCAAAAGATTAACTGTGTTCTGACATATTACAAGACATAAAATGTAATCCTTATTTTTACAAATACTGTAAGTGTACACTTTAACTGCATTTATGAAGACACGAATGAAATTGTATTTTATTAGAAACGAGTGAAAAAAAAAAGTTCATTCTCAGGGACTAACTTAAAAAACAGAGTAAATAAAGTTAGCATATTTTGCGTTGATTCATAAAAAATTTTTACAAACTAAAAGAATAACTTTGCTCTTTGAATTAGCAAGGTTTAAAAATAAGGCCATTTATACATATTTTCAAAATTAAATAAGCTCTTTGTTTTTTAAAAATTAGTTAACACAAAACTAATTCAATTCAGTAAATTTGTTTGAAAATTTTTAAGCTTTAGTTTAATTAAAGAGAGCTAAAAACTTATTCTCCCTTCCCACATGGAAAAAAAAATATATTATGTGCTTAAAAAATAAAACTTTTTTAAAACTTTTTTTAAATTAAATTAAATTTATTAAACGATTTTAAATTAAAAATACATTTTTATTGATAGAAAAATGAAAAATAATAGTAAATCAAAAATATAGGTTAAATCTTCAGTATTGAAACAAATTTAAAATGTAAAAAGAATTAAAAATCCTCAAAGAAAATTTTAGAATCTTGGTTCAGATATAGTTACTCCAATATACCCAGTGACAGATCCAGGATCCTTTGGTGATTGAGATATCTAACTTTCATACGTTGAGCTAGCTCCAATTAGCTCCAATTATTATGTTTATACTTATGTCAAATAATGAGGCTGTGCAAAAAATTGCGACGAATTGACCGAAAAAGCTCTTTGAGTTCATAAAACAAACATGAGGGGCAACAACTTGATAAAATATTTTTTGTACTTTTCTCAATTAGATTTTATATTCATTGATAAACTTCAAGTTTTAGAGTATTATTTCTGAGCGTTCAAAAACTGTGACCATATAAAGTTTAAACCCCCTCAATATGAGGGGGTTACAATTTTATATGGTCATAATTTTTGAATGCTGAGAGATAGTACTATGAAACTTGAAATTTATCAATGAATATAAATCTAATTAATAAAAATACACAATTTTTTTTATCAAATTGTTGCCCCTCACGTTTAGGGTAAGGAAGATGATGGGGGGGGGGGTAAAAAACTTAAAGGACTTTTTAACCTGCCTCCAATCATCGCAATTTTTTGAACAGACTAACTATTTGTTAAAAGTATAAACATACTTATATTTGGAGTTTGCTCCTGTCTGGAAGTTAGCTATCTCAATCACCAAAAAATCCTGGATTTATTACTGAATACCTACAACTTATTTTAAATTACTTGCTAAGTAAAAAATGGCCTGAAAATTATCAGAATTAAAGCTGATAATAATATTCAAAATTTAAAAAGACTTATTTAGAGAAATAAGATAATCAGATTCATAAATAAATAGAGATACAATAAAAAATTGATTTGTGGCATTTTAACCAAACCACAATCTGATTTCACAAACTGGTTTGGTTAAAACTCCTAATTCTGTTCTGAGTGAATCCGCGAAGATTTTATTAAACAAATCTAGTCGTGAAGTTTTAAAATGTATTGATTCATGCTTAAAAAGTTGTAGATTTTTAATCTTAGAAACTGCTTTAATAACTTGAACTAATTTTAAATCATTCTGAAAAATTTATTTATTCAGTAATTTTTTTAAATTTCTGTTTTGAGATTTTGACTTTTGAATGCATCAAATGCATCTCAGCAGTTCCTTCATGCACTATAGCAGTTTTTAAATAAGACAACTATCAATAATCCATCTTTTTTTTTTTAAATAATTATCTTTTTTGTCATTGCGAAGCTAATAATTTCAATCGACGATTTAACAGCTGGCATTCCCATTCGCTTTTACTATTATTCACTTCATGAACAGGCAGTACTATACAGAGAATATATCATTAACAACTCAATTAATAGCTTGCATGCTACTTGCTTTAAGTTTGATTAAAAGTAGGTTCTTTCAAAGTGCATAAGCATTAAAAATATAATTTCAAAATTCGATAACTTAATAATTTTATAAATAAAATATATCCAGTGAAGCAATGTTAGAAGAGCAATATGATTAAGATGTGATCAGTCTCTTCTAGTTTTTGTTTTATTCTAATTTTATTTCTATCATAAATAACAAAATAATATTTTACAATAAGAAAACACAATACAGATTGAAAAACGACCTACTTGGCTTAATTAAAAAACCTAATTTTAAAATTTTACTAAGACTTAAAGTGTTTTGAAAGTAGAGTAAAATAAATGCTAAACAAATAACAAAATTAAAAACTCTTAAACATAATATCACTAACATATATTCAATCATATAAATCAAAATTAATAAAAGTATACCAGCATTTGAAAATAGTATTAACATCACAATTTTAAATAAAAATTAGAAAACTAATTGCTAATTAAAGTAGTCGAAAACATTTTAATTTTTTATTAAATTCTATTTATACTTTCTATAGTTTATGTTATTTATCATTTAAGTAAATACTATTGTATACCCTTGTAAGTTTACAATTTTCTTGTAACAAATATATTAAAAGGGCTCGCAATTTTAATGGTCTTTATAGATATATAATAAAAAACTGAACTGATTTTATGCAGACATTAACATCATTCGCAAACTAAAAAACTCTGAATAATCAGTAAAATAGTCGTTGCAGTCAATAGAAAGTATGTATACAATACAATGCAGTCAATAGTAAGTAGGAATACAATATTAAATAATGAGCTGAAATCTAATTATTGTTTAAACCAGTTTAAAACAAAACTTAAGCAATTACTGATGATACATGAAAATGAATTAAAGTTCTTCTAAAAAGCTTTTTAAACTAGCAAACAAAAACAAAAATTAACCTACTAATTACTCTTTAATATTATATTTAATATTCTAAACAATAGTCTGCTATTGTAAATGTATTTCTTATCTTATAAGTTTTGAATTTACAAACGATTTTTTAAGTTTTATTATTTGAATTACTAATTACTAAAAATATTGTAAAATTTTATAATTTCAATTTTTATTAAAAAAAGTTATTGTAAATTCTTTTTGTAATATTAATACTTATATATCATCTTATTTTACTAATCAGTTCTTAAATATAAATACTCTTTGAATTACTAAATATTTTAAACGTTATATATTTTATTTTTTACATTTTGTTAAAATATTTTATTTGATGAATATGCATTTTTTTGGGGGGGCTTAATGATAAGATGAATTTTGTCTTCTTCAAGCCCCAGTCATGTAAATATTTGTTTTTATAAATTACGAGTGTAAATTATTTTCAATCGGCAAATACAATACTAAAAAAAAAAAAAAAAAAAAAAAAAAAGAAAGTTTAATTAACGATATAACACGTCCTTCGATTGTCTATTCTTTAATAAATAGCAATCTTGAAAAACTGATTTTTTTTATAATGCTAGCTAGTTTTTTTTAAAGTTAAATTAAAAATTATGCTAAATAACTTTATTAGTTAAATTTAAATATATACAAAATAAAATCAAATATATATTTTGACATAGAGTTTTAAACGAAGACTTCTATGTATATTTTAAACATCCATTTATCTAAAACTTGCACAAACTTTTGCTTTCAACATCATCTATGTTACAAAACTGAATAATAAAAAATCATTGGTTATAAATAAAATTCATTTTTGTTGATTAATATTTAGATAAACTAAAATAAAACTTAAGTTGATAAAAATAATAATAAACTTAAGAAGATTTTATTATTTTTTCACTCTAGATAAATATTTTTCAGTTAAAAACTCTCCTAAGGACAGCATTACAGTATGAAGATACAAAAAGGAAATCATACTTTACTGTCACAAAGATATTATAATTATTTTATTTGTTAAAGATATTTTTAATATTTTATATCGTACTTTAATTATAAATACTTTAAGGGTAGTAAAAATTATCTTTACTGACAGTAAAGTATTTATAACTAAAGTAGGATAAAATATATTATGAATATCTTACTAAATAATATATTATAAATAATATATCATAAATATTTTTTTTATATATATTATAAATGTGTGATTTGTATCATAAACATCTATTATGAAAACATCTTAGTGATATTATAAAAACTTGAAGTTTAAGATACTATAATATCATAACTATAATATTATACTATAATACATCTTACAAAGGTAAAAAAAATTAAGTCATGTTGTAATATTTTTACTGTCAGTAAAGTAGTTATATTTAAAGTCAAAACACAAAAACAACATAAATCAATCCTAATGGTGTAAAAATAAAGCCAATGTCAAAGTAAAAAAAACACCGTTTCATTTGTTTACATTTTTAAATGCGTTTTTAAATCAAGTTCGCAAGTTCACGTTTGAAAATAAAATTTACAAGTGTGAAAAAAAATATTCTTAAAAAACTCATGACTAGATTATAGTTCAATACTCTTTTTAATATTAATTTAATTTTTCTAAGAAGATTAAAGAGTTTTCAAAAAAAAAAAAGTAAGATATATATACATGATACATGCAAAAAATCATTTTCTAGTTTGTCCCCGTAAGTGCACAAACCAATGGACTTCGCTTTTTATTAAATATACATACCCGAAATAGCAAAGCCAATTACTCATGAAAAACAACATTTAAACCAAGAATATTAACTTTATAACAATAATTGTATGGTCTACTTTATATACAGTGATAATTTAAAGACATTTTAATCGCGCAGAAGTTATAAATCAAGCCTGAAATTAACGGGGACCGATTTATGTCCCCGTAAGCAACCGGTCACCGCAATCAACACTTTTTTTGCTAAAAAAGTCCCCGCAAGAAAGCATTAGATACATATATATATATATATATATATATATATATATATATATATATATATATATTATATATATATATATATATATATACACTCTTAAACAAAATCAGGAATCCGCAACTGAAATTCAGGGAAAACTCACTGAATTAATCATTGCGTTTAGGAACAATTGATTTTCAGGCGTAATCGCCTGAATTTCAGCCAATTCTTTTTCTCTGGAAATCAGGGAAACCAAGCCTTCTGAAAATCAGGGATTTTGATGCACTGAAATTTAGGAATTCTATTACTGTATATTCAGGGAAAAACTTTCGTCAACTCGGGTTTTTTATACCGACATAATATATATTATATTGTCGGCATTTTTGTTGTGGATAAAATTGATTACGAAAAAATCTCGTCCTAATCTTGTTAAGTAAAGTTTTTGGGCAAATCTATTTTAACATGGTTATGCTGTTGCGATTCAAAATCTATACTATACTATACTATTTAGGACATTTCACATTCATAACTGTATTTGATTACAGTTACTTAAATTTATGCTGATAGAATTCATTTTGATTTCATTAATCATGTTATTTAGTTATAATTTGCCGGTAGAGATGATTACAATAATTAAGTTAAAAAAAGTTATTATCATAATTACAAACATTACAATTTTTAGTATATACTGCAAATAAAATAAAAAAGATTTTGTTGATGCGTGCATTTGAATAACAATTAATAATTTTTCTATATCACAATGTGTGCAGATGTTGCTTATTTAAAAGAGTGTCAAATATATTTAACGTGCTTTTAAAAAAGTAACAAGATCACGTACACATTCTGAGATAGGAACATTATCTAAGATCCCATAAAAATGCACTTGCAAAAACTGCCAAACATGGCTAACACTTTGGTCGTACTCAATTTGACCGATGTAGTGTAGCTTGAAACACTTATCAACAGCAGATACCATACAACGCGATTCAATAACTTCGTTTTCTACAACAATAAAGGATTGGCTAATGTTGCCAGTTACACCCAATGCAATAATTATTGGTTGTTTAATACTGTCACTTTTGATTTTAGAAAGAATTTCGTCCATTGAAGTTCCATACTAATAAAAGGTAATATAAATATAGTTTACGCATTTTAAACAAATTAAACATAAAATTAAGACCTCCGCTAAAAAATTGTACACAATATAATAAACGCAGCCATTGCTTACAGGATGAAGCTGGATAAATCGCTTGCAAACTTCAGCAACCGAGGCACGTTGCCGATTTCGCATAGGAACCGTTAACATAAGTGGAAGTAGTAATAGAGCGTATTCTTCTTTGGTATCTATAAAAATATTGCTAAATACATATATTACCATTAGATACACATATAAAAAGTTATTAAAACAATATAATTTTTAAAAACTTAATTAATAAGTTAATTCTAACTCATTTGGTGATAAGAAACTATTTTTATTAAAACATGAATAAATTAAACAAACCTTCAAGCAGGTTGTTGTTAGCTGCTATTTCGTCAAGTAATATTGTAAGATCGGTTGACAACCCTTTGCGTTTTCCTTTGGCATACAAAAGGATCCGTGAAAAACAGTTTCCCAGCCCATCCACTAACCGTTTGCTGTTGGGTGCACTTCTGCAGAATTCCTCTTCAAACTAAATGCCATAGTAATTGTTAATTCAATAAAATAAAGTATATTGTTATTAAATAATTTAATTAGTTTATAAGTTTACCACTAATATCAACAGTGACAACTCATAATATCATCAACTAACTACACAATGATTACTGAAAGCAAACTAAAAGCTTACCGCAGATGAGTAAATATTTTTTAATGGGGGAAATGATGAAAAAAATGTTTTTATTGGAGGTCTTCCTTCCCTCACCCAGAGACTGCGACTTTCATAAGTTGATGCCATAACAATTTTTATGCGATTCTCGTTAGGTGTCTCGTTTAAAAGTTCATGGGTGAGCACCCTTTCATCTTCTGTAAAATACTCTAATGAGAAACAATAATGAAAATAATAATAAAATAATAATACAGCATTTAAAGAAACTATCATCTTTACTATATTTTTAAACAGCATATTTGAATACAGCACTTAAATACGCCATTAAATATAAATAGAATAAAACTGTTAATATATCAGAATGAAAATTAAAAAATATATTTTAAATAATATATTTTAAAACATCTAAAACATATAATTAAATTATTACACTCTACCATTATTAATAACAAACTTTTGCAACAATAGTGTTATTTGTATAAATATATATTTTAAATATATACTTAATGCAAATATTCATTCTACAAACATACAGTTAAAGTAAAAACCTGTTATGGGTCCATTGACTAGATCAACTGCATCTGTTCTTAGGCGCTTCTGATGCGGCTTGTGTGGCTTGTCAGTAATTGGCAGTTGTTTTCTCAGCGTTTTCAAACGCTCTTCAATATAGCCTGATGGGGAATATTTTTTAACTTTTCCGTTTCGTAATACTTCAACATACTGTCTGAAGTAAGCATCCTTAAGTAAATAAGTAAGTAAAAATATAAAGATTAGTAAAACTAAACTAAAAAAATTTCAACTATTATCCCATTTCCCAAAATATGCAAATAAAAGTTTCAATTACACTTATAACAATACTTACATAACCATCACCATTACCACTTCTTAAGGTTGGAAAGCGGTTTATCACTTCTAGTGCTAAAGCCTTTTTTTTCTCTGTATTGGGATAGCTGCAACAACAACAACAAAAAAAAAAACTATTATGCTGTGTTTAATAACTTATCTACTTCCCCATTTAATTTTTGAAGTAAATCATTTATTTATAAATTTTAATTTAAATTTAAAATAACATTAATTAAATTTAGTTTTATTAACTGATTTTACATACTAATACCAAAAAATGCAAGTTTCAAAATTAAAATATTAAAGGTTTCCTAACCAGTTACTATCTTTTACAAGATTTCCAACAATAATAAGCACAAAAAGATCTTTCATCAAGACTAACTGTCCGGTTCGTTCATATTCGGATAAGATTGATGCACCTTTAGGGTGATCTTTCAACATAGAGTCAATGTCCTTAACAAAAATTAAAATTCACTTCTACAATATTACAAATAATAAAATATACATAATTTTATAAATAATTTTGAAAAGTTTTTAAAAGTTTCTAACAAAATTATAAATAAAATGCATTTATGATTAAATTGAACAACAAACATAACTCACAATAGCAATTTAAAAAAAATTATAGAAAAAAAAATCTTTATTAGCAAATGCAAGCTAATAAAGATAACTATTTACTATGCTTATTAATAAATATAACAATTTTATTAAAAAAGCCAAAAGTTTTCATTTAATATTATTTATTAAATAAATTTCACTCACAAACTTATATTGACATTGATGTGAACTAGAAGAACTGCTGACAACATTAAAACTTATTTGATCTGTTGTGATTGTTGTTGTTGGTTCAATAGACTGTCTTACATCAGTATATGTAGATGCAGAGCTTTCTAAAGGTATATATGCTTCATTGGTATTGATAAGACAAGGAGGCTGTACATTCTGTAATTAAACAAATATGCTAAGAATAATGTAAGTTAACACCTTTGTCTTCATCCAAATATTGAGATAATAGAGAGCGATTTACATACTGATACATATTTCAATACCAATAGTTAATAAAAAAGTTATACATAATTGTTGATATATTAGAGACAAGTATCAATAAAAATCTCAAAGTTACATATACAGTGCTTGAAGTGGGGCATGATGTCATCGCCTTTTTTTAAAGTATAAACCATTTGGCCACCTTTTTTAAAATCTCTGTATATAACAATGATTAGGATGGTTAGGTGGGATGATATTTTTAATTTACTGAATACTATCATGTTACTTTTTTTCTCCACTTTGAGCACTGTATATATATATATATATATACATATATATATATATATATATATATATATATATATATATATATATATATATATATATATATATATATATATATATATATATATATATATATATATATATATATATATATACATATATATATGAATATATATACAAAAAGTATTTAACATTAACAAAATCAAATAATTAATGGTCAAATTATATTAATTGGTAATTTCAAAAAGCATAAGTATCACTAGTAAATAATACAATACAAAAGCAAAGCACACAAACACACATGGTATCAAGAAAAACAACTTATTTAAGTAAAATTGATAATCTTATAATGTACATTCTACAAATCAAAATATTTGACTTCCATATTATATCATATTTATGTGTTATCTGCACATAATGTGTGACGCAATGAAATGTGCACAAAGTGACAGTTTGGATTGTAACAAGTACCTGAAAAAACAGGATGATAATCATGCAAACTATCAAGTGTGTAACAGCTGACAGTGTTGGTGTCATCACAAGTTACAGTGTAGCTGTGAAGATGCTCATCAAACTGAATTAGCCTAAAATTAAGACATAACAAATGAGCTTTTTTGTCCATTATCACAATCTTGTCTATACAAATAAAAGTTGGCTCTCCATGTTCATTAATGTCTGTTATTAGTGACATTCCAGGTTTGTAAACAGTACCATAGGCTTCAATAAAATTTGCAATATATACAACAACATGTTTATCTGCGAAATGTGATGATATTGTTTCTCCATTTGGCACAAGATATAAAAGTGTTTCTGTAAATGTGCCCACAACAAGACTTTGTTTAAAAACCAGTTTTTTTCCACCACTGACTACATTGTGCAAGTTGATGACGAAATGCAAGAGTGTACGCAATGTTACGAAAATTGCACACAATGTGGGCTATTCTCTTAAAAAAATTGTGTTTGGCTTCAAAACGCATACACCACATCCTGGCTAGTGGCCCATTTTTTAGGATTAGACTTGGATAATGTGTAAGCCTGTGGTGTTTGTACATTAAATTCTTATTTGGAAAAAGATTTTTGAACAGTGAGTTATGGTCAGCAATCAAAGCAGCTAAGTATGTCATGTCAGATTTGTGGACTGCAGGTGAAAATACAATGTTTGAAATTTTTAACAGTAGCAGCAAAAGTTTCCAGTGTTCAGAGTCACTTGGTACTTTATCACCAATCAACAAAGGCAGGACAATTAATAAAGTCATTGCTTGACTAGATCTCTGTCCGAGAAGAGAACTGTTATCTTTTAAACGATTTTCAGTTATCAGACTGGGTTTTTTGTCTTGTAATGTTAATCCATAAGGAAAATGTCTAAGATGATTATTTAACAAATTTAAATCAAAAAGATTTTGAATGTAAATAAAATTATAAAGAACTAACTTGATTTCTAAAGGAGCTATACCTTCCAAAATATCATGCATGATGTCTCCAGTATCATTTTTAGCCGGATGATAGTACTTAAGTTCTTTCAAAATACTTACAACTTTAATTCCAAACTCAGCTTTATAAACTTGCTGTGCTGCTAATTTATTAACAATTGCCTCATATTGTGCTACAGTTCGTTGAAGCTTTGGAATTTCTGTAAAACTGTTTTGCATTGTTTTTTTGTCAGCTGTGCATAGATCACAACAAAAGTCACTATTAAAAGACTCTACAAAGCCTAAACAAGTATGAATTCCAAGGTTGTCCCCTGTAATTTGACCAAGAATGCATCGCACACGTCTTGAAGTTGCTTCACCCTGAACTTCAATTTGAAATCCATCCTCCATACACTTTAAATCATCAACAATTGCTCTTAAAACTGCATTAATGCCATACTTTTTTATGTCATTGACATATGTCAATGCAACTAAATGTACATTTGCTAAATTAGAATTGAAAATAGCTGGAAAATTTTTCAAAATAAAGTAGAATGCTCCAAGCTTGTGTATGGACGCTTTTGTTCCTATAGGATTTACTGTTTCCACATCATCATAATAAAGTTGAATAACAAGTTCGTGTGTAATAAAATCAACTGAAGGCAAGGGATGGCGATTTCGGTGTGCTTGGTAATTACTTCCATCTTGGTAGTCACACAAGATTCCACCTTCAGCTACAGTTTCGTTAAAAGTGCAGGCTGACCAACAATCTGAATGTCTAAAAATATACTTAAGGGTTTTGCTGATGGGTACAAACATAAAAGTGTCTTCTACTTGAACTTGCTTGCCCATCTTTGTTTCCCACCGATGTCCCAATACAATTTCAGTAGGGATATTTAATGCACCAACCTTTTCTAGATATGTACTCAGCTTTTTCACAGTGTCAATATTCTGGAATGGATGTTTAAGAGCAGTAAGAAAAATTTCTGCAGTGTTTTTATTCACTAAACTATTCATAGTGAATACTTCACTGACTTTATGTTGATCAGCACAAGCAAAAACAGAAAACATCTCATCCAAACCATTACGAATGTCATTTATATTGCTTAATTGAATAGCGGCAAACATTAGATTAAGAAGAAACCTGGCAGCTGGTAAGAATATTCCTCTATGGTCAAAACATTCAGCTATATCAAGAATTGGTTGTGCATCAGGAGCATCATTAAAATTATTAAAATCTTCTGGCATAAAGCTGTCTTGGGTATTAATATTGCTTTTTGGTAAATCAAATAATTGATTAGTAACAAAAGGCACTTTCTGAGCTTGCTTTTTAATATGAGAACGCACATGTTTTTGAAAACTATGAAAAGATGTAAATAATCTTTTGCATCTTTTTTGGCCACATATTAGTTCACATGGCTCCTCAAGTGCATGTATACCTTTCAAATGGCAAAGTAAAAAATTTATTGTAGGGAAATTGCGAGTACATTTAAAGCATGTTAATTGCATTTTTATTGATTAATTTTATTAGTGAACCTGTAAACAGAAAAAAATAGTTTTAGTTGAAAAATTACCTTAGAATATATAGCTAAAAATACACTCTTAATCTTTAAAAAATCTCCAAGCTTTGGAAACATTAACTTTAAATCTTCAATGGTAACCAGCACCATCGCATCAGCATCAATACCATTTTCTTAAAAAATATTAATTTAAAAAAATGGATTTAATTTTTTTTCTTATATAGACAAAATAGATAATTTAACATTTAATTCAAATATTATATTTTGAATATATAGAAACATTTAATATTTTTTTGAATTTATTTCAACTTTAATTAGTGCTGTTAAATTTGCATTTAGTACTGAAGGTATTACAGTACTACAAGTAAATTGAAAATTAAGTTTATTTAAATTATTACTTCCAAATTTTATTAAAAAAAATAAATTACTAATCAAGTCTAATGTACAGAAAATTAACATACCTTCAAGAACCTGCATACTATTCTCTAACTTCTTGAGAGACAATTCTTCAAGAAACGCATGAAACAATTCAGAGGGTAATTGAGCCATACTCAATTGTCAAGTAAATCAAAAAAACTAATTTATATTAAGAAACCAGTTAATTAAACTTTATTTATCCATGGCCTACTTAAATTACACGGCCTGATTTGTTGCATTTTCCATAAAAAATAAAGAAGCCAGTTTTTTTACGCCATAAGTATAAAAACTTCATTTTTTTATGGTTAAAAGTCTTGTTTGCACTCTAATTGTTTTATTATAATTTTATTAAAATGGTTTAATGATAGTTAGATCTTCTTTGAGTACTTAAATTATTTTGTGCTGTGTTTTCTGTTAACTGATTGCCTGCTTCAATTTATTCCAACAACACAGAATACTGAAATAGGCTTTCAGATAACTATATCAACACATACCAACATGCTACTAAAAATAATCTTTCATGTTGCTAAGATTGCCTAAAACTCTCCATTGAACAAAAAAAAAGGTTTGTAGTTTTGTATTTTTTTATAATTGAAATTGAAAGAATGAAAACATTTTTGCTAGAAATGTTTATTTTGTCTTTGTCTCTTTTGGAATTCTTTTACTTGATCTTTTCTCAATGGATATGAAATTTTTTTACAAATTATTATAAAAAATATTAATAGCAATACAAGATCTACATTTGATTCCCCACTTTTAGTAGCTTTTATTTGTAAAATTGACACTGCTACATCAAATCTTTAAAATTTGTTTTGCAAATTTTTAATTGAAAAAGCATGACTGCAATGTTTTATTAGAATAAGAGAAATTACATAAAATACTAAAAAGATAACAAATAAAATTAGACAGAGGTTGAATTGAATATATAGGTTCTTCTCTTTATAAAATAATGTTTATTGATCATAAGTTTAACAGCAAAATCTTTTTGTTAATTTTTACCAATATAACTTGCTTTATAATATATATATATATATATATATATATATATATATATATATATATATATATATATATATATATATATATATATATATATATATATATATATATATATATATATATATATATATATATATATATATATATATATATATATATATGAATTAAGTATGATAAATAACTTATAAAACAATGAATGAACTAAGTATGATAAATAACTTATAAAACAATGATAGAAATTGTACTGCGTTATTTCTTTCAGAAAAATAACTAAATTACAGTTTCGTCAAATATTGTTGATGTTGACAACTTGTTTGTTGTTTCCAAAATATGTGACTTGATAACTAATTTTTCTTGCTTTTTCTTGCCTGTTTAATAATTGATCTTTTAATAAACTTTAAGAAATATATTCCCTGCTTAAGTTACTTCAACATAGTCTCTGGAAAAATCAAATGAAAAAGAAGAAAAAAACAAAAACATAGTTTATCAAATAACAAGTATGTTTTAAACACTCCTTTTCTAAACTAAATGATAAATTAATAATTTTCCATCTCCAGTATATGCTTTATGAAACTATAAAAATGCATTAACATTTGTAGAATGGTTATCGTTAACAACAGATCTTGATTTAAATTCAGATTTGTGCATTGAGGTAATACACTCATCAATTTCTTTTTTCAAACATAAACCTGTTATGTAAACTTTAGGTGAGGATTTCAAAACATAAGAATAAATTACAATCATTTAAACAAAATCATACAAACAATCATAAAAACAAAAACAAATTCTTTATAAAAATTATTTTCTCAATCTTCATCAAATTGTTAAGCACTTTGGGCTGCTCTTTGGAAGTACATCTTACCCACAAGAAACAAATAATCACTTAATACCAAATTTTTGTCAATAATTTTTTTAATATATTATAGTTTTTCAATTTGTAATTTTCACCACTGCGAAACCATTTAAATAAGTTTATATAAGCATTTATTAGGCAATGAGAAAAAAAAAGAATTTTATTGACAGCTATTGACTTCAAAACAGTTGGTATGCCTGATATTTCTTGCCTACTGTAAATAAATGACCCCATTTGTTGCATTTTAATTGCTGTATGTTTGAGACATGATGCATAATAGAGTATTTACATAATAGATAAATATTTTGAAGAAAAATTTATGTTTTCTACTTAATAATTGCAATTATAATAAATAAAAAAACTACAAACCTTTAAAATTATTTCCAATGGAGAGTTTTAGGTAGTTTTAGCAATATTTAAGATTATTTTTAGTAGCATGTTGTAATTTTGATATAGCTATCTGAAAGCCTATTTCAGTATTCTTTGTTATTGGAATAAACTGAAGCAGGCAATCAGTTAACAAAAATTCTAGCAGAAAATAATGTAAGTACTCAAAGAAAATCTAACTATTATTAAACCATTTTAATAAAATAAAAATAAAACAATTATAGTACAAACAAGACTCTTAACCATAACAAAAATGAAGTTTTTATACTAGAGCCGTAAAAAAACTGCTCTCTTCAGGCCGTGTAGTTTAAGTATAAAAGTTAAACCTAAAATATAACTTATAAGTTATATAATTATAAGTTAAACTTATATAATAGAAGGTATAACTTCTATTGACTTAAGTATAACTTCTATTGACTTAAGTATAACTTCTATTGACTTAAGTATAACTTCTATTGACTTAAGTATAACTTCTATTGATTTAAGATTGATTTAAGTAGGCCATGATATATTATAAATAATACCTCATAAATTTTATGAAATTTATAATAACTTCATATATTCTATATGAAGTTATTATAATTGCTTCATATACAATATATGAAGTATTTGAATACAATAATTATATTATAATAACTTAATTTCCGTAATAAGTATAACATTTTAAAAGCTTTTATTTTGCAACTCTTACAACAAAGCACTCAATTTTTATAGAAATTTCCACGCTGTACATGTACTTACCACGCTAGAAATTTCCCTTTTAAATATTTCGATATGGACTCGACCACTGATCTCAAAATAATAACTGGATAGCGCATTCGGAAAAATTTTTGATATAGGCCTACCAAGATGGCAGCGTAGTTTGCCAACGGTTATAGAAGTACCGTTTAAAAAATCAAAAAACCTTAAGCGTAATCGATAAAGATAAAATTTTAAACACAAATAAGGTTTTTTTTTTAAAAAAAAAAAACAATTTTTAAAAATAAAAGTA